>CAFUXE010000924.1:210439-221071 GCA_903364295.1 Serranus cabrilla
CTCTATCAACCTGGCCAGGCCGAAGTCGGCGATCTTGCACACCAGGTTGTCGGCCACCAGGATGTTGGCGGCGCGCAGATCCCTGTGGATGTAGTTCATCCTCTCGATGAACGCCATCCCGTCAGCGATCTGCACACACAAACACTCTCAGCGCCTCTGAAATCATTTTTAGCTCGTCACAGTCAGAACGTCGAGGCCTCTGTCAGCCGAACGGCGAAGAACAAACTGAGGGAGACATGTTTACCCGTCGCTCCTCTTCTTTCTTATCTTAAAATAGAAACTTATCACTGATCGTCTCGAGGTTTGTCTCACCTGAGCAGCCATGTCCACCAGCAAAGGGAGCTTCAGGAACTTTCCGTCGCCCTCTTTGAGGAAGTCGAGCAAGCTGCCTGTGAAAGCAGAGAGAAGTCATAAAGGTTGGACAGCTGTGATATACGTCGGAGCAATAAAGCGGCCGAGCCACCAGCTGCATACCAACGATCCGCTGTATGAAATGTTAAATATTTCAATTAGGCTCCTCGTCCTTCTTATACCTGCTGAGGAAATTAAACCGAATATCAAATAAGCTCTGAAGGATTTTCTGTAGAAGAGGAGTTAATGTGTGGCTTATGTCACAGAGTTAACATTTACACACATAAATCTAATTACTCATAAAAGCCTTTTAAAAAAAACGCATTGCAGCTGAAGCTGTGAAAACCTCCCACAACACGACTGCAGATTTCAATTAAACATCCCAGTTTCAGGCCTCGGGGAGCCACAAGGGACTCTCAAGGACTTTCAATCTGGGCAGCAGATTAATTAAAACATCCATAAAATTTACATTTTTTCCTTTGAGGGATTCAGCAGGCGAATCTGTGCATATATGTGATATCAGCGCAGAGAAAAACCGAAGCTGCGTGATCAACGTGGTGCCTGGAAAAGGCTACAGGCTGAGATTTACTGAGATGTCCTTTAAAAATAGATTTCATCAGGGTCATGTGACAGGAAACTGCTTCATTCTGTTGTTGTTATTCTCCAGATGATGATGCTTAAATATGGCAAAAATCACTGAGATCACAATTATTATCATGGATTTAGTTAAGGTTTTTAAAAAATATTTTATTTGTCTTTTTAACAATGGATTTTCTTGAATTTTAAATATAATGCAACTAAAAAACACATTTAAATATATATATATAAGTGTAAAATAATAAATTATTTAAAAATAAATAACACATTTACACATTTAAATATATATATATATATATAAGTTTAAAATAATATTGTAAAAAAAAACAACAACAGATAAACAAATAAAATAAATAAATTATATATAGAGAAATAATTAAAAAAATAATTAATAAATATTAATTAATAAAATTAATAAATTATCTAAAAAATAAATCATAAATAATATCAACTTTGTTCTGAAGTTAAAGCCGACTGTAAACTACTGAAGATAAATGTTAAATAAATAAAAAAAATACAAATAAATTAGACTGGAAAAAATGAGAAAAAATATGTTTTAGCACCACAACCAACTAAAAACTCTGCAGCGTTTATTTAATCTAAAATAATTAAATAAATACATTATAAATAAATGATGCTGTAAACTAGAGCAGCACTGCCAAACAATTATCATTTTATTGTCCTGTTTTCAGAGTCACGATCATAAATGAAAATGTATTTTCTGTATTCAGAAAATCAGTATAACTGCTCATCAAATCTGCCCGTCTGGATCTTTTTAAAAGTTGTCAGGTGTGTTGAGTGTCTGCGTACCTTTGGCCATGTACTCTGTGACGATGTAGATCGGCTCCTCGGACACCACGGCGTAAAGAGGCACCAGCTTGTCGTGCCGGAGCTTCTTCATGATCTGAGCCTCCTGGAGGAACGCCTCGGGCGACATGGTGCCCGGCTTCAGCGTCTTTATGGCCACTTTAGTGGTGCCGTTCCACGTTCCTGCAGACACACAGAGAGAGAAAGAAAGGAGGAGATTAATAAACACAAACAGCAGAAGAGACAGAAGGAGGGAAGTATTACAGGCTGATCCAATATTTAGATATTTCTTATTAATAATAATAAAAAAGAAGACATTATTCACCAAGAACAAAACAAACAAGGCACATAAGAACTAGCACAAACTAAATCTATTACTCTGATACTTCAGGGTTTTAGAGAATAAAGTCATATTTTGAGCTTTTTTTCTATGTTGATTGTGCATCAATTTTGCACCAATATCATGATGAAAAAACTCAGAATTTTATTTTAAATTTATTTTACATTATTATATTTTACATCAACCAATTCTAGAATTAATAACTGAGAAAATAAAGAATAAAAATGTAATAAATTGCTTAAAAAACATCAATACTGTATGTTTGGTGTCAGTACGTTGCTGAGGGTTTAAATAGGGAATAAATTTTAAAAATTAAATAAATAATAAACATCATTTCTAAATCATGCCAAGTATGATTTTTGGCATTATATGTTCTGTAAAAAAGGTTTTTATATCTGCTGTTATCAGACAATATATAGACTGATACTTATAGATGCTAATATGTTTGTGATAGACCAATATCGTCTCTAAAACAAAGTAACAGAACTAGTAAAAACATTTTTCGAACTGTGTCTTTAATGATTTCTGTCACATATTGAATCAAATTCATCACTATGGACCTCTCAACTGTTGTTTTTACAGCTTTTTAAGAGCAAAACTCAGTGAAAATAAGCTTTTTTCAAGAATAATGAGCATAATCTTAACCGTAAAAACATAACGGTTAAAACTAAACATTTTCTAAAAATGTCTGCACAACAAAAAGTTAAATATCTAACGTTTTTTGCCGTGTTGAACACGAGTAAATATCTGCAGATGAAACAGAAATGAATCTGGGAGAGCATCGCCCCGGGCCACAGGGGTAATCAGTGCTGTTAATGGGCTGGGAGCGAGACAATATCATTAATTAGGTCTTGTAATTGCTCAGACATGTGCTGTCATGCGTGCACTCCTCGCAGAAATATGCCCGGGACGAGCGGAAACGAGCCCGCGCTGCAAAAAGGTACAAATAAGTTTGTGGCTGCAGCTGAGTGAGACGATCTCTGGAGATAAAGAGACGAGCAACAAACAGAGGAAGCGACTACAGGAAGTGGATAATTCCCCCGTTTGGACGGAAATAGACACAATAAATATAAACTCTGAGTTTGTTTGATTTATGCGCATAATGTTTGCCACATAAATACGGGCTGATGTTGTGTTTCCACGTGTAGATGACTGTTCTCACCCATCCAGACTTCCCCGAAGCAGCCCTGGCCCAGTTTGAGCTCCAGGCGCAGCGACTCCCGCGGGATCTCCCAGGCGTCCTTGGCGAGCCCCTGGGTCTGAGGCTTGACTGTGGGGCACACCGTGGTCAGCCTGTGGCAAAGCCCGTCGGCGTGCTCTGTGATGTAAACGAGACGAGGAGATCAGAAACACCACATTACTCCCAGCAGTGCCTCTCACACACACACACACACACACACACCCAGCGAGCCTGTGAAGCAGCAGGATCCGGCCTTTTAAAGGCGGCGTGTTTCATGCATCGATTCATTCCACTTGATGTGGATGAATTCGTGCTCTTAAACTAACTGTGATGAAATATAAATGAGATGGTTTTAAACACACCAAAACCGTCTCCAGAGTCGCACTGAAATGAATCGTAGGGATTTAACCGCCGCTCTCCTGCGGCCCGAAGACGGGGCTAAAAAAACCACACGTGCTCCATCAATTGTTATTAAAATGAAAGAGTTTTCCAGCTGTGATGAATAATAAAACGGCTTCGTACCTGTGTAGTGTTTGACGAGCTTCTGTAACGTGTCAAACTGCGCCCGCGTGGTGATGTAGTACCCCCCGCTGTCCAGCTTGCGGATCTTGTAGTGTTTCACATTGTCTCCTTTGGCTTCGTCCCAGTCTCGTATGGAGAGAGAATAAGCACCTGGAGGAGACGGAGGACATGTTGTTCAACCATCACAACAAAAAGATGAAACAGCAGCTCCAACACGGAAACAAACACTCTGTGTTGGATTTCTCTTCAGCAGTTTTGTAGCTTTAAATACACAAATCTTCATCAAGAAACAAAGTGAAAGCAGAGGTCAGATAGAGGATCAGCACTGATAGCCTCCAATAAATCTAATTTCTTCATCAGGCACTAAAAATGTCTCTATAAAACCTGATTTATTGGGCGCTAACAGGTTCTCTCAGGTACTAAAAGGTGTTTTTCACCCTTTTTCCACCGGGGACGGTTCCAGGCCGCTGCTCGTGCTGGTTCGCAGCTCCGAACCTGTTCGTTTCCCACCTGAATGTCACAGTATCCGTCTGTATACGTCTCCGCTCTGTCGTTAACAACAACAACAACACCAACAACAGAAAACATCGTCTCCTTACAAATGCTGCAAATGCGGCTTTTCGAGGCGACACTGGCACCCAAACACCTCTGGAACAACACATGTGGTGCTCGTCTTGATCGCTATGGACGGTGATTATGTTTTATTAACTCTGAGTAAGCTAATGCTACCTCGCTAATGCTAGCTCACTAATGTTAGCCCGCTAACGCCAGCCTGCTAGCGCTAGCCGTATCAATAACATTGCATCAAAACATATCAAATAACATGAATAATACAAGTTTTCGTTTTGCTGTGTTAGCTACAATAGCCCCGCCCCCAGCCGCCGACGTAAGCGGTTCGCGGTTCAAGACGAGCAAAGTATTGGTGCCGCTGTGGAACCAGTTTTCCCAGCTGGGAGCGGCTCTTCCTTAGTGGGAAACCAAAGAACTGGTTTGCAGTTGGGCACCCGGCCCCGGTGGAAAAAGGGTATAAAACTGGTGATGAAGTCTCAGTTTAATACTCATGTCTCTATATGACGAGCATAAACAAACAAGACTGTTAATGGAAAGATTTACTATTTCTATACAGTTATTTGTGTCTCTGGAAAAGATTCCCAGCAACATCAGAGAGACGATTTATGTCTGAAAATGTAAAAACACAGACTCTCTCTTTCTGAGTTTGGCAGTGATTTGTACGTCAGCCCGCTAAAAGGAAGCATGAAGAGATTTTTCTTTAGAGGATTTTTATGTTTGATGTGATATTTTTGTGGTTCTGGCTGATAACAGACGGAGAGATAAATGTGCTCCAACATTCAGTCAGTTAGCACCATAAAAGCTTTTTCCACGCGGCTCCGATCGTCACCTTTAGTCGTTTCACTTTCCCGCACCAGGAAAGTCCCTCGATTGTTCCCTGGATTCAGCAGCAGCCGCTCCGCGTCTTTGCGTCCCATTTTACCAAAGTACCACCTGTCGAGAGAAAGCATGTGTGTCCATTAAAAAGCTGGATCATGCTACTGTCATTAGTCTCCTGGTGCCGCCGCCGTGGACGGCGTAACGAGGTCATAACGAGGCCTTACTCTTCAGCCTGGATGGAGTCAGCAGGAGCCACGTAATTGCTCGGGATGTAGCCGTTTCTCCCCGTGTTGATGGATCGAGCCTCCCACCAGTCGCCCTCTCTGCAGGAGGACAAAGACACACAGCTCGTTCATTTAACAGTCAGCCAAGGCCACAAACATCCTGCGATCACTGATCCTCTTGATGATAAATAACGATAAATCATTAATTATTTAAGTATCAGCCCAGTTTAAAAGCCAGCGTGGTGGCTTGTGGCTTATTTGCCAACAATTTTGGCATGAAAAAATAGCAGAAAATGCAGCTTTCAGCCTTTAAATATGGGTATTTTATGCTTTTCTCTTATTAAACTTAATATATTTGGGTTTTGGGCAACAAAACAAGATGTTTGCAAACTAAATTGGACATTTTTTCATTATTTTCTGTGATTTTATGGCTGAAACAAGATGAATTAATTGGGAAAATAATTGTTAGTTGCATCCCTAAAGGAATAAAAAAAAAAAAATGTTGCTTTCATTGTTTTTGTGGTCTTTTGAAGCCAGCATGGGGGCTTGTGGCTTATTTGCCAAAATTTTGATAGTTGATTAAACAATTTCCCATGAAAAAATAGCAGAAAATGCAGCTTTCAGCCTTTTCATTTGATGCTTTTCTCTTCTTTATATCATATTAAACTTAATATATTTGGGTTTTTGGGCAACAAAACAAGATATTTGCAAACTAAATTGGACATTTTTCACTATTTTCTGTCATTTTTTGGCTCAAACAAGATGAATCAATTGGGAAAATAATTGTTAGTTGCATCCCTAAAGGAAAAATACAAAAAATATGTTGCTTTCATTGTTTTTGTGGTCTTTTTAAAACCAGTAAATAGTGATAAATCATTAATAATGAAGCCAGCGTGGTGGCTTGTGGCTTATTTGCCAACAATTTTGATAGTCGATTAAACAATTTCCCATGAAAAAATAGCAGAAAATGCAGCTTTCAGCCTTTTAAATATGGGAATTTGATGCTTTTCTCTTCTTTATATCATATTAAATTTAATATATTTGGGTTTTTTGGCAACAAAACAAGACATTTACTAAATAAATAAATAATAAAAATAAATTTTTTCACTATTTTCTGTCATTTTATAGCTCAAACAAGATGAATCAATTGGGAAAATAATCGTTACTTCCAGCCCTAAAGAAAAAAACATACTGCTTTTATTGTTTTTGATGCTAATTTCTGATTCTGGCTTCATTTAAGCCTCTTGATTTAAATGTTGAACTGTGTTTAAAATGTGAGGAAGGACTGAAAAACACCCACAATGCGACTAATGAATGAGACTAATCTACTTTTCATGACAATGCTTTAACCTCGGGGCGACATTTCTGCATCGAATAAAAGATCCACAGAAACAAGCTGCAATCAGACTGAACGCCGACACACGAGGAACAGGTGCAGCCTGAAAGAGAGAAATCACTGGGAATAAAAGTCCCATAAACTGGGAGAGAAACTGGGAAGATTCTCACGTGTTGTTGATGATCTGGAAGCGGTCTCCTTTTTTAAAAGACAGATCGTCAGATGTTCTGGCTTCATAGTCGTACAAGGCCACAAAGAACGTAACTCCACCTGAATAAACAGACGAATAAAAACCTCGTGAGCTTCTGCAAACAAGCAATCGCAGATGAAGATGCAACGTGATGATGCTGCGGAGGGTTTGTGTGTGTGTGTGACTGTTTTAAAGGCCTCACAAAGAGCTTAAACTCTATAGTTCCTGTTTTACTGTCATAGTTTACAGCCCATTACTTAAACATGTTATCGGCAGAAGATACTTTTAGGTATGAGTCAACTCATACCAGCATCCTGTGAAACACTCTGCCGCCTCCTGTGCAGATTTATAAACGCAGCACGGACAACAATGCTGCCACCAGTAATCCCATTATCTCCTGCAGAAAAAGCAAATAACCATGGCAGTGCCACCTTCGCCCCCCTCTGAGAGCAGATAATCCAACGTGGAGGAGGATTACAACCCAAATCCCACCGAAACAGGAGGTTCACTCTCGTCTCTGAGCGTCCGTAAGCTGCTCAGACACATTTAGGGTGATGGCAGATGATAACGGGACCCGTGTTAAAGCGAACGAGTTAAAACAACAAAGGCTCGGGCATTAGCAGCAACACCGGCGTTAAGCTCGGCGTTAAGTGTGTTTGTACGGCGGCGGTGAGAGGTCAATGGACGACAAATTAAGAGGACAAATTAAAAACATCCTCGTCAACCTGCGGACACGTGAAAACATCATGTGGGGTCTTTAGGAAAAGCAACACGGCAGAAAATGTCTTCGAATGTTTGATCTCTTCAATGTGTTCGAGGTCAGTTTTCTTGACTTTTGACATCAGTGGCTGAACAGATTTTTACAACTCAAACTGTAATTAAAACGTCCATCTCATTTTCGTTCTTCTGCACTTTGAACTGCAAAGACAGACATCATCAATCTCTGTAATGTTTATATCAGGAGACACACATGTCCTGGGAACAGGAACATACAGAACATAGTGACGAGAGACTGTCTCTGTTTTTATTTTAGACGTTTTTGTCCTTATTCTAATGAGGCCTTATATATATTTCTAAGTGCAGATTAGTTTGTAAAGTTATGAAAAAAATGGCAAAACGAAGTCAAAGCTTTGATAAAACAAGAGTTTAGTTAAGTGAGTTAGCATGCAAACATCTTCCAATTAGGACTTAACATAAAGTAAGTAATATCAATATCATTTTTACAGGTGTTTGGTCATTAATGTGACGGTGCAAGATGAAAAGTTAAGGGATCCGTTAATTTGTTATCAAACCAGTAGTTGTCGCGACATTTCACACAAAACCAAAAAAATCTACTTTATGGTGACACTAAAGGAAAAAACATCAAGGGATTAAAATTATAAGGATACAAACTTCGGGCACCGGCAAAACTCAGGACAATCTAACCAACAGTTACTGAGATATTTCCAACCTCATGGGAGCGAAACTGAAGAAATTAGGGATCACCAAAGTTTAAAATTCTTGTTATCTCTGGAACGATGATGCTAGCATGACTGGAATTTAAAAGCAAGTTTTATATAGTGAATACCAAATAAAACAGATGGTATCAAAGATTAAATACCATACGACATTATGGAAATACTGCAGCAGATTGAAGGATATAAAGATTATTGAAGGCTGCCAACAAGATAAGAAACATACATTCAAAATTGAAAACCAACTTTGAGCATTAAAAAACACATCAGGATTCATAATGACACGGTACAACACAGCAGTACTCACTTGAGACGGCGCCGGAGAAGGAGTTGGACACGGGGCCGGAGAAGGACGACGCTCCTCCGAAGGGCGTCATGGCGGACGAGCCGCCGAACGGCGTGAGGGTGTGGTTGAAGTTGGCGGCCCCGGAGCCCGAGGAGGAGGAGGGCGGCTGGTTCTGCTGCAGCTGGGTGGGGTCCGGCCCGTAGTGACCCACGTGCGGCGTGGCGATGGTGGCGTTGGGGTCCGACCCCGTGGAGTTCTCCGGCCGATACTTCATGGCGGGACCTTTGTCCTCTTTGCTCTTGATGCAGCCCATCGTCTCGCCCTGCGACACAAAGCGCCACTTTAATGGCGGCAGATTGAAGGAAACAGCGTCCAACTCATGTGATGATACATAAATAAAGCGAGGTGCAGGATTACCGGCTGCTCCATACGGCCTGCAGGCGCAGGAACAAGCCTTATGAAATGAAAATCTAATGATGTGATATTTCCATGTGAATCATTTTGTTGTTGCGACCCGCTAAGTCTATAAGCCGTGTGGTAACTGGGACATATGGGGAGATGGAAAATCCTCTTTGAACCACGCACTCAAACGTGTACATTCAGGCGTACGCGCATGTTTTAAGTGTGGCAGCTGCAAAATGGAAAGATGAAAAGGTGATTATTTCATATTGTTGTGATCCATTACATGTCACTTCATGTTTACATACAAACGACAAATCTAAAGCCGCACTGCCTTGAAATGGAGAAAATGGAAAAACGTTTTTGTGTCCTTACTGTGATATAAAGATCCCTCAGGCCACAGAGGGAATACTTACTATCCCTGCCAGCACAGACCCAGGGCCCGATGGGTGTTGGGGTCACTGGGCCAAAACAGTAAAAGAGACGTTTAAACTTGCTCTTGTAATAAAATGAGTTACACAATAGAAGAGAAAGAGATTCTTCAAACGACGAGACTCGGAAATGAAAAAATTACCACAATGTGACTGAAAAGGGATCAATAAAGGACCCAAAACAACCACAGATGATTCAAAATGACCATCATTGGATGCAAAATGACTAAAAAAAAGGCACAAAACGACTACAAAACCACCAAGATACTTAAACTACCTGAAAAGGATGACAAAGGGACACTAGACGACTACAAAGAGATGCAAAACAACTAAAAAACAGACTCAAAATGACCATCGAGGGATGAAAAGAACTTAAGAAAGGCACAAAGTAACTCAAAAGAGATGTAAAACAACTAGAAAGAGACTCAAAATGACGAGAAAAAGATTTGAAACAACCACAGAGACTCAAAAGGGCCTCAAAGGGACACAAATCGACTAGGAGACTAAAAATGACCAGATAGACTTGAAACGACAACAAAGAGATTCAAAACTTCCTGAAAGAGACTCAAAATGATTACAAAGAGATACAACAAACAACCAGAAAAATACTCTAAACAACGAGATGCAAAATGACTACAAAACGAATCAAAACAACCAGAAAGAGACTCTAAATGACTAAAAAACCTCAATATTACCAGAAAGAGACTCAAAACAACTACAGAAAGATGCAAAATGACAAAAGAATTCGCAAAACGACTACAAAGGGATGCAAAACCACCAGATACAGACTCAAGACAACGAAGGGATGCAAAGGGACTAAAAAAAGGCACAAAATGAGAGAAAAAGATGCAAAACGACTAATAAGGGACTCAAAATGACTAGAAAGAGACTCAAAACATCTACAAAAAGATGCAAAATGACAAAAAAGACCACAACTGGATATAAAACGAAAACTTACCAGATAGAGACTAAAATAACAACTACAAAGTTGCAAAATTAACACAAAGTGTTACAAAAAACAACCAGGAAGAGACTCAAAATGAGCAAAAAGAGAAGCAACATTAACGCAAGGATGCCAAACAACTACAATGACGCGCAAAATGACTACAAAGAGATTCAAAATCTT
>CAFUXE010000924.1:221697-240333 GCA_903364295.1 Serranus cabrilla
CCCTCAGGCCACAGAGGGAATACTAACTGTCCTGCCAGCACAGACCCAGGGCACGATGGGTGTCAGGGTCGCTGGGCCAAAACAGTAAAAGAGACGTTTAAACTTGTTCTTGTCAATAAAAAAAGTCAATAAAAGGAGTTGAAAAATGAAAATTGAAAATTACCACAATGTGACTCAAAGGGATCACAAAAGGACCCAAAACAACCACAGACGATTCAAAATGACCACCATTGGATGCAAAATGACTAAAAAAAAGGCACAAAACGACTACAAGACCACAAAGATACTTAAACAACCTGAAAAGGACCACAAAGGGACACTAGACGACTACAAAGAGATGCATAACAACTAAAAAACAGACTCAAAATGACCATCAAGGGATGAAAAGAACTTAAAAAAGGCACAAAGTAACTCAAAAGAGATGCAAAACAACTAGAAAGAGACTCAAAATGAGGAGAATAAGGCTTGAAACAACTACAGAGACTCAAAAGGACCTAAAAGGGACACAAATCGACTAGGAGACAAAAAATGACCAGATAGACCTGAAACGACAACAAAGAGATTCAAAACCTCCTGAAAGAGACTCAAAATGACTACAGAAAGATGCAAAATGACTAAACAATTCGCAAAACGACCACGAAGGGATGCAAAAGGACTAAAAAAAGGCACAAAATGACTAGAAAAAGATGCAAAATGACTAATAAGGGACTCAAAATGACTAGAAAGAGACCCAAAACATCTACAGAGAGATGCAAAATGACAAAAAAGACCACAACTGGACATACAACAAAAACTTACCAGATAGAGACTTAAAATAACAACTACAAAGTTGCAAAATTATTACAAATTGATACAAAAAACAACCAGGAAGAGAAGCAACATTAACGCAAGGATGCTAAACAACTACAATGACACGCAAAATGACTACAAAGAGATTCAAAATCTTCTGAAAGAGACTCAAAATGACTTGAAAGGGAAGCAATATTAATGAGTGGGGATACTAAACAACAACAATGAGATTCAAAGCCTCCTGATAGAGACTCTAAATGACTAGAAAGACTCAAAATGACTAGAAAGAGACGCAAAACATTTACAAAAAGATGCAAAACCAACTAGAAAGAGAGTAAGAATCTTTAAAAAGAGAGGCAACATGAGCACGAGGGGATGGTAAACAACCACAAAGAGACTCAAAACAACAACAAAGAGACTCAAAACAACCACAGAGACTCAAAACAACCACAAAGAGACTCAAAATAACCACAAAGAGTCTCAAAACAACAACAAAGAGACTCAAAACAACCACAAAGAGTCTCAAAACAACAACAAAGAGACTCAAAACAACCACACAGAGATGCTCAAAGGATGCAAAGACACTAACAACAACTACAAACACCATCTGAGTTGATTTTGTGCGTTCTGGCTAAACTGTAAATGTTCCAGAAACCGTCTGGGTGACTCGCTCCCTGTGGCCTCAGCCTGAACACGCTGCAGGGTTTAAAAACGTTGGTGTGTCTCCATCTGCGTGGTTGTCATTCCTCCTCCTAACGTAATTTGGCCGGAGTCACACTGAGGCATTCTTTTTGTGAGATGAAGGCCCGGAAAATGTGGATACAATCAGACACGCTCGTAAAGAAGTCTAAAGCTCGGGGAGATCAGAACATTTTCATTCTCCAAGAACAACAGCTGCTCGAGGAGTTGGACTCGGTTAATTGGCGCTGACACATTACAAGACAGTAAAACAATAGAGGACTGAAGTGAAATAGGAGCTTTTATTCACAGACTGAACAAACAGCAGCACTGAGGCTCAGTCGGTGACAAGATTACAGGGTCATAATCAGGCAGCAGTGACAGACGAGGATCTGCTGTCACTGATGCACCTTTCACTGATTTTGGAAGCCTTATGATTCAGGAGGTGGGAGGGATTTTTCCTCGTCGGGGGAGGAGGGGCGCCTCCCAGAGTTCATCGGGTTCTGCAGCTGAACTGCCAAGGAAATCAACAAAATGGGGACAAACCACAGAAACCTTCCAAAGATTCAGAACACTTTGCTCAAATAAAAACCGTGCAACCGTTTAAGCTGCAGGCTGCGGCTCGTGCCGAGCGCTGGCCGCAGCGCAGAACCGTTTTTTACGAGCGGTCAGTCGCTGAAGACGTGTCAGAAAGAAGCAGATTTATTCAAAACGTCTTCAAAAGCTCCAATAAATCTAATCTCAGATGTTAGATCTGGAGCCAATGTGTTGGGAATGCTGGCATGGAAAAAAAGACTTGTAGTTTCCAACCTTTCCTCTAAACCTCGAGACGAAACGAGTGTCGTGGAAAGCAGAAGGCTTCGCTCGGTGGCTCGTTTCATCACCACACAGACGAGAGTCTCAGCAGTGAACTTACCACGCCATAAAACACTGGACAGACGCTTTTTTCCCTCCCAAAAATAAAACATCAGCAGTTTCATTAAAGTGACATCACTCTTCCAAAATAATCATTAATGCATTAATACTGAGTTGAATCTATGCAGCCTGTAAAGAGAATTCAAAATAAAACTTCACATTAGTTTTTTGAATAAATCATGCAAAATTCCTTTCTCTGTCCTTTCATTTCCTGTCATCTATCTGCTGTCAACTACTTATTAAAATAAATGCAGAAAGACACTTTACAACAATATTTTTGGTTGAAAAAGACGCAGAAAAATTTGAATGACTTTATTGATTATTGGACTTTTTGCAGAGGACAAAAAACCAACAAAAAAACCAACAAAGATGCAAAACTACCAGAAAAAGATTCAAAACAACTGCAGAAAGATGCAAAATGACAAAATGGAAAGGCAGATTCATCTATAAAGAGATGCAAAACCACCCAAAAGGGACTCAAAATGACCAGACAGAGACTTAAAACTACTACAAAGAGATTCAAAACCACCAGTGAAAGACTCCAAATGACCAGAAAGAGACTCAAAACACCTGCAGAAAGATGCAAAATCCCTAAAAAAAGGCATAATGTGGACTTATATAGTATGTTTTAAATAAAAAATGTGTTTTTAGTTTGTTAACTATGCATTTTTTGCTTCAAATGTTTGTCTTAATGTTACAAATACTGTATTTTCTGAAGTGAAACAAGATCTTTCAGCAGTCAGGGTGTGAACATACACAAATGTTCACCACTCATGATATATGATAATCCACCATCTTTACAAAAGCTGAACTAAAGTTGCACTAAACTACTCAAATAAAATAATTTCCTCTGCAGAAAAATCTTTAAAATATGATAAATTGTTGCACATAAAACACAATAATAAAGTCAGACGCCTCCCACTGAATCCTGGGTGATAAGAGGAGCTGCAGAGCTGCAGAATAACTCTCATAAAGAAATGATTTAGATCTCTGAGGAGGGGAACCGAGAGGGGGAACAGCAGGTCGGTTGGACGAGGGAGGGGGCAACCGGGCAGACAGTGCCAGCTCCACCAGCTTGAGCTACCAGGAGGATTATGAGGATGGTGGATTTATCCTAAGAGGATAATAACAGAAAACAAAAAGGAGTGACCACCACCAGAGCCAGAGCTGAAACATAACCACCCCAGGCTCCACCTGCACACTGAGCTGAGGGATCTCCAGCTCTCACTGCAGACTCGATGCAGCCTTGGAGCCCCTGAATCAGCTCGGCTCACCCTGTGTTAGTGCCATGTTGGTCAAACCAGCCAGCTTCACATAATGACGCTGCGGGCTGAGTGCACACTTGAGACGGCAACAACAGAGTGAGAAAGCAGCGACCTCCGGGTGAGGTGAAAAAACAACAAAGCAGCAAAGATAACGCACCTTAGGTGGCATTAAAGGGAGAGTTTGGAGCAGCTGATACTGTCGGAGAACTGAAGCCTTTATATGCATCTACGCTTTCTCTTAAAGCCACCAGACTCCATTGACAAAAACAGTCATTTTTACCCGGCAGAACATGGGAGTCGCCAGTCGTTTCGCTTGAATCAGAGTGAAATTAATACTCGTTTTGTATTTAGTCGGGTTTGCTTTCAGTGCAGACTGAATGCAGAGTGGCGTGTACGAAGGCGTAAGGCTGGAAATATACTCACAGTATAACTTCTTATTGGTTGGAAAGTTGCAGGTGGGAAATGTAAACATATAAATAAACAAAGAAACATGGAGCCGAATGCCGACTGAGCACCTTTGATTCATTGGCTGTAATCCAGCTCTGGTGTTCCTACCAAAAAAACTGTCCAGAAGTCCAAGTCAGTCCTCTCCCAGTCATGTTTTATCTGTCGCTCTGTGTACATCGCACAAGGAGCCAACAAGCTGCTGCGTTTGGGTTAATTTGCTGTAATTGGGTCGGATAACGTTCACAGTGCAATCGGACCGGAAACGGACCGAGATCCCTCTCTCATAAATGGTCTTGGACCGGTTGTTTTGGTCCACAGTAGAATACGATTGGAGCGTTCACAAGCGACCAAACGAACCGTAACAAAGATTTAACTGCACCAGATTCGACTGAAAAGCAGGTAACAAACCCACTATGAATAAGTACCTCATACAACCCCCACTTCAATTAATGCAAACTATCCCTTCAGGCCCAGAAGGAGCAAGAAGTCAAGATGAAAGGTGTCTGAGAAAGATCACACCTCATCTTATAAGTAATGTCAGTGAAAAACTGTGCAGCAGACTCTAACATCCGAGTCGATTCCCTTAAACACGAGCTCATTCCTGAACAGCGGCGGCATGAAACCACAGGGAAAATCTGCCTCGCTGCTAATTTTAGTAACTTATTGCTGACAACATCCCGCTGCCCCCGGGACGATAACGTGACCTACAACTGCACATCGCATGCAAACACACGAGAGACGACTCCCAGTTTCCCCAGTTAGAGCCGCGCAGACACAATGAGGGAGGAAGGTGAGGAGTTTAAACCAGGAAGTTAACGTGTCCTCACAGAAGACAAACATGTATCTGCAGAGGCTCCTTCCTGGATCTGCTCCGACGGAGACAGACAGAACAAGACTTTTCATTCAGCTTCAATCAAAGCTTTCACACAGACGGATCCACTTCAGGCAGAACAAGACTTTCTGCAGCCAACATGAAATGTTATAAACAAAGATTGTTTTATGCAACACCAGCAGAAGCCTTTTCTTAGTCTCTTTCTGTCCACCGTGTTTCATCTTTGCTGCAAAAACTCCACTCTCAGTCGTCTTCTGTGACACTATCTTTGTTTAATATTCCTCCTCCGTGCGGGTCAGATCGCTCCGTCAGCTACAGAGCAAAGAGCTGATATCTGGCAGGGACTTTGTGTCTCTCAACCAGCAGGCCAAAATATTCAGCTTAGTATCATTCATGACAAAGAAAAGCAGCTAATTCTTACATTTGAGAGGTGAAAACAGGAAATGTGGGGAATTATTGCTAAAAAAGGAACATATAATGCAAATTTTTAGGTCCATAATTATATTCTGGGTTTTTACTAGAACATTTTTAAACCCTTTAATGTTCAAAAAACACACAGTTTATGTCTAAATGTACCTTTAGTTCACAGATGCTCAGTTTTAGCATCTGTCTCTTAAAGCCCCGCCCTCAGAAAAAGGCCCAGTCTGATCTGATCTGTGCTCTCTGTGTTTCTGCACCATCATTGCAGCCGGGGAAAGACTTTAACAACAAGGTACTGACACTTTCTACCTAAACAGTATGAAGTATAGTTGTTTAGAAGCAGTTTCTGTAGTTTCTGTTAGCAGGCTAGCGTTAGCTTCCAATAAACATCCACATCTTACGTTCAGTGTTAATAAGAGCTTAATTTCAGTCTATATAATTAAAGATGAGCAGCACTAATGTGTTCCAGTCATGTTCGGATGTCAATGTAGACAAAGCCAGGAGCAACATCTACTAGACACACCTGAGACATGGAAATCTCACGGTTTTTACAATATTGGACCTTTAAAAAATGACAAAAATCTCTGTCAACTTGACGACAAATTGGCTGCACATTGCAGCTTTATTTTGGACTGATCACTTGGCCATGATGCCAAATTGGGCCTTAAGTGTCAGGGTCACTGGCCTTTTCCCTACTTCTACGCCCTACTGCCTTTAATTTGATCTTAACTACACTTGTAAAGTTTCCTGACTGCATCTTAACCTGACAGACGTATAAACATCTGGCAGATTATTCAAACCCTCTTCTTTGGTAGCTCCGTGTTACAGACAGATGTAGAACTGCATGGTGAAAACAACACCAGCAGGGTTAATAAGTTTGAGCAACATACTTGCTGTTATGTATTAACAAAGCCTCCAGCACAGCTAATACAGCCAAAATACAACTAATCATGTATAATAAACATAAAACTCCAAGTGTATTAGCTGATGTCTGAGAAGGCTCCAGATGTTCGCCTCTACTCACATCTGAGGACCTTTAACCTCTCTTGTCTCTGCTGGTTTCCACCTACAACATATTTTAAAAGACAAACTTTTTTCTTATCAGGTTTCCTTCCCTCGCTCCGACCGCAGTGTGAAAATTCCACACAGGCTCCACAAAACGCTGATAAGACAGTGAAGCGCTCGTTTTCTCTCTCTCACACTCGCTGATCGCTCCAACGATGAAGACGTTTGGTCGTGGTTCAGAATTTTAAAGAAGGCTGCAGAGACAAAGTTAACCTGCGTGAGATGACAGTGCAGGATTGTTGGAGCAACGAGTTTTCCACAGTTACAGAAACAAACACGCCGGAAGATTTAATAGACTTTCTAAGTTCAAATGCAAAAACCGAAGTAGATTCACACTTCAACTATGTAGATTTGTATGCCTTGTCATCTATCGCTCTGCAGGCTTTCATCTTCATATAGTGACTTTTTCTGTGAATTAAACACACAAAAAAAGAAGCTGCATCTGAAGTTTTCCCCGTTTTGCCACATCAGACTACAAATGGAAACCAGAAAGCTTTCGATGCCAAAGTCTGGTCCTGTTTCCTACAGATTCTGCCTTCATATGCAGTTTATCTGTTCATAGAGAAAATATTTAGCTTAATGCAACATCAATGATGACTAAGAAGGTAACAAACCTTTGGATTCTGAAGGGTTATTTGATGGATACACATGACCTAAATATATATTTTTTTACGGTTTAATTGACCTGACATGTCAATGTAGAGAAGTGAGAAAAAACACTATGAATGCTACAATAATAATGTGTCAGTAAATATAGATTTTCAGACTATTTCTTCCTGCAATCTGACTGAACAGATGCATTTTAAACCCTGATGCTGAGATGTTTTGGTCCTTTTATCTCACTTTGTCTAAGCAGCCTCCTCTCCCCTGAGGTTCAGATTAATCCGACTCTGATGAAGTTGACATTTGGCCGGATGTCAAGCAGCTGAGCTGAAGGCTGTGAAGGTGGAAACCCTCCGTCTGTCAGCCGTCAGCATCCTGTCAGCGGCTGGCGCTGCGGCTGCAGACGGGGAGGGAATCTGCAGCTTTACTGGGCTTCGCATCGGCAACAGATGCTGCCTGCCACCATCAGCCACATTCCTCTGATGCCAAAGGGTTAAAACTGGGCCTTCAGACGTGTCACATGATGTGAAGCCTCAGAGCGTCTACAGGAGCATCAATAAGTGATTCAGAATGAGATCTGCAGCGTATTGAGAGAAGCACAAAGTAAACTGATCCGGAGGCAAAAAGAAAATATTAAACACAGTGTAAATGAGCGGAGATACTTCAGAGCGATTCACTGTTTCTCTTTGAAACTCATCAGCCGAATTCCTCGGCTCTCTTTACCATCAATACTTCAGTCCTGAGTAAATAGCTGTCGTAGAAATCCGAGTTAATATTTCACAGAAACAGCTTTTGGTTGTGAGTTTATCGCTCTGCCAGAGAAAAGACATCACACGTTTTCCTCAAGTCTCCTGGGAATACCTGAACACCTGAGCGGAGGGTAAGTGTGAGCTATTTTGGGAATCCGAGTGTGTCTACAATCATCCGTCTGTCAGCACACAACAGGGCCGAGCGTTTGAAGTGTCAGCGTCTAACAGAGCGGCTGTAAGAGTCACGTGACGGCCTGGATTTGGACGCTTTCTCTGGAGAAATATATCAAAAACCACTACCACAAATTAACTAGAGCTACAGCTCACTCTTATTTTCACTGTCCAAGAATCTGACGCTTGTTTTCTACATTAAGCTGATTAGCTGATTGGTCAATAAAGTGCCAAAAAATAGTGAAAAATGATGTCTGGTTCTGACCATAACTCATAGATATTCAGTTTACTGTAAGAAAACAAAGGAAAATACTCACATCTAAGAAGCTGGAATCTGAGAATTTAGACCTTTTTGTCTTTAAAAAATGACTGAAATCAAATCAAAATACTTTGCGATTAAATTAATAGTTGAAAACCAATCAATTAGTCTTTGCAGCTATAATTTTGGCTTCTGAAAAGACGATGAATAAAGTAAAAAACACCATGTTTTAAATAGAAGTTTTAGACGAAAGCATGAGGTGAGCTCTCACAAATTTTTAAATATATATATTTTTTATATTTTTAAAAAAGAAAGACGAAAACGTGCTGGACAATTACTTAATTAAATGGATTTAATAAGATTTAATACTATGCTTTTACAAAGTCAAATCTGTCCCTTTCTTTCTTTTGCTTATTGGGTTTTTAATTTCAAATGGATTTGAGGAAATCTTCCCAAAAAATCTAGATAATTTATTTGTAGTTTATGTCAGATTTTACAGCTGGTTAATGTCAGTGAATCCGGTGATTTACAGAGTCAGCAGCTTTGAACTTTCTGCACTTTCTGAAAGAAATAAAGACAGAAAATGAAACAAGCTGCTCCAATCAGGATCTCAAACAGCAGCAGATTGTTGTCAGCTTGATTCTGACCTCATTAAGCAGTTCAGGGATCTGCAATCACATAATAGTTTATTTGTCAATGTCATTATAAAGGTCAGTGTTTCCGCTATCAGTTACATCCATCCGGCGCTCTCGTGCCTCGTGTTACATAAAAGTTAGCGGCACACAGTGAGAGCAGAGCAGACTTTAAGGTTGTGATCGACCTCCTCTAATCCTCGGCTGACGTCAGCGTCTTTCAGAGGCTCCGACGGGATTCACAGCTGGAGGGAAGAACAACTAACAACTAAACAACCGCAGGAATCCATCACTTCCAACAGGTCATGAAGCTCCAGAGTCAGGACGGACTTTGGTGAAGGAAAAACTCACATGTCCAGCTTTTAAAAGCAAGATATGATATAATATGACTGGAAAGACTGTGTGAGGATTTTAGCCTCCACAGGGTCATTTTATTAGAGTGAGAGCATTTATTTAAACTTGACCTCACTGTATAAAATGACCTGTTGTGACCTCTAGGTTAATCACAGCCTCATGAAACTTCACAACCACAAACTACAGACTTAAAGCATTCAGAGGATGTAGCTATAAGTATAGCTTTCCTATATGTATATATGACAATAAGAGGATTTCTCAGCCTTTCCCAGAACAGAAGTGCTCCCCATCTAATGGCCAAAGAGTGCAATTTTTCCAGAAATCTCCAAATTGTCAAACCAAATCACAGTATATTGTTTCTATAATGTTCCTCAAGTTCTTAGTGTTTGAATTTGGTGCTTTTGAGGAATTTTCTTACCATTTTCATGCATTCTTAAATGGTCAAAAAATGGTTACATGTTGCACCAAATCTGTGTCACAAATGATATCAACCCCAAAAACAAGTTGAGCATGAAAAAGGACGTTCTAAACCCTTGAACTTCACAAATTTGAATAGACGTCTAAACAAAACATGCTTATTACAGATTTAGGACAAGAAAACTTGAGCTGCATCTCAAATTAATCTCCAGTTTCCCAGCTTTCAGATGGTGAACACCACTTCTACTGTTGGCCTGCTACGTCCCCCTAAAGACCCTCTGTCCTGCCCGTAAAAAGACAAAAATGAGATCAAAGAATCAGCACCAGGAGAGGGAAGTTGTATAACTTTGCACCGGTCCTGTTGACTGACATGCACATGAATTAAAATAATACTGTTAGAAATCCCAGTATTCCCCTTTAACTTCCTCCCCCGAGTCCTCCGCCCTTATATGGACTCATAAGAGCAATGATTCAGCCGAGCCGTATCCTTCACATGACATGTTCTCCAGTCACCTCGTGCGTGACAGTCGGTTTAATTTGAGTGTCACACACTGTGCGGGTAATGAGGGCAATTCCCCAGCACCCGCTACTCAAAGTGGAAAAGTTAAAGTAGAAGAAGAAAAGAACAAAGCAGCAGCACAAAGTGGAGAAGACACAGAAAACTGTGACTCAGCTGTTCGGTCAGGAAGTTTGAATTCAGAGCATCACTAAGAAGGGCCTGCACCTCCTCCTCCTCCTCCTCCTCCTTAACCTGCTACTCATTTAGCAATAATCTGACTCAGCATGAGTCAACGATTGGGTTAAATTTTCTGAAATGATGAGTTGGCACTTTTGCCTCTCTTGTCTGGCTTTAAATTAAAACAGTAAGTGGGAAAATCTTCAGTACAGTGGTGAAAAAAGATGAGAAGTGAGAATTTTTTTTGCATTATTTAACTTTTGATAAACCATAATAAATTAAATATAATGTAATTAACCTATTTAACATGTTATTATTATTATATTGTAAAATATGTGACCTTGTCCTACTTTAAAGTATGCATCTGCTATCTGATGTGGTTGCACTCATATTCCTGACATTTTTCTTCAGTCTAGTATAGATTAAAAAATCTAAAATCCCTTAATTTTTCTTATATTAAAGACACCAATAACTTCACGCTTTTAACATTTTTGAGATTTCTGCATATTCTGAAATTGGCTGGCGAGCACTTCTGTTCTTTAAATGGCTAAGAAACCCTCTTATTGTTAATAAACCTATTAAATCTATACATCCTCTGAATGCTTTAAGTCTGTAGTTTGTGGTTGTGAAGTTTCATGAGTCTGTGATTAACCTAAAGGTCACAACAGGTCATTTTATACAGTGAGGTCAAGTTTAAATAAATGCTCTAAATACAATGAAATGACCACTATGGGGACAAACTTTTACTTCACTATGATAATAAATTAAATATAACGCATAAATCAAGTATTTAACATGTTATTATATTGTAAAATATGTGACCTTGTCCTACTTTAAAGTATGCATCTGCTATCTGATATGGTTGCACTCATATTCCTGTGGGACTTTAAGCACATGCTGGTATTTTAACCTATTTAAATCAGATTTCATGATGGTTTCAGTGTGATGTTTCCATGGTGAATGGCAGTACATGCTACAGACATGTATATATGTGTATGATCACAGGACAGTTTGATTCCTTTGTTGATGACAGGTCAGACAGGCGAGCAGCTGCTTTCGGCCCATCCTTTTCTAATCCCGCTCACAAAGACCACTTTAATTTGTTTTTTTTACCTTGTACAAATCTTCTTCTTCTTCGGTTTCCTCCTTTTTCTTCCTCCCCCTCTTGAGTCAGCACCGGGACAACAACAAAAAAAAAAAAATCCGAGTTATTCCAACCGGGACCGAACCGCCTTCATCCTCACTTCATCCATCCGGCGGAGACACTGTGGTCAGATTTCAGGCTGAAGTTAAACCAAAGCGGCGCTGCGGAGCGACGGGACGAGGCTCACAGTCATTGTCATCACGGAGGATTAATCCAGCTGCAAAAAAAAAAAAGTGAGATCCCAAAGTGTCCCAGCTCTTTGTAGCCTCTACTTCCTACTACTAAACTTACATCAACCCCCACACACACAACAACATGGCCGACCCTGCCTGCGGGACTGGAGAGCCACGCACAGCTGGAGAGATCCGTCCGGTGCAGCTGATCTGCGGGCAGCGGGGAGGAGGAGGGCCGCGGAGGAGAACCGGCCGAGGAAAAAATAAAAAAAGAGAGATTTTAAAAAAGAGATGGTGGTGTGTGAGAGACGAGAGGAGAGCGGACCGGCGGAGAGGAGGACGGGTTCATGTGGAAAAAGGGAGGACTCAAAGCGTCCTCAATCTGTACCGTTTTCAGCCGCAGGAACGGGTCTCTACCGCCCCCTGCTGGTGGACTCACCGCACTGCAGCCACACAGCTGCAGCTCCAGGAAATCAGCTTTATAGGCCGAGTAGGAATGTAACGAAGTACATTTACTCAAAGACTCACATGTCCAGCTTTTAAAAGCACGATATGATAATATAATATAATATGACTGGAAAGACTGTGTGATGATTTTAGCCTCCACAGGGTCATTTTATTAGAATGAGAGCATTTATTTAAACTTGACCTCACTGTATAAAATGACCTGTTGTGACCTCTCGGATAATCACAGCCTCATGAAACTTCACAACCACAAACTACAGACTTAAAGCATTCAGAGCATGTAGCTATAAGTGTAGCTTTCCTATATGTATATATGACAATAAGAGGATTTCTCAGCCTTTCCCAGAAGAGAATTGCTCCCCATCTAATGGCCAAAGAGTGCAATTTTTCCAGAAATCTCCAAACTGTCAAATGTTTTTGAAACCAAATCACAGCATATTTATATATTTTTTTTTTGCTATAATGTTCCTCAAGTTCTTAGTGT
This sequence comes from Serranus cabrilla, assembly GCA_903364295.1. Taxonomy (NCBI): domain Eukaryota; kingdom Metazoa; phylum Chordata; class Actinopteri; order Perciformes; family Serranidae; genus Serranus; species Serranus cabrilla. Next base: position 234,236 of record CAFUXE010000924.1, read on the forward strand.
TCAAATTTGGTGCTTTTGAGGAATTTTTTTAACCATTTTTATGAATTCTTAAATGGTCATAAGTCACAAGTATTCAAGTACAGTTGAGGTACTTTACATGAGTATTTCCATTTTATGTAGCTTAATACTTCTAGTCCACTACATTTAGAGGTAAATATTCTACTACATTTAGTGGCCCCGAAGTCCACTGTCATCATTACAGTTTTAAGCATATTTATATTTATTAAGTTGTTTTGATCACACTAGAGCACCCTCACAATTACAAAATAGTAAAGAATGTAAAGAATATAATGTTATTTTAAGGTATGGTATAGTATACTACTGGAAATATAAAATACTATATTAATATTGTCCTGTAGGAACATAATAATCATGACCATAGATCATGATTATTGTTCGACCACTATGTGGCACTATACTGTTCATAATTATGTATTTGTTTGGTTGATTGATTTAAAGTAGCATCAAAGAGATCTTAATGTAATCTATGATTTAAAAAATATAGAATATTCAGCACATACAACTCTATATTTGTCATGTTTTTATGCTTTTTGCAGCATCATTACTTCCTTTAGATATTTTTAATACCTGTGTAATAATATCCAATAGCACAGCACTGAGGATCAAGTTTTCCCTGTTAAAGGGTTCACAATAAAGGCAGTTTCATGCAAGAACCACTCATACAAATAAATCTGTTCTTCAGTGATTTGTACAATAATTAAGGAGCTTACTCTTAAATTGTCCTGTTTTATAGCAGTCATGTGCAGCTTTTCACTAATTTATTGTATATTTTACGACTCTGAATGTTTGAAAACGCTGTAAACATTATGAATGATTTTCTTCCGACAAATAAAACATTAAATCCATTTACTGTAAGTTTTAAAAATGTCTCCTTACAGTAACTCATCAGTGATATTGGTTCTGTACTCGCTCCTGTTTGTTCAGATGGGTCTGCAAACAGCCGCTGTCTTAAATCCATCGTGTTTAATATCTTTTACTTGGAAATGGAGCCGTGAGTCATCATGTCAGGCCGTGCCGTGTTTGTGTGTGATCTTTATCACACCAAAGAACATATGACTCATTCTAATTTCAGCACTGTGAGCTTTTTATGGTGGCCGCCGGTGTTGACACGTCGTGTTAAAAGAGTTTTATTGAGGTTACAGTCTCATGATTCAAGTATTTTACCACTCAGCTCTGACAATGACAGGTGCTGAGTGTTTGTCCAGACGGGCTGAGAATAAAAAGAGATGCTAGAAGATGTAATATATATATATATATCTATATGTCTATATAGATATATATATAGACAGAGACTGAGATAGAAAAAATGTAGAAAAAAAAGACAAGAAAAATCTAGTTTTTATATTTATATTAATTTTATATATTATTTTTTGAATTGTATTTGTAGCCTAATACTGTAAATAATCAATAAAATATTGAGGTCCTGTAAAAACATGCAACTCCAAAATGTCATTTTCAGGTTTCTTATAGTGACATTTTTTTTAACAATTTAAAAGGTAATTTTAATTTCGAAAATATCTGCTTTTGGGAGTTATATTGCACGCTATGGAAAAAGGTAATCTTTAAATTAATTTGGATATTTTAAGCCACAATAAGACAGGTTTTTTGGTTTTAATGTGATGAAGTTTTCTGTGTATGCCAAATGCATGCAAACTACATGCAACAATGCAAACTTTGTAATACTTTGCAGAAGCATGTACTAAAAGTAAAAAGAAAACGTGTGTCATTTTGAAATACAGCTATATAGATTTGAAAATGTGCACAACAAAAATGATAACAACATAATGAAGCTGTTTGCGGTGATTAAAAATGTTCGGGGCAGCGAGTTTATTAATATTCCACTATGATTGGGACAGGAAGGCAACATACTTATATGGTGCTGTGAGTAATTACTGGATCAATATTCTTATCTGTTCTCAGCTCCGCTCATGTAATTAGATGATGAAGATGTGATATCCTGGCAACATCAGCTCAAATATTGATTAAAAACATGATTAAAAAATGATCAAATCCCAGCTGAGTAATCATCGAGCATCCTACTGGGATAAATGATTCAACAGAAGACAAAACTGATTTTAATAGGCTGCAACTACTGTGTGTTAATCATAGTTTATTTTTCTACCCAACTCATTAAAGGGTCCGAAAGGCAATGTGACACACACAGAGTACAGTTTTTCTCATTATGAAATAATATTAAAAAAAAGATTATTTAGATTTAATTGAACTGTTAATATTTAGGTTAACTTTGTCTGTAATCACACCACTGTTTGTAGTAAAGTTGAATGTTGTAACTGTTTATCCATTAGCTAATATTTCCGTTTCTTTAAGCTGATTAGCCGATTTAAACCGTTTATTCAGTATCCTTTCTTTAGCTTATTTTTTCAGCTGTTTATCCATTAGTTTTAGTCATTTCACCTGTGTATCCATTACTTTTAGCTAATAATTCAACCATTTTCCTTTACTTTAGTTAATTAGCCTACTCAGGCTTATATTTGATATGTTTATCCGCTACTTTAAGATAATTATTTGAACTAAGCTAACTATTTCAACCATTTACTGGCTAACTATTGCCAGTACTGTTAGCTAACCGTTTCAACAGATGATACATTACAGTTAGCTTAGGTACTATTTCAGCTATTTATAAGCTATAATACAACCTTTTATCCATTGCTATTTTAACTGTTAAATCAGTACCCTACTTTTAGCTAATTATTTAAACCATTAATTATTTGGTAGGCCAACATAGTACAATTTTAGGTGTTTATTCAGTGCTTTTAGCTAACCATCTCAGTCGATTATACTTTAAGCAAACTATAATTCTACCGTTTATCCATTAGGCCTCCTGTTCGCTTATTATTTTACCAGTTTATAATTATTTACTACATCTGAACTGCTTACTTAGCTAATTATTTTAGCCGTTTACTTTAAGCCAACTGTTAACTATTTCAGTTGTTTACTTTAAGCTAATCATTTGATCAGTAGTTGATTTTAGCTGTCACTTTCAAACATTTGTTCATTGTTTTTAAGCTATATGTTTAAACTTCTGTGCACTCTTGCTCACTGGTTTTCATCCACCCTTAACCTACACAAATGCAACATGTAGTGTTCAGGTGTTACAGCTGATATATTCTTTTGATGAAATTTAAATTAAAAAAATATTAACCCCCATTCTGAAAAAGTACCTTTTTAAATACAATTAGTTAATTCTATGAGCATGCAGCGATGTCGGCCTCGTTATCCCGTCTAACAGGAGATCTGTGACATTAAATACCTTGCTACTCTACAGTGCACTAGTTTCTCATAACCACTTGGGTGCAGTGCTCTCTCAGAGTGAAGGAAGAGCTCCACTTCAGGAGACACTTCCACAGATTTTATCCCTCTTCATCTTAAGAATTCAAAGTGCTTCTTTGCACAAGGCAAACCGTCACATACCGTCACATGACGTCAGCCGGACGAGGATCGACCGCTCTGATTCACCCACTAAAGATTCAACACATGGTCCTCGTACCTGTGTGGACACAGCTGACTGTTAATGAACAGTGACTAATACGGATAATCATCTGGGCCTGCAAATGAGGAGAGAAAGAGCAGAAAAGTGAAGAAAAGTATTAAAAAGTTAATAATGTTTCAAGTACTGTACAGTTTTTATACAACTTTATCCTTCAAATCTACATTTCTAAAAGAACTATTGTATTTTTTTTACTGCACTATATTTATTTGACAGCTGTATTTACCATTAACCTACTTTCTTGATTACTATTTTATATTAAATCAATTTATTTAACAGTTTCTATCTGGGCCCCATTGTCTTGTTTCAGACGTCGGTGGGTAATTAACTTAACTTCTCAGATGACTCCATTAAAGTAACTATTCAAGACCCCCCAAAAGGGAAAATAATGAATTATTTCACACAAAAGATGAAAATAAAGCAAAACAATTAACAAACACTCAGATGCATCATGTGGTCTTCTTTGGGGGGATCAACCCCTAGATGGGAACCACTGGACTAAACGACTTAACTACGTATAAAATTTGTTATATAAACAATCTATAATGTGTTAATATACCACAAATAACACCTTTTGTTCTTCAGAATGAGTCCTTTCACATATTTTACAGATAATAATGAGGATTCAAAGCAGAACTTGTAATGGATCTGAGTACTATTCCACCAGTGGATTGGGTGTTATTAATTTATTATTTTAATTAAATGTATTACACTTCACTTAAATGTAAGCAAATGTAAAGCCAAGCAGGTGGATAAATGACTAGATGACTCAGGTGATGAGCACCTGGTTCTATCACTGAGCTTGACAGAGTTGGAGAGGTGAAAAATGAAAAAGAAAAACCAACAGAAATAAACGTATCACCTCATCATTCAGCTGCGTCAGAGAAATCTCTTTGGTGTTAAAGTTAGAGAAGCTGTTTGCAGAACAAAGTCTGTCAGTCATATTTAAACAGTGGACAGCTCCACAAGACAGTAGTTAATATTAAATATATAAATATGCTAATACGTCAGCTTTTCGTCACTGTCCAATAAAAATGTTGCATTTCCTAATTTGGTGATTTTTAATTTATCAGATGTCGTCACATTAATCTGTCCTTCTTTTTAAAGAAACAATCAAAGAACCCACTGGATTACCTTTTTACTGCACATGAGGAATACAAAATAAGAAAAAGCAGATGACTCAGATCCCAACTCTACTTTATGCTTAAGTATCTGGTTCTATGCCTGAGAGTGACCTCTGACCTTAACGAAAAGAGATTGTGGGAAACCTTTTAAACAGAACTTAAAGAAGCTGCCACAGGGACACATTTTTGGTGCCTTTGGTAGAAAAACACAGTCATAAGTCCTATTTCAGCACTGGACAGCTCCACAACACAACGGTAAATACATAGTTGAATGTATAAACATGGTAATACCACACCTTTCCTCACTGTGCAATAAAAACAATGCATTACCAAAGTTGAATGCATTACATAAACTATGTTTCATTAATAGTTCCTGTGCTGATTACCTCTGAATAATACTTAAAGCAGCTGTAAAAAACTTTCATTTTGGGTGAATTGTGGCGCCCCCTGTGGACAAAAGTAGTTCCATGAGTGAAATAAAAAAGACGCAACTTATTTCAAAATTTTCTTCTTTAAACAGTTTTGTGCAGGAGGCACAGTGATGAGGTAATGTGCCCATTTTGGCTATATTAGATTGTTGGTTTCATGTTAATATGAACGTTTTTTAGCCAAAAATATGCTGTTAATTCATATATTTATGTGAAACAACTTCCCCAGTTATTTCATAAATAATAATATACATTTTACAAATATGTGAAGGAGGAAGAGGAACAATTCAAGATCAATTTTTTCTTTTCTTTCTTTTAAAATCCACCAATTCTCTCCACCTGTTGATGAGTGATCAAGGGTGACTCGTCCTTTCACAAGTAATTTTTTCTTAATTCTTCAACATATGACTTCAAAAATAAAGTTCCCAAATGAAAAATCTCTTTCTGTCTCCCTTTAACTCGCTAACGTACTGCTCACTGCCAAACTTTTTCTGGGAAAATGTAAACATAGACTCCTCTAGTCTGCTCAGCATGAATCATTTCATCTGATTTTGCGGGGAATCGAACTAGACAGGCCTTAAAAATATAAAGCCAATCTTCTCTCTAATGGTTTGGTTTCGTACGTTAGTCATAAAGGGCATCAGTATTAAATTTAGACAGTTTCATAAGCAGTTAAAATGTCCTTGCAGTTGCTTTAATATGTGGTTGTGTAACTGATAACGACCTCTGACTTGAACATGTGAAAACACCTAAAAATATTCTGATAAATGAAGTCAGCTGCCTCAGAAACAGCTCTTTGGTGCCTGAGTGGGAGAAAGTTTTTGAGCTGTCAGTCATATTTCAGCACCGGACAGCTCCCTCATGTGATCCACCCGGCGTGACGTCAGAATGTTGACATTAATCCACGGCTTAATTAATGATAATGTTTGAATTCAGGATCCATTTCTTTTCTTTTTTTATGACTTGGCTCGGGGTCTTTCATTGACGCGGGAGAGGGATGTACTCCAATGGGACGGT
>CAFUXE010000924.1:240374-252206 GCA_903364295.1 Serranus cabrilla
GGGGGGGGGCGATGACGCAGCCGCCCACCTCCCCCTCCTCCCCCCGCCTCACCCCCCCTAGCCTACGTGACAAGTGAAAAAGGCATGCCTTTCGCATCCATGAATAAAAAACCAAGGGGAGTTAAGTTCACAGGACGCAGGAAAGTTCTCCGCAGACTAATGTTTGGCGCTCTCCAGTCCGCCCATGACCGAGTACACGTAGAAATCCCCGAGAACTGAGCTGCGAGGAGGGCTGCACACCCGGAACCAGCACAAGTAGACCGAAGAGGCGCTTCACTGAGGGAATAGAGGACGAGGAGAGGCAGGGAGAGAGAGAGAGAGAGCGAGCGAGAGAGACTGAGATAGAGATCCTATCTCACTCTCCCAGTTGAGGTCTTCAGCAGATCGCGTCTCGCTACTGGTAAGAGGCTGCGTAAAAGTAGGCAGCGCGTGCAGAAAAGTCCCTTTTTTTGCTTTTAGAAACTCACAAAACTTTAACTCGTGCATACACCTGTTCATTCACTTGATGTTTTTTTTTCTTTTGCAGCAGGACAATGTCTAGTAAAGCGACTTTAGCCTTACTCATCTATGGAATCATAATGCATTACAGCGTCTACTGCTCACCTGTGGGGCTTAGCTTTCCCAGCGTTAGGTACGTACTCTCACCTCTCCTTCTGTTGATTTCTCCTTTTTTTAAGGCTTTTTAAAGTAGAACTTGTTGGGGGCTTTGTTGCACTGAGCAGCAGGGATCCTGGTTAGTTCTGTCTGTGGCTTCAGGAGCCTATTGGATCCCTGGATATCATCATCTGACAGCAGATCCATAGGGCTGCTCACACAGCGATAATTGCGGGGAAACATTCACCAGGGAGCGGCGGTAATGTGATTTAGACTGCCGGGGCAGTGAGGGACAGTGTCTCAATTTGTCCTGCAGCCACTAATCGATCAATCCACGTGATTAGATAATTAATAGAAAGCATTTCATAGGAGGATAGAACAAAAAAAAGGCATTTTTGCTCAATAAGAATTAAAGAAATGTGTTTTTGATGGATCATTTTTAAATTTAAGACATCTGAACACGTTTCTAAACCACAAAAAATAATGTCCTGTCACTTTTTTTTTGTCGCTAATATGTGAAATATAATTTTCCAGACTGGACAGTGAGGTTTACGATGAGGATGGGAACTCCTTACCCTCCCTGGATTACGACAGAGACCAAATGGATGTGAGGAGCCCTCCGGCTGACGACGTCTACACTTTGTATTACCCACCAGAGAAAAGGTGACTATTCATCACCATTTTTACCCAAACTTTTTGTTTTGTCTCAACGTTGGAGACATCCATGTTAAACGTCTCATTGCCGTAGTCCTATTTCTGTCCTCGTATCTTGTACGTTTTTCTGTGTGAATTAATGTAACGTATCGTCAACATGTTGTCAGGAGCTTAACTATTATTATTTGGAGACATGAGGCATGAGGGGGAACTTGTAGTCGAACAAAATCGTGATTTTTTTTTTTAAAGAGGATCTGAAAATTGCAAGACAAGAGACTTTAAATTATACTTAAAAAATCAGCTGCAAAACCTTTTTTAAATCCAGTTTTACTTAAAATAAGTTAAATATTCTGTTAAAATAGCACAAATGTTGAATCAAGGCAAAAATATTTTGGGCAAAAAATACCTTAAATAAAGGTAAAGGTTAAATAATGTAAAAACTACCTGTATTTTCTTCTAAAAACAGACCATAAGGCCCATTAATAAACCATAAAAGACTTGTTAAGATGAGTATTTTTGCAGTGCAGCTACTTGAAATTGTTGCCTCTGTTGCTGGGTGTGTGGTGATTTTACTGTGTGGCTATCTATCATCCCAGAACGGAAAGGCATGCAGACGGCATGTTTAATAAAGCCTACAGGAAAGCGCTGGGTCAGTTATCAGCCAGGAAATATCTGCATTCTCTGATGGCAAAACGTGTAGGGTAAGAACATCTTCTGTCACCTCTTCTTTTCAAATGTTTCCTGTCCTATGTGCGTTTTGGTTTCTTTGGACTGCTCCTTTAAAGGCTCATGAATCACACTGTTATACGTATACATGTCTGTGGTCCCCATTACCTCCCAGCATGCAGCTAAATCCTCCTTATTAATGCTGTGAGAGCACTAACGGGCGTCTGATTGATTTGGGAAGTGTCGCTGCTGCGTTGCTATCAGGCGCAGAGGGAAGAATTAACCCGCACAGGTTTAAATTTATATCAGGATGAATAATTTATAGGATGGAGTCCCAGTGGTTCCTGGTGGAAGAGGGAGGGAGGGGGGGAGCAATTATTCAAGCCTTATGAGCAGGCCTATCACATCTTATTGCAGGTCGAGAATATATGGCAGGTTGTCCTAGGATGGGCTAAAAGTTAAACAAAGAGAGAATATTAACGTCTCTCTTAAATTTGAAGCATCATTTTGCAGTTATTCTTAATGCAAAACCTTTAATAAGGCTCATTACAAACTAAATCTGGTTATTTTCCCTAAAAGGCTAAAAAAAAATCAGGTCATCTTTGCAGGCAGCGACAGAAATCTCCCCTCTAAGACGATGACAAGGATAATGTACAGGCTCATACAACAGGGGGGTCATGTGAATATGAATGCATCCCTGTGATGGTAGTGAAAAACCTCTCCTCTCTCTCACAGCGGGGGGAAGACGCTGGACGACAGCTCAGAGCCTCTGTCCAAGAGACACTCAGACGGGATCTTCACAGACAGCTACAGCCGCTACCGGAAGCAAATGGCAGTCAAGAAATACCTGGCAGCAGTCCTGGGGAAAAGGTATAGACAGAGAATTAGAAACAAAGGACGCCGACTGGCATATTTGTAGCATCCTCCCCCGTACTCCTCCCCCTCCTGAAAGAAAAAAACAAAAAACTTAAGTGTGTGCAGCCCCACATGAAGTCATTTTGAGATCTGAACAATCAGTGGATCGCTTTTGTGTTCTTAAACATGTATTTATGTATGAAGTAAGCCATTAAAATGAATATTTTGATAATAATATTGTTTTTTATTTTGTACTTAAAGCACTTGAGGACACACATATCTACTTTGTGGACCAATTTTTGTTCATTCTAAAAAAAAGAAAAGAAAAAGAACAATAGCCTCTATTTATGTATTCATTGATTTATTTTTTTTAGTATTTATCGAGGGGAGAGAATTGTTGACTTGCTCCAAACAGCCCTGTCTTTTAAACGTTTTAGTGAAGAGATATGATTGTGAGGAAAATAAATAGTTTAAAAGACAATCAAATGTATTGAATGCTGCTTTTTGTAAAGTGACATTAAGAGTTTAGTTGTCTTTATTCACAACAGCCTTGAAGACATAGGTCTTCACCATATCCTACAAGACATAGACTTTGATGCCCTCCCGGACGGGGATGAGTTTGAGGCTTTTTTGGGAGACTGGCTGAAACAGTTCTCTCCCGAATTCCCGGTGAGTTTCAGGCTCTTTCCTGAGGCCGTAATCCTCGCAGGGGCTCTCATGTCCCCCCTCTTTTCTCCTCACCTTTAACCCTCAAACACTCAACTCTTCTTCCGCCTCATTTGTGCTCCTGTCTCTCTTAGAGTCTCACAGATTTCTACCTTTAAATCCCACCTGAGACTTTTGCTTAGACCGATATGTTATTATACATATCACTGCTGATTGATTAAGCCACAGATTTATCCTCTTTATGGATGCAACAGTGATGTGATTATTTCAGTAGATCTGGGTTAGACCAGATGAGAGCCCTGTTGGCTTAACAAACAAACTTGAAAAATGCCATTTTTTAAATCAAAATGGGATACGTATTTAAAAAAAATAACCAAATCTGAGATGAGGACCAGAGTACTTTTGAGGTTTTTCTTGTCCTTTTCTTCCGCAGTGTTTACAGAGTGAGCTAACACCTTTGACTCATGTAAATCTTTTGTTTCTATCAACTGGTTTCTGCTGGGGGTTTTCTCATGTCTCTCTGCCCATTTAATAAGTATCACGGACACTTAAAGCACCATCAGGCACATTAAAAAAAAGAAAAAAAAGCATAAAAAAAGAAGAAATGATACTTGTTACATGGTGATTTCTCCATCGATTTGTTCTTTGTGAGAGACATACGAGGCAGTTTGAACTTTTGTGTTTGAACCTTCTGGGTCTATTGTGCTTCCCTTTTCTGTCATGTGAACCAATGTAAAAAAAAACAAAAAAAATACAGTAGATTGCATGATTAAAGTAATTGCACTAGCCACCGCATCTGTGCAGACGACTCCAACTAGATGGTTTGCTTGCTTTCTGACTACTGCAAACATACATACCTGTCATTTCTGGATGTTGTTTTGTGTTCTGTTCTCACATTTCCACACAAACTGTATGTTTTTTGAAGAATTCTCTGAATGTACTTTACTGCTGGCAAGAATCTCTCAGTCTAATGTCATGCTTTATCTTTTAGGCTCTGTTACGACTAACTGTAAGCAAGTGTGAAAATGTAGGTTTTGTGGAGAAAAAGCTGTGATCAGAGATTTAAAGTGGCACAAAAGCTGCCGTCATTGACACAATTAGGTTTAAAGGAGAGGAAGGAAAACGTAGTGAGAGAAAGCAAAATAAAGGATCTGATTTTGAAGAGTTCAAAGTTTGTAAAAATCAAGATAAAAACTGACTGTAAACATCTCACATCCCCCCCGTCTGCACACTTCCTGTCATATTTGTGAGAGAGGAATACATATTTTGCAGAAAAAGGCAAGCGAGCAGGGTTAAAAAAACAAACAAAAAAAGTTCTTCGATCTGTGTTTACTGTATCAATCTTTCTTTAATTTTGCATTCTCCTCTAGGCTTTGTGACGCAGGAAGCAGCAGTTTGCGGCTGTGGTGCCTTGCATCGACTTTAAAATCGCCATGAATCACAGATGGCTATTTAGTGGCCCTACAATGCTGCACATCATCAGCTTACATTTCACCCTTTTGTTGTTGTCTTTGTGTTGCACAGATAAGATCTCTAGAAGCATCCAGCTTTAGACGTCAAGCGTTCTCGCTTGCACTGCTTTCTTTTGCACTTTTTTGTTCTTAGAGCACTAGACGCAGATTTTATGTGAAAACAGAGGGACGGATCAGTTCAAGCTCTCCATGAAACATTATATGTATGATAATGAAAGCGCCAATAGCCTTACTAAAATGAAATAATCTTTAAAGATATATATTTACTGTGTAGAAGCTGAATATTAGATTACTACTTCAAATGGAGACCTGCAAGGGTCAATAAATGTTCAAAAAAAAGTGTTGTAAGATTTGTATGAATAAATTTTTGTAAACAACAAAAAAATTTCGTCCAATCTTTGAAGCCAATATCACCATTTTTTAAGCTAGGACACATTTAAGAGGATGAAAATGAGAAATAAAGACCAAAAAGACAGAAACCTCTCGACGGTTTTAACAGGATGTTACATAAGGAAAGAAAAGAAGAGAAAAATCAGCTGGTGGACATCACAGAGGGAAACAATTAGCAGTGTGAAACATCAAAAAGACCACAACACACACACACATGCACACTGGGTAACAAAAATCATGCTGAAATAACGTGTCAAACTCTCATCAGTGTGGTAAAAACATGTTAAATAAGAAACAAAGGGTAAACTGGTGAGAAGGAGACTGAAAGATCCAAATCCGTGCCCCATTTTCACGGTGACTCAGTGGCTTTTGGCGGAGGAACAGTGACACCAGTTGGCCGGGTGTCTGCCTCCCCTCGGGACAGCATGAGTAAAGAGACGTGGGAGGGATCACCCAGCTCGCTCCACACTCTGCCTCGCTGCACTTTACACCTCTACAGGACTTCAGCGGGCCACCAAAGGCCTGCAGTAACTGGGGGAACAGTTGGCCGCGCTCAACACTGGCACACTCACTTTGTTGCCAGAAACAACAATGTGAAGCTCATAAATGAGGGGCTGCATCCTCATGTATTAAGATAAAAAAAAATAGCTTTTTATGTGTAGTTTTACATTAATAATGTGGTGGAACAGCTGCTGTGGGAGAAGCTCCGCAGCTCGACGCACATTACAAAGACTGAATGCAGTTTTATGCTTTGGAAAGTTGAGAATGATAAGAGATAATAACGCTTTGAGATAAACCATCTGGTCTTCAATGGGATCCTCAACATCTATAATACAATATAGGCACAATTATGTGATAACAAATACAACAAAAATATTATAGAAAAGTATTAATGTCGATGATAGCATTAAGTGATCAAGTTGTAAAACATCAATATGTTTTCTTGGTTATATAAAGTTTAAAGATATACAGCATCAATTTTTTTAGGGAGAATTTGTGGAAAATTTGTGATTTTTGGTCTCAATATATTTAGATTTATGAATGGGGGCTCGAAGGTAATTATAATGGACATTTTTTCAGACTTTTTACAGACCAATGAATTGGTTAATTGAAAAATATATATAAGCACGATATAATGACGAAAATAACCGTCAGTTGTTGTCCTTCTAACAACAAAAGAAATGCCCCCAAATCTCGGTTTGCAGCAAGCAGGTGTCCACTTCCTGCAGAGTGTGAAGACCTAAAGCCTTCAAATGGTTTCCCATTACAATTACAACCTAATGAGATGATGTTACAACAAGTTTAAACCTAACAAGTCAGCATTAACGATTAGCTATGCTTGCTCACCAACATTTTATAGTTAGATATGTCAAAAAAAAAAGTTATATCTATTTATTTCATTGCATTTTCACAGTTGTTAGATAACTTTTTTTTAATACCAGGCTGTAAAATTGTGTATTTCTGTGGTAAAGTTGTGCACTTTAACATGGGGGTCTATGGGGGATTGATTTGCATGGCCATTCAAGAAACTGCAGATTTTGTTATTTCCATGTTTGGCTTTATTTGAAGTTGCCTCTTCAAGAAAACAAGCAAACTTTTTAAAACCTTTTTGGTATTCATTTTTATTCTATTAGCTTGTTTTTGTTTTCTTTTTGTTATTATTTTTGCAGGTCCTCAAAGGTTGGGTAATACAGATTGTAAATAAGTAATGCTGTTCAGATACAGAGAAACACAGTCTACTTAATGTGAGGCTGTGCATATTGATTACATGGACCTTAATCCACTCCATAAAAAGAGAAAAAGTATTCTTTTAATGCTAGCATTAGCCTCTGGACCCACACTGAAGCTCACATTGATTTCCATCCATCGGCAGGAGCAGGAGGTTAAATATACAGTGATAGTTTATTATTAAAAGTGGAATGCTGATATAATCCCTGTGATATAATGATAAAAATGTGATGTAACCATCAGTCTAGTGTCCCTCCTGTTGAGTCCCCGGGTGACTCCCACACTGTGGGTGCAGCAGGTGGCATTTGGATACCACCGCCCACCCTGTAGAGTCCTCCACCCTGCTCCCCTTCTGCACTGTGTGTCCATCCAAATGACAGCTAATGACCTTAAATCGATCCCCATATCTGATAATAGGTCACCACGGAGCACTGAAGGCTCGTCTGCACACCCCCACTCTGCAGACCTGCGCTTCACTTACAATCACATCGCTTGTGACTGTGAGTAGTCGCAGCATCACACTGTGATGTGCCGTGTGGGATGTCAGACTGAGCCGCCACACAAAGCCTGGCGCGTCTCTCCCCGCTCCCCCGTGTGCGTAATAACCCGCTCTCAGACACGACGGCAGGGCTTTGATTTTGTGGCCGTGGCCTCGGCTCTCAAGAGGAGTGCAGAGAGAAGATGATCAATGGGAGTGATCTGATTCCTCCGGCCCGTGCCAGACCCTTTCTTAACCCGGCTAACCCAATCAGCCACTGTTACCAGGCAACCAGTCCCAGGAGGATGCATCTGGAGTGGGCGGGGCTCCGGTGGCCTTCCCGGGCACCCAAAGATCACGCTGGGTATATTTCACTCAAATGGCTTGGGGTCTCTGCGATGTTGTGTTTTACTGGCGCGGCTGATAGATCTGAGCTCTCAGAGAGGAAACACAGGTTGAGTAATGTGAGCTGAATCATAAAGAAAGACACACACACAGGAACAACACTGTAACTAATGCTTTCACAAATTCATCACACAGCTCAGCAAGAGGCAGGATGCATCTGCAACGGGAAAAAAATTTGCTAAAATTAAAAGCTATTCTACAAGTGTACAGGAAATGTGGATTGTACGTTTGAGTCACTGAAAATTATTCAGCACAAAAGGAAGATTTTGATGAATAAGACTCATGGCAGCAGCTCTGTGAGCCTGCACCAAAGAGGGATTTAAAAGACTTTAAGGCCTGAGGATGTCAAAGTATGCTGTGTTTTAGCCTCTTTTTTGTTGTTTTCTCTCTCACAATCTCTTCTTCTACTGTCTACTGACGGATTAGCCTACAGCAATACATCACAGCGCCATCTACCGACCAAATACTTTAATGCAGCTTTGTTTATTTGCTCTAAACAAGTTTATGGAAACTAAATTCACAATTTCTTTAATGCGACATTTCAACTTTTATGAAAAAAGAGCCTGTGTTGCTTTTTAGCAAATACCATGGAAATTTGGAAGTTAATGTCATCTTAGTTTAGCATGCTAATATTTGCCAATTAGTACTAAACATCGTACAGCAAAGCTAATGATCATTACACAGGTGTTGGACAAAGTCAAATTTTAAGCTGATTAAAGGTTTTGTGGTAACCCAAATCTCTAGGATTCATTACCTGAGAAAATACATTTGGAAGTATCACATTTCATGCTGATCCATCAGGTAGAATCTGAGATATTTCACAGAATAAGTGAAAGCTTTCTCACCAAAGGCCGTAGGACGTATTCACTGCAGACCATGAATGTGTTCACTAACTTTCGTAGCCATCCATCTAATAGCTTTTCAGATATTTCTAGTCTGTTGGTGGACCATGCAACACTTTTAAAATGTATGAGCTCTCCAAATCTTTGTATTTCCTCAGCTTCCCTTTCGATAAAAGAAAAGAAAATATAAGACACAAGCAATACATTTAAATGTATGTGGTGCCATTGTTTGACAATGTGTCTATTTCAGTACAATACAACTTTGCTGTTGGCAAACTGCTCCCTGAAATACTCCGACTGCCTCTCTCTCTCTCTACACGTTTAACTCCTACTCCACAGCACAAACTCCGAGCTCCAACCCAGGATCCCCCTCCTCCTCTGGGGGCCGTGTGAGTGACAGCTTTCTGGAGGGGGAATCCACATGAAACCCTTTCATCAGTGCCGCCCCCTGGGCCCTGCTTGACTGACTGCAGCATGGTGCAAAAGTTCAGACATTATAGAACACTATTGCTGTATTCACACTGGTGGATGTGTAGCTTTTTTTTTTAAAGTCAGCAAAAGATTCAGTTGTTACGTGAGTCATCAGAATCTGACTTTGGGTCTGTTGTCGTCTGCCTTTGAAGGTTATGTTATATATACGTGTTAAAACAGGGTCTTTGTTTTTAACGATGCTGGGCTGGGACTTGTTTTATATGGACAATTATCACGCAAATATTTCTGCAACATTAACTCTGCAAAACCTTGCTCAATAATAATAATATTTCAATTTTAAAAGGCCATCTTTTTCAAAGTTTCTCCAAATTTGACCACATTTGTGTCAGAAAAAGGAGAATGTGATAAATCTGCTCAAATATTTTCTTGATTACCTTATTAATCATGTGGCCTAGTGAATAAAATGTCAAACAATACTGAAAAATATTTCATCTTAGCTTCTCAAAGTCTGTCGTGATGTCTACAAATGTCTTGTTTAGTCAGTCTGAAACCCAAAAACACAGCGTAAAAGTCCTGTGTTAGTTTGGCCCATCAACCCACCCACATGTACTTTGTCACTGTAATTTTCTCTTTTTATCCCCGTCATTATTACTGTTGTCACTTCAACACAAGGCCTAACTACAAATATAACAACTACTAATTATAAGTTGTAATAAGCTGCCTGCAGAAACAACCTATACAGCTGTTTGCAATACGTGTCCGTCACTTGTTGCTAAAATAAAACATAGGCCTGCTTTTATTGCTTTGAACCATTAATTAAAAACTATTTTCCTGCAGGTTTTTCTGCAGGTTTAAAGGATTGTATTTGTTTGGTAGTGGACCACATGACTAGTGGATGTGTGATATTTGATAAAGGCCAAGCAGCTGGCAATTTGTTGACAGGAGTCTCAGTTACAGAGTGCATATGTGTGTGTGTGTTTTCTCAGGGAATAGAGAGAGCAGTTCACAGAATACCTTGCTAAGTGGTTGGTATTTCTGCTCTTCATCCCACGTTTATTAGCTGATGTACGTCATATTTCTTCTCAATGATGAGACCCAAATCTAAATAATTAATTCATAATGTTTTATTCCCGTCTTCTTTTGAAACCAGTTCATGTGTAGCACACATCCATCCCCTTTTCTCATGTTTCCCCTCCACCTTCCCTCTCTGTGGACACTGAACACTACATCAGAGCCCAATTAGCATCTCCAGGCTCGGACGTCATGGCAGTCTGGGTTCAGGGGCCAGAGGTAGGGGAGCATGTACCTGGATTTGGACTGAACGTTGTACTCATTATTGGGCTGTCAGTCGACCCCTGATGTCATTTTCCTCACATCATTAGAGATACTGTAGGTCTCAGAGGCTAAACTGAGCGTGCACACACACACACTAAGGGCCTAGTGGCATTAATATGCATCTACTGACGTCACGCTATCGATCCCTCCATTAGCACAAGTATTACCTCATGAAATCATCGCTGCAAAAGGACACTGGCTGTAACTTTGCAGGCACACAGCATGAAGAAGGTCACATGCTCTTTGAGAGATATGTACACAATTAAATCACACACCTCTCTGCACATTACACTAAGCTCATTCCCACTTTTTTTGGGAGGTCAAAGAAAGACAGAGAACAAGGCTATAAAGTGTCTTGTTGTGGTAGTTTTCATATCTAGACGTTCATCATTCATCTGACACCAACGAGACCGAGGTAATAAATCAGTTCAGCTGCGTGCTCTAAATCCTGCTAAAGATAGAGGTAGAGTTAATTCATCTCACTTGTGCTGACGTGGATTTGCCCGTCTTCTGTTGTTGCAGGAGGTTCACCACAAGCAGAGATAAATCGCTACGCTACCTGCCAGAAAACAGCATTCAGTCATCTCCACTTTTCTCAGACAAACTTTGAACTGAACAGCTAATTCTTTACCTTGATCAAAGTATTTCATTAGAATTAGAAAGACAAAAAAGTGTTCTTTCTTGCTAACATTTATTTAGGGAAGTTAATCATGTGTATTTTCAGACAAAGGCAACATAAATATCTTCAATTAGCAAAAGACAAATACCATTTTTTAGCCAAATTAGCTTTTTCGGCGGTTGGTAACGTTAAGAAACAAAGCTAACGAGGCAATCAGAGATGGCAGACTTCACCCCACAGCGCGCTCTGTTGGCCAGAGGATGTACATGCAGCGGACACACAGACAGACAAACAGACAGATACCGTCGCCCAAAACAATACTTCATGAATGTTAAAGTTTGATTAACCTCCTAGCAAACAGTTGACATGGCAGCAATCCAGCTACTTTTACTTTTATCTCCGTTTTGGTCTCCACCAACTCCTCTGGGAACAATCTGGCCCTTCAGCTGCCCAATGCTCCAATATGTTCACCAGCTAGTTGTCAACTTTGTTAAGAAATATCTGCTGGAAACAACATTTCCTTTTCTCAAGTACTGTAAATCTTTGTGAAAATGAAATAATTTAAACTGTGCACTGAAGTCCATTCATTCCTCTTCCTCCGCATCAGAACAGCAGCTCCAGGCTGACATTTCAAGAAATGCTCCTGTTATTCATCTTCATTGGAGATTTCCTCCATCAGTCTTCCCAGCCACCGCA
>CAFUXE010000924.1:262907-298300 GCA_903364295.1 Serranus cabrilla
TGTGTGTGTGTGTGTATGTGTGTGTGCAGCTTTCCCTCATTGTCACCATTTTCCGACGAGCCTGTCACCCTCATCAGCTCACTGTGACTGAGATCATTAAATGCTCGGTAACAGCGAGAAGCCTACAGAGCCAAAGATCAGGAAGCAAACAGTCTGTAATGATACTGCTGTACATGTCAAATCATAAAGGGGAAACAATTACAGATTTTCTCCACCTTCAGCTAAGAGCTAACAATGTGAGGCCTCTCCTGGTGAACAACCTTGAACCTCTTGTGACGGCTGTGCAGAGATACAGGATATAATAAACATGATATGCTAAACAAAGCCTGTTTGGAAATTGGTTCCAGAACATAAAAAGCCTTCTGCATGAGTTACTTCTCACGTACAATAAAGGCAGAGAGACTCTCAGGTAACTCTACGGTGAGAGTGAGCGCTATGTTTTAATAGATCATACATTTTCCATGGAAGTTAAAAGTTAAACTCGAGTTGTTGCAGCAAGGAAGTATTGATTCTTGAATCACATTTTACTTCAATCAAACACTCCTCGCGCACTATTTCATCAGCTGTTGCCTCATTTCATCACAGAAGCTGTCAATACATTTGTAAGGGCTGTTTTCTTTTGAAAGCCCTGATAATTTCATCATTTACTCCAAATCTCAAGCATTCAATCACTATGAGGAAGGATGGTGAGTTGAGACTAAAGTTCAAATTCCCAGAGCTGTTTGCTGTTGCATTTTGTTTGCAGCTTCTCTGGTGTAGGTATAGTTTTGAGGGATTTAGAGATTTAGTTTCATTTTACATGAAAAAAGGCCGTTTTCACAGAGAATAAAAAACGTCCTAATGCTGCCATCCTGATAATAGAACACAACTTTTACTGAGGTACAGATTACTCCTTTTGGTTTTTTAAAAAAGCTGGAGGATGCACGTGTCTCATTATCTGTAAAGAGGAGTAGATGTCAGCCTGTTCTCTCCAAGATGAACATTCAACGTGACTATTTTTTATTAATGGAACATGATTTTTGGTTTCTTGCACAGCAGCCATTCATCACACCTCTGGTAAACTACAATATAACTGACAACAAGATTGACAGCACTTGACCACTTTGGATTAGTGCTAATTGTGAGTGCATGAAGTGCACTGACACACTAGACACTCTACTTTAATGGGCTGGGCTGTGTAATGGAGGGGACCACTAAACTTGTGAAGATGCTGTGAGGAAGCTGCAGCTGTTGCTCCAGTGAAAAACCACACTGTAAAATGTCATAAACTGTCAAGTGAGCAAAAATGCCAGCAGATATTTTGTTGGGTGACAATCGCAGTCAAACTGGGGAGAAGAATACTAACAAAAGTATCCAACACTGGAGTTAAAGATAATATTTTATCATATTTTTTTCACGATATTTCAGGAAAATGTAAATTTTTGCATCATTATTAAAATCAAATAAATCTAAATGTTTAAATAAAATGTAACTGTTTGATTTTTGCAAGCATCTGTACCAAACAAAGATTTCCTCTTTGGTCATTAGAATAAGATTTGTAGGTGGTATCTTGGCATCTTGCAACCCCAAAATACATAATTTTTTATGGTATTTAGTCACGTTTTTCCTCTTATAAAAATGCACTGGTACCAGCAGAGACAAGGACTAAAAACTAAGACTCAAGTTTTTACATGTCGCGGTGAAGGAAAATACTCAGAACAAGTGTGAGTGAATCTCCAAAATATCCAAAACAAAAGTCTTAAAAACACACAAGGATTAGCAAATTATTGCATTCTGTTGTGTTTATATGTATATAAATATTTCCTCAGTCAGTGTATCAGTCTTACATTTGCTTTAAAGTAATTGGATCTAGATTGTTTTAATAAACTATGTACTTTAATTTCCCTAAGCTGACAAAGGTCTACACTAAGGCTGTTATTTGAATATTCTGAATACTAACTGTTTGATTCGCGTCTCTCTAGTGATGATTAGCAATCACATTAAAATGTATCAAAACATTTCCCTTGTGATCATTAATGCTTTCCTTGGTCAAGTATTTGGTTTCATTACGCCGCGTCCACCTGCCACGTTTCCCAGCTCATTAGCAGCTCGCCACTTCAAACTGCTGCTTAAGCTTGCAGTGAGCGTAGCACAATGGCCTCATGGGAGAATGGGTGACCAGTCCGGCTCTGCAAAGGAGCTGTTGTTGCTTACTGATGAATACCAATTAGCATATAGGTACATTCTTTCCTTTTTAAAACCTGTAATGTGATTAAATATGGCACGAAACCAAGAAACAAACTATAAGGCAATGCATGCTGTTAGGCAGCTTTAAGAGATGAAAATTAATATTTGTGTAAAAGAACAACTCTGCAACCTGCATACATTATGATATTGATTCATACCCTCTTCCACGCTGGCTAACCTCTTTATTAGGGACGACCATGAGATTCAACACCTCTTTAAGAAGACGTTTTGTAAGCAACCAATTAGTAAAGAAGTAGAAAGCAACAGTTTCCAACAAGACTGGAAATTAAAAGAAGACACATCAATTAACATGCATTTACTGATGTAACGACAGCATCATCCCGCTAAACCCACACACGCTCATCCATTCAGTCAAGGCCGGTCGCTCTCTATTGATCTACCAGCTGAAGAATGCCGTGCTTTATAGGACTCCGCTTTCACTATTATTCATCTCAGCTGAATGGACGTATTGCAACAACAAACTTGAAAACACTGCAGGGAAAATAAAGTGAAAAGGTGTGTAGGAGGTAATGCTGATCCGTCTTCTCTGATTCGAGGGTTTGACGTCCACACAGAAGATAATTCAAGTTGTATAAAGAAAGTTGTAGCTGCCGCACTATGACAGGTAGAAGTAATAATAGTTCAAAAGGAGCTGATGAAAATGTTTATGAATTGAAAAAATAGGGGGTAAATTAAAAAGTATTTTCATTCATTTAAAACTGAGAAGTTTGTTTTTAATGAAGTGGAAACACGTTGTAAATGGCCCAAAGTTCGAAGATGAAAAATTGTCTGTTCTACTCTAAACGGGACAAAAATTAACAAAATAAACATCATACTTAAAACTAACAAGTGAGAACAATAAACTCAATAAGAGAATGTTTCCTGATGTACTAAATTAAGTTAACAGCAGGGTCATATTTCTTAAATACAAACTGACTTCTTTTTTTTCCAATCGTCAGTGTCACCCCCTGCTGGCTTTTAGAAAGAATGCAGGTTTAAGGCACTGTTGCATTGCCTTAATGTTCAGGGCCTGAGGATGCCACTTGGGGAATAATCAGCCAAAAAAAAAATCAAACAATAAGCGCACAATCACTTTACTTCATTTTGTTTTTTCTTAACTTTACTATTTGGAGTTACTGTTGTTTAGATTTAAAGTAGACCTTCTTACCAGCTTTTTGACATATGTTTGACTTAATCAGAAAGACAGTAATACAGAGAGAAGAGGAAGAATATTTGCACACTCAGGTTCCGGCATACATAATTATAGTAATAAGTTTGCACACTAAAATATTATGTTGGTATGTTGGCTTCACACAGTGACTTGAAATCAAAACACCAGCATACTGGCCAGCCCCCTTGTTTAAAAGATTGTCTTGATTTTATTACATCAATAAATCTCTGGTAAATGTAAACAGTAAAAAATCGTGTCTACCATGCATTAATATAACTAATTATTTGGTAATCTAGCACACAACGTTAATTTGCTGTCCACGACGTATTTTTTTCATTTTTTATTCTGTCATTTGGTTCTTTCTTTATGTTTTAATGGGTTTAAGTTTTCTGACTGTATAGGCTTCTATTGTAAGTCTTAATAAAGCTATTTTTAAAAACGCCATATTGGCGGGAAGGTGTTTGATGACAGGCTAGCAGCTAGTTTTTTCTTCTTCTATTGTAATCAAACAGTAGCCCACAGAGTGTGCATTGTAGATAGCTGTCGACCACTGGGAATGCCTAAAAACCAGCGACACGTGAAATGTAAAGCATTTTATAGATTCCTAAAGATGCTGGTTGACAACAAAATGGATTACTGCAGTAAAAGAAGCAGGAAACAAACACGGGAGGGGACCCCACAAACAACGGATTTGGACTGTGTCATGACCACTTCAAACCAGGTACAGAATACATTTAACTTTGTTTATCACAAAAGTATAATTTCATGTATGAGGTGGTGACTTTCCGAATGAATTCAGACATTAATTATGAAGGTAACATAACTATCGAAGATACACATTAGCTAACTGTTGGCTAAGGCTAGTTAGCACACTAGTAACGTTACACAGTGTGCTAACTAGCCTTAGCTAACAGTTAGCTAACGGTCACGGAAGCGACACTTACCCGACAGGCACTGTTCGCTGGTCGATTCAGAAGCTCAATATAATCCACAAATCCAGTTTTCGTCCATTTATATCCCTTCAGGCTTTTTTATGGGGTTTCGGGGACTCGCCAGAGTAGGGTGAAGGAAAGTTGATAAGGTGTTACGGATTAAAATGCGACCCTGTCAAACGGACACTTAAAGTCAAAGTGCCACTGTGGTAGTGACGGCACCCGACGAGAAAATGAACGGGAACAGCGTTATGTAGTTGCCTTATATGTTTCGTTTTTCATCTGAAAAGTATCTGTTTAGATATGCATGTGTCACGTAGATTAGCCCTTTACCGAGAAGGTAAGCTGCTGTTTAACCGCAGAGGCATTCCTTTGAAAGTCACCAATTAACACAGGTCACCACTTAACCCGTAACACCTGCTCTCACAATAGGTCAACAGCGGTGAAAGAAGTATTTAGGAGTAGACCTACTAATACCACGCTGTGAAATGACTCCACTACAAGTAAAAGTCCTGCATTTAAAACTTTATCTAAGTAAAAGTACAAAAGTATCAGCATCAAAATGTACTTAAAGTCACATAAGTAAAGGTACCCATTATGCAGAATGGCCACAGTATTACAAATAAATGGATTGATATCATTGATGCATTTCAGCCATTATAATTTTAAGTTGATCACATGTTTTTCATGTTATGTCTTGACCGTAAAAGTATAGTAGTCAGCTAAATGTAGTGGAGTAAAAAGTACAATATCTGCCTCTAGAATGGAGTAGAGGTATAAGTAACATAAATGTAAATACTCAAGTAAAGTACCCTACAGGTACCTCAACATTGTACCAAAATACAGTACTTGAGTAAATGTAGCCCACTTAATTACATACCACCACTGATAACCAACTTTGGCTGGATGGGGGTGATTTAAAAAAGGAGTCAACCTAACGGAGACATTGCTTCATGAATTAGGAAAACAAATATGGATGGACTGAATAAAATGTAAAAGTTGAAAGAAAATAATATTTAATACACCCCACACCTTGAGTAAAAGCTGAACCATGCATGGAAAAACACTTCAGAGAAGAAGTAATTAATGTGAGCAGGAGGGGCTGGTTATAAAAGAGGAACTGGTTGCATCTAGAGTCTTTAAATTAAGTTAGGTGATCACAGAGATGGTGCTCAGGTGTGTTTAGTGGTGATTAAAAAGCAACAGCTGAGCTCTCTGATCAGGGCCAGAGCTGCAGTGAATTCCCACACTGTCAATTTGATGGAGCTGGAATCGGATCAGCAACAACTTCTACCTGCCAGGTTAATAACACCTGATATTTCCAAAGGGACGGAATTCATAATTAAATAATAGTGGGGAAATATACCACCCTGGCTGTTGATATCACACCTCAGACTTGTTTGGAAAAGTCTGAACTTCTCGTTTCTATGGCTACTAATATTCATTCTCCTCATAATAAAACATCGATTGTAAAACGATGGGTTTGAATACCAAGAGTCGACACTCAAAAAATGCACCGAGCGGAGCTGAAAGGAAATCATACAAAGCTGGCTAAACATGATTCAGCCCAGGTCGATAGAAGCTCAAGGTCAGCCTATTGTTGAGTGTTGTGAATGAAAAAAGTCGATGCATATAGCGTGGTATTCAGAAACAAAGCCCCCCCAACGGGCTTGAATGGATCATTGAAGTACATCACACAGTGACAGACCTGCAGGTGTGTGCAGAAAGATGGACAGGACACAACCTCACACGTCAACAGGTGAGGAGGCCTTTGATGCCTCTGCGCCACAGCTGACATCACTGCAGCACTTTGATGCAATGCAGAATGAAGAGGGGGCAATTTTGACTGTTATGTCCACATAAAGCTAAACTTAAAGAAATCAGCGGATGATTTGTAGCATTACTCAGACAGAGAAATAGAAGTATTAAAGGGAGGTTGACTTATTGAGAAGATTTTAGAATCAGAATAGTTGTTGTGGCCATGTAGGTTTTTACATACGAGCAATTTACTGTGCTGTATTGGTGTGTAAGAATAAACCAAAATGTAGATCTAGATGAAGGCAAGTACTTCAGTCAAAAAACATATGTAACGTAAAGGCAATTAAAGGGTCGTTTCATTCAAATTGCTAAAATGTTTGTGTTTGTTTCCTTTTTAGATTTGGCTTCCTCTGAGACTTCTGCTATCAAACCAAATACAGTGAAGGTAAATAGAATTTATTTTCTGTAGAATCCAGAAACAATGTGTGGAATAATTAGAACACATCAATGTGGATTTACATAAAAACAGTCAATGTTTCTCCGCCTCAGGAGACCCAAAATGCGACATTTGTCACTTGGTATCTATAATCATTGATTATTCTCGCCTGAAAAGAAATTGTGTTTGTTTCAAAAGGAGTATTTCTCATTTCATAACCGTGCTCTTTAATTGGAATTAGGTGTTAATGAACGAGCTGCTTGTTAGTGCGTGCCACAATGAACCTGTTGTGTGCTGAGAGGAAATGTCTCCAAGAAACACACAAACCTCCCTCAGCATCATCTGGAAGTATTGACGTGTTTCCATAGAAACTCCGAGCTACTTTCCAGTGAAATGAAAACATTTCTGAGAACAGGCACTAACGAATCCTCTCCGATTTAACACAAAGATAATAAAACACACGAAGGTTCAAGGACTCGCCCGTACTTGACTGTGGAGAATAAACTTACATTTAGAGGCTTTGGTCACTGTTCATCAGCATCATCAGCACCATCATTTCTCCCTCATGTTTTAACTGCTGCTGTCAGAAAACACTTAATCACATGCTGTTAAAAATTAACAGGCTTTTTTAATCACCTCAACTGGCTTTCCATTTTCGTCTTGCCCCAGAAGACAGACAAGAGTGTCACATACTATGGAGTTAATTCACACATGCTGTAATATAATTATTTTGAGATCTTGAGTGTTCAAAATGAAAAACAAAGTCATAAACTCTATTACTGTATGAGATGTTAGAGCATCATTTATTTTCTCAATAGCTTCAGTTTGATAGGAGATAACTCTAAATCTGCCAGCAGGTGTTGAGATAGTTTGCTTGAGAGGCAGGAGGCTTGTGATTGGCTGATAGGTGAGAGGGGGCGGGACTACAATACTGACATGAATATAATGGGATAAAAACAGAATTCTAATTTTAAATAATAAAAAAACCCAAACAAACCATAATACTTTATTATTATAAAATAAAATAGATGAAATAAGGGTTTTAGTCATTTTTCGACATAACCATAAAACAGTTTGATTGTACTGAGTTTGCATGTTTTCCCCATGTCAGCTTGGGTGCTCTCTGGGTCCATTGACTTCCTCCAACAGTCCAGAGACATGCAGATGTTAGTACCACTATCCTGCATGTGTTAGATGTTTCCCTCTTCCAAACACACCTGATTCAAATGATCAGCTCATCATCAAGCTCTGCAGAAGCCTGATAACGACCTGATCATTTGAATCAAGTGTGTCCTATTAGTGCATTACTTTTTGTAGGAATAATTCGATGAGATCAGCCCGGCTCAGGATAAAATCACAGAGAACATTAACTATAGCAGTAATGAAAATGCTTCCACAGTGCCTCAGAGCTGCCGTGTTGTTTTCTCTCCTCACCTTTTATGCAGCGGCTTAATTACTGGGAAACAAAGTGTTGTCTTTCAACAGGCTGTCATTTCAAAGGTGGTTATTGTACGTGATTTGGTGTTCTCTGTGTTCTTGTTTATTTCACACCTATCATCCTGAAAAGGCTACGCTGAATACATTTAGGTTCTGCAAGTTGGTCATACCAAACTTTCTAAAATCTGACTGATAAAATGGGAAACTACTTCAGAGCTTTTCCTTCACTTGAAAACAAAGTGTCTTATAGTGATCCACGTCACGTTCAGCAACATCATGTAGATCTTGATGTCCTTGTGCCGATATCCTCTCCGACTCCTGTTCATACTCGTGATCAAAGGCCAATAATGTGACCGGCTGCACCTGAATATTTTATACGTGTTTATGCTTCCTCTCCGACGACGCCCCTCATGCATTATTCATGAGGCGAGCTCCCCATTGATTCAGCTGCTGTTTAATCTCAGTGGTGGCGCAATATTTTTCCCATGTCAAAGTCACCGTCACTCCTCCCCCGGCTTCAGCTGTCACACAGAATTACCTGCTCCACCCTGCGCCCGCCGAGGTGAGTTCAGGGGTATACGGTAGGAACATTGCTTTTCTTAAGCAGCAACAAGTGAGACTTCAGGGTGCGGAGAAACTTGTGCAACTACGGCATTAGTTTGAGAAGGACATTGTTACAATTTATTGCTTCTGATGCCCACGAGGCTTTATTATAAGTGGAAGGGAGGGAAACAAATGAGCAGCTTCTTCTTGTTTTCCTGTTTCATGCATTTTATTTGCATAATTTAAATTTAAATTCTGATATTTATAGACCCGAGGCTAGATAACGTACAAGGCAATTGCCCCGAGGCTTCAGACCCTTAAGAGCTCTGAAGGCCAAAGCTCGTCTGTGCTGTGAAGTAATTTGATTAATTACACATTTATTTGATAATATGCACCACTAAAAAGCATTAATAACTGAAATAGTAAGTGCCCTTTTAATATTTTCTTTATCAAATTAACCACCCAGCTGTACACAAGTATAGAGAGGTGAAGTCCCATTGAATTCCACATTAATTTATTTATGAAGAAATACTTCATGTCAACCGCAAGAGACAGTTTTTCAATCTCATTTGAATTGTGCCGAGCTCATGTTTTATTTGCTCGGACAAATGAATCAGGTCGCCCTCCCAATTTAGGCAGATTTCCACCCAGTGTGGCCTCTGCCATGCCAATTATTCCCGATTATTTCATGACAATAGCACAACAGTAAAATAATGTATTTAAAATTGTACTTACTTATAATTTTACATTGTAGTATTGCTTCTACTTAAGTAATTGCTCTGAATATCTTCCTCCACTTCTGGCCATTTTCTGACTGCTTGAATAATGTTGTGACTGAGACTCAAATATGATAAATTGCGGGTTTCACTCACTCATTTAGTCTGAAAGGAATCGATAACATTTACTTTCTTCCTCTTCCGCTGTGGTCTGACTGTGACCACTGCACCGAGCGGCTGATGGACTTGCGAGTGTCATTTTCTCGGTGTGAGCATGTAATGTCTGATATGAAATATTCAAGGACCCGAAGCTTTGCCAATTAGCCAAGCTGTAGGCGGTCGGTGACGCTGCAGAGAGTTTTCTGTGTCTGGATATGTGACCATTGTAACTGCTCGGCTGTTGTCAGAGTGCCTGTCAGGGTGGGAAGCAAAGCAAAAAGTATATTTCTCAAAGGTGCTGTGATTAATTTAACATTTAACAACATGATGGCAGGATTTTAGTCTGTTTTAGGTTTAAACAACATTTCAACAACACAAAATTAGCTATTTTTGGTGGTTCTGAACCAGTTTATTTTTTATCAAAATTGGTCACAATGGTGCAAAATTAGCTGGTACCAAGGATGGAATTAGTTGAGTGTTCAATGAAATCTAAAGGATATTTACCAGCCGGTCACTAGCTTTGTACAGTATGTGAGCGTTTTTTTGCTGCAGGTACCACACAATTAATTTATTTGACTTTTTTTCTATTTGTTTGTTTTGCTGAAGGTTGATTGGTGGGATTAAAGCCCAGCTGTAAAAGTTCACCCCCATAAAACCAAAACAAACAGCGGCGCCCTGTAGAATCACCTGTAGTGACTCTTCTCACGTTACACAGAGTCATTTCATCCCGTGTTGATGTGTAAAGTATTGATCGGAGCAGCTTTAGGTGCAGCATATGAGCACACACCTCTGATAAAGGTATTTGCTCATCCAGGTGATTAGACTAGCAAACATCTCCTCCACTGAAGTTAATTGGGGTTTTCAATGACACTCAAACAAGCCACGCATGCCGTGTGTTGTTCGTTTATTACAAACCGGAAATTTGACAGTGTTCTCCTGTTCGCTTAATATTTTGTTGACCTAGATAAGGCAAACATTGTGCTGTTAAGAGGTGTAATATAAATGTAATTGCTGTTATTAGTGTCACAATGAAATATAAATACAGAGCATGTTGTTTAAAATTGCTGTTATGAGCACAGGGTGAGAGGGGACCTATGGAGGTGACTGATGTTTATTTATTTCTGACAGGACAACAGATGTGTCCTCACATCTGCTCTGTCTGATTTCAGACTCTGATCCAAAGAGCAAGACAAGTCCAAGCTCTCCATGCGTCATTCACATCCAAATATAGTTTACACAAAGTAAAAAACAGTATCCTGTCGATGCCGCCTCTGGTATTTCAGGAGATGAAAGAGCTGTTTGACAGAAATGTCAATGTTTACTAAATGTTTCATCTATTTGACGTGACCACTGAATAGTCATGCAGCGGGTACAATCTCTCTGGAGTAAAATGTACAACCAAATTAGCAGTTTGATTTCCATATCAAAAGCCGTCGTAGCTTCGCGGCTCAGGACCCGGGCGGGGTTGGAAACTGTAGAGTACAGTAAAGGGAAACAGGGAAAAGGCGAGTCTTGTGTTGTGTCTGTGATTGATATGCAGTGTGATTATGATGTGATGACGTGAATTGAAATCCTTCACCTCCAGCATGTGACTTCCTGTCAAATGGTGCTTTGGTGCAATGAAACAGGTTTTATATTAAACTTTATGCATCAGAGATCACACCTGTCTCTCACTGTGCATACACACAGATTTATTTCCTCACTTTTTTTTAGGATGTTTGAGGAAGTTTTCCTTCTTTAAGTACTGTATGTGTTTTTGGGCGTGAAGAAATCTCTTTTGTAATATTTAATATACAATCGCTGTGTGTCTGTGTGTGTGAATTAGGAGCAAGTAGCTGCTTGTATCTTAAACTTTTTTGCCTCACTTTAACGAAGTTGCTCTGATGTCCTCAGAGGACAAAAATGTTGTAAAATTATTATGTTATTTCCCCAATTCCACTGAGTGAAATCTTTAAACTAATTTTATTCCTGATCATTACTACAAAATATTTATTGACTTTAGTTAATGTTCCTTGTTGTGAAAAACAAATTTTTTTTCTGGATACTCAATGCCACTTTCACATTGTGAGATATGTTGATGATTAGCATCAACACTGATTCTGGTGCAGTTTTATTTTTGTGTAGCATGCAGATTTACAACAAACAAACAAACAAACCAACAAAAAACTGCCTTTCCTAAAAATGTTATATATTAATTTCCTTGCTTTCACTGAGTTAAATCTTTAACTGATCATCACTACAAAATGTTCACTATTTTAATTTGTTTTAAATGCCATTTTGTTTACAAACCTGTTGTTATTTTTAATAAAAACACACATTTAATTATGTTATGTATTCTACATATATCCTGGGTGTTTTTTTATGTCAGTAATTAGCAACAATAATGATTTTTATGCATTTCATTTTTCTATAATACAGCAACAACAAACTGATTGGAAACCAGAGAAATAGCACGTATTTGCCCTATAGAGCAAACATGACAAAAAGGATCAATTGGGTTGAAAATAGTCAAAAGTACAATTTTGAAGCCAGGCCTACATTGACCATGGGAACAAAAATGCTGGTTTTAATGGGTTAATGGGTTCTTAGGGGTCTTTATTTTGGCTACAAAGTTCATTGCAGACTTTCTATTGGAGCTGAGGCCAAGATTTGCATCACAAAACAAAGTTTAAAAAACAAAACAAAACTTCATCCGTTGCCAGAATTCTTGCCAAATGATCGAATAATTAAAAGTGAAGAATCTAAAAGTATCCTTACTCATGCACTTATGATGATCTTCATGAACTTGTCCAACACCTGATTGCCTCTGTCACTGCAAGATGAAAAAAGGAACAATGTAAATGTCCTTTCAATAGAGAATTTAATGTGTGTCACTGGAGATGGCGTTCAGCTCGGCTCAGCTCAATACAATGGCGTGCGGTCACTTAGTGAAAGCTTCATAAATGCTTAATAAGTGGGGTCATGAAGCATTAGCGTCACAGTATTGATTCCTTGTGGTCTTGTTGGCTGAGTGATGTTCAGACACTGTCAAAACAGTAATTGTTTTGTCCAACACCTCTCGGTACAAGTAACTGGGAATTCAATAAGTATCGATTCCATATTAAAGTGTGTAATAAGTTCTGAATGTGTCACTGAGAGTGGATACTAACTCACACTGTGTCACAGCCTAAAAGCAGTTTTTGGTTTATCTGACTTCACTAAAGTAATTATCTCTGCAAAGCTTTTATCGGATTTCCTCAACTTAGATTTATTTGTTAAATATTAAATACATTTGTGTCTTTGCTTTCCCTCTGCATTTATTTTATTTGTCTCTCTGCTTCTTTTAGTGCTCGTTTTCTCCCTTCTCCTTCTTTTGGACTCTGTGTTTTTAAAAGAACTCCAATTGTATGAAAGTTTAAAGAGTTTGATGATAATTTATTTTTTAATACAATGGCTTTAAGGCAGTGATACAAACTGTCAATACAACACTGACATTTTATCACCTTAAAGTAACATTGATGTGTGTTTATTTTCACAGCAAACACAGAATAGCATTAGCATTCATTTGGAGTTTTGCATGATTTGCAGTTTAATTTAGCATCATTTTTGTGCGTGCAGGGCTGCCTGAGGTATTGAGGTGTATAAGGAGGCTGGGTGGATAAATGGGTTGAACAGGAATCAGGATACTTTGACTTTAGTTTTGTACTCTGGAGGGAAGGGGGGACATGTTGTTTACACAGCATATGGTTCATCACTATGGACGACCTTCCACATTACAAAGTAATCTCATGGGAAGGAGTATAAGGACTATTTGTGTCGTTTAACAGTCCGTTCTCTCCATTCGTCACAGTGTGTGCTGATGGTTAATGTTGTGAAATGGAACTACTTGGGTATGTTTAGGCCACAAAACTACATGGTTAGGGTTAGTAGAAGAGATTTTGACTTAATTATGTTGTGTGATGTTACGTTAAAGTAACTTAAATAAGTCAGCATTGACTTTTTTGTTGCACCAGGGACAAAAACACCGGCCTCTTGGGTGAAAATTCTGCTCCTGCCCACCATAAATCTGTCACTCTTTATACTCATCAGCCGACTTCCGGAGCACTTGCTCTGAACAAGTAATATTTCAGCGATGTGAAATGACACGTGCAAAGTGATAACACCAAAATTACTTAAGAGACTGGCGTGTTATTTGTGTGCCATTTGGTGATACCAGGCTGCACCTAACACACAGCCATTTGGTCAATTGTTAAGACAAGGACACTGTCCACCTCTCCTGCTCAGTGCTATATTTCTGTTAGATCAGTCACACTTGTCACTTTCCAGCTTTACACATCGTAATCATCTCACGGATATTTCAAATACTGCCACAGCCGTTTCTCCACAAGAGAGAAAGATTTCCATTCTCTTGGCATGCTACAGCTATAGTCTGTGTGTGTGTGTGTGTGTGTGTGTGTGCAGGGTATCAGACCTGTCATTGATTGTTGACACGTTGTGGAAGCAGAGGACAGAGTCAGGCCAAAGGATAAGAGGCTGAGCTATAGTCTGAGCACAGCTGACCTTATAGCAGGAAACCTGCAGAGAAAGTGGAGCAGCCTCGGCGGCGCTTTGTTCAAGACCTTGATAGTAGCTGGGAGGCTGGCGGGAGTTTATTTTTGTTTGTTTTTCATGTCAGGAACCACCCGGGGATGCGACTGAGCCTGGCTGCTTTTAATTGCACTCGCCACCTTAGTGAAGCTCTAATTACTTTACTGTGGAGCTTTTTGTGCCGGTTTGTTGCTTCATCTTTTGGCAAGTTGTTGGATTCAAAGATATGCTAATGTTTTCTGGTGGTTCGGAATAAAACCTGGGGTATTTTTCTCAGCCTCATGAATAAAAACACACGCTAAATGGCCCGGTTATTCTTCAGACTTGGAACAATGGCGATGCATTTTAAGACGCAGTAGCCATGGGAGTGTTAGTTGAAACACGTTGCTTACGGTCCTTATATACGTCCACACTCTGTGTCATGTGTGGCAGCTTGTGTATGTGTCTAAGCAGCCTCTTCACCGTGCTCTCCAAAGAGAAACCATCTCAAATTTCATAATCCCGCTGTTTGCATGTGTGAGCATGCTCCCAGTCAAGCATGAGAGATCCAGCGCTCGCCAGACCTTGTTGAATGTCCACACGAGTCTCTCAAAGAAAAAGCAATTTAGTGTTTTGAGACTCGGGAACGTGATGAATGAAGTGTGAAGTTCCGATGAAAAGAGATGAGATTATGCTGCTAAAACATTGTTGATCGTGTCGTTCTGTGGGATTTTCATCACATCCTGTTGAAAAATACACAGTTGGCTGTATTTTTTCACTTTGGTGAGAGCTATTCCTTTTGATAAATAACATACTAAAGCAAAGCTTGCATACATTTTTGATCGCCTGGTTTATAGAGCCTCACACGGCTGGAATCCATACCTTGCTGCAGGGTGTGGCCCTGAATACACTGAAGGCCTCACTAATAGGATTCACAACATAAACACAAACCAAGAGAAATCAATGTCAACCGCATTTTGAAATCTGTGTGAGACAGAGCTGTTCAGTCCTCCTTTGAGAGGAGGGAAAGTTTTGTGACTAAGCATGAAAGGTCTTGAAAAATTCACAGACATATGAGATTTATATTAATACATGACAATAAGATTTTGTTACATATTTACCTTTATGGAAGAAGGCTACCCTTCTCTGATTATCAAGATATCTGATCGAAATAATGGGTCAACACATTGTTGATGACCGGGAGAAACATCAGGCGCTCAATTTGAGCATTTCTTTCCAAATTAGTTTGGTAGAAACACCAGGATTACAGCCGGTATAATCTAAGGTACTTGGGCGTGTTTGGCTCCATGTTGCTTTGTTTATTTCCTTGTTTTCATTTGTTACCACCAACTTTCCAACCAATAACAAATTATACTATGCACTGTGAAAGCAAACCAGACTTAATAGAAAATGAACCAAAAAAAGCAATTTCAGTCTAATTAGGACTAAACAAATATTGTTTGATTTTGGTGTTTAAAGTGGATTTAGCAAAGTCACACAGTAACACAAGAAACTAACCAATCGAGGCAGCAGCAGACCAGCAACTCCTGCTAAAATAACAGTTTTTGTCAAAGGAGTCTGGTGGCTTTGACAGAAAAGGGCTTCAGTTACATGTTAGAAAAGGCTTCATGATGACAAGGTGAAGCAGCATCACTGTTGGTTATGGTAACAGGTGCAACTTTAACCAGAGGGAACAAAGCAGTAAGGTACTGTCCTTATAGATGAATAAAGTGTAACCACAGTGGTAGCTGCTCAGAAAACAGACAGTCAGATCAGAAAATGCTCATACTTGTTAATATTTGTGTTGAATCTAGTTATTGGTAGAATTTTGACATTTAATTTTAGCATAATATAATAGATACAGAGATTCACATTCTGCAATCCCGGGTGAGAGGCAGATAACAACTTGTTTTTCTGTTTCTGTTGTGTTGCTGTCTGGCATGAACAAGGAGAAGAGTTCATGCAGAGTGATCTGAGTAAGTGTTGATTGTGTCCAGTGAGACTGAAAAACATGCACGGGTCTATGACCTTTATTTTGTCTTCCGAGACATTTCAAAAGCATCTTTAGTTGGGAAAGTAGAATTTGAGGAAAAATAAACCCCATGTACTGAAACTTCTTAGAAAAGATCTTAATAACATCAGCGTCTGCTTATACTAATCACACTCACAAACCCAAAGATGACACTTTTATGGCTGTTGCATCCAATGAAAATGTGTCGACGTCTCAGAATCCTTTTATGCACAACTTTATGAACTGTAGGTGATATGATTGGTATTTTTGAAAACTTCCAGGCGTTAACTAGTATTTAAAGGAAAACCATTAGGTGTCGATCACACTGGGAAAGATATTATTCGAATTCATGAAACTTCTATGGATTTCAGGGTAGAGTTATGTAATATTGACTTGGTGAAATACTCGAGCTGCCTTCTAATCATGTTCAAACATCTAACTTTACAGAGAGAAAACACACGTTCAGTGCTGTTTGATGTAGAGAAGCTGCTCCGTCTCTCTGCCTTGTTAGCTTAACATGTGTTTAATTGCTGATATCACAGTCACACTCCTGCATGCATTTGTTTGCTTTCCCTCCATGTGGTGGTGAGTAGGTGGAAAACGCAAATGTCACCAGCGATATGGTGCGGCGCAGATAGCACGCCACACACACACACACACAGGCTTATACATATGCTGTGATTTAACACCAGCTGTGTGGTATACACCAAAGAGCGGCAAGAAAATACACACTGTCGTTATTTTACAATGACTTGGATTAAAAGCACTCACAAGATCTCCAACCGAAACAACAGAATAGGTCGTCTGTCAGAACCAACCAAATACTCATATGAGCATTTTGCTGTTACGGAGCATTCTAAAGATAACACACACACATCAATATACTTAAGGTAAGGTTCGCTGTTGGAAAAAAATGGCTGCAGTTTGGTTGAATTCAGGCAACAAAGCCACTGATTTAGGTTTAGGGCTAAAAACGGCCTGGTAAGACATTATAAAAGACAGTTTAAAAAGTAAAAGAATAAAGGAAATAATAACCTAATTAATTACATAAAGTACTTAAAAACTTGATGCACAAAATGTGATGCATGTAAATTCAGTGTTGTTTAAATCACGTTGTTACCTCCGCAAAGGAGGTCATGTTTTTGCCTGCGTTTGTCTGTCTGTTTGTGTACAAAATAACTCACAAAGTACTGCATGGATTTGGATGAAATTTTCAGACAATGTGTGTATTGGGACAAGGAACAGGTGATCAGATTTTGGTGGTGATCGGTGATCCGGAACACGATCTGGAATTTATATTGTGAATTTATATTATTGCGTCAGTGACCCTATTGCCTTCACTAACTGACGCCATCTAGTGGATGAAATATTCCAATGCCAGTGTTCTCCCAAAATACATGCTTTCAATGTAATCCAATATAAGTGTGCAATCTGGTAAGACATAACTGACCCTATTGCCTTGTCTGCGCTCTCCGAGTGCTTTTCTACTTTACTTTTGTTTTCATGTGAGACACAAACCCCGTTCTCCTGGGATAAAGTCTGAGGTCAGTTCGACCCATCCACCACTCCCACCCAACTAGAGTCAAACTTTCAAATATGGCTCATATTTTGCTGCTTGTACAAATGACCTATAGGGTCGTTTTTGAGAGGAGAAAAGCCGACAAACAACATGATGCAATTTTGTGGTGTTCCCCACACCTTTAAATCACCTTTCACCTGCCAATTTGTCTTCTGATTTTCTAGTCTTGGGTTTTTAACTCACACACAGGCAGGGATGCACCTCAGGGAGCAGAGAGGAGATGGGATTAATAAGGCTCTGAGCCCGGAGTTGACCTCAAGCCGGACATTTAGATCATAAAAAGTGACTCCTGTGTGGAAGCAAACAGGCAAGGGCAGAAAACAAGCAAACAATTCTCACACTCACAAAAGAAATTGGCATTATCATTTTTCTTTCTTTCCTCTTCTTCTTAAAATTCACACTCATGCTTTTTCCTCACACAACACTGAGACTGCAAAATCTCAGATGCATCTTTTTCTCTGATTTTCGGCTTTCTGTCTGTGCTAAAGGTGTCAGTTTGCTCGAAACTAACTAGTTCGTACAGAGTGTCATCTAACACGGAGTCTGCCGAGGTGTGATGATTGTTCAGATCCAGACAGCATTTCCTCAAATGGATTCAGTTTGTGACACTCATTTGTATGTGCTCGATTGTACAAGAAATGTGATGAAAGTAGTTCTGTGTGATGATTATGATGATGAAGAAACTATTGTCATATTTATATATACATATTTAAATTACACTCCCCTCTAACAAGCCAGAAATTACTTAAATCTTGCCAAATCCAGCCCACAAACACCTATCCTATCCCATCTTTTATGCTTTTAATTTGGTATCTATCATATCTTCTTTGTTAAAAGTGCACTTTTTGCTGCATTTCATGCATGAAAGGTACCATACAAGTCAACTTTGTTATTATTATTATCTATATCTAAAAGTAAGGCAGCTGTAAGGCTTTCTTTCTTAGGGAATCAATACATTTACTTAATGCGAACACTCAATGGTTAAATGAGACGTTAGGGGGTCCTGGTGGCTTGGTAGAGAGCGTACCATTCAGACTGACTCCTTACTCCTTTGAGTCCGCCCCTCTGTCTCTTGCTGCATATCTTCCCCTCTCTCTCCTCTCTCCAGCCTGTCTCTATCACTATCCAAATAAAGAGATGCAGGATGTGTTTTTGGTCATGCTGTCCAGGTGATATCTTGGAGTACCTCATGTTACTTCACGTCTTTAGCTGTCTTTGTAGCGGCTCAGTCGCCCTGTGGCGTCTCTCCTCTCTTTTTGGCATGATGAGTGCTTTCTCTGTGTCCCCTCCGCAAACCTCCAGATGTTACAACAAGACGGACACAGCTGTTTGAACAAATGATAAAAAAAAGAAGCTGAATGTGCCTTTAATCAACACTTGTGGACATTTTGTGGAAGCAGCTCTTTTTCAGTGACATCGTTTTCTACGCTCACTTTCTCTTTGTTCGCTTCTTCAATGAGTTTATGGTTCATTCACATCATTTAAGCATTCATAATGTTGTTGACAACTGCATTGTGTGAGCCGGAGCTAAATATAGAGTGTTAATTAACCGAGCTCTCACTCCTGCTTTAGTTGTTCTTGCAGTTTGATATATTTGTGTCGCCTCGCTCGTGCTCTGACACGGATCATGCATTTAAATATGTGTAATGTAAAACAGACTTATCACGTTTAAAATAGATCTGTCAAGAAGTCTATTTTATCATATGGTGCACAATTAAAGCAACAGTCGCTACTGTTGACTGGATTTAAGACTCCTGCACATTGTTTTACTTTTTAATTAAAGAAATAAGATGAAAAACTAACCAGTACAGTACAGTATTTAATTTGTTATTTTTTTCACCATGGCATGGGATTCATTTCATCCAATTGGTGTCTGACCATCCTGCCACATCAAAGCCAGAGTCAACACATGACTTTCAAAACATCGGTGACTGTTCTGACTTAGTTAAATTGCGACACATACTTCAGTTCGTACCATGGTTACATATTAATGTCGATATGCACATAAGGCAACATTAGACATATTATAAAGATCGAAAAAGTCCGCAAAGAGTTAAAGACTGGGTTGACGTGTTGACTTTCACTAAAGAGAGCAAGTGAAATGTCAACATTTGGTTTTTCTATTGACTTCTTAGGCTACAAATGTACATAACAAATGTACATACTTGAACCCAAACCATGATTTTTTTCCCTAAACTTAACCAAGTAGTTTTGTTTAAAACTGCGACCATGTGGCTCCTAAAAAAGGTTCAAAAGTGATGCCGAGGTGTCCTGACCAAGTGTCTGATGTCATTGATAATATTGTAATAAGATATTGTTGTTGTTGGTTCAAATAGCAGTTTTTGTGCGTAGTTTCACTTGTTTGATGGTTGGATACAATAGGTAATACTGGATCTGACATAGAACTCACCATGCATTTAATGCCATTTATTTCCAAGTTTAATTTGTAAAGACAAAGTAGAGGTTTACTGTCTTCATCTGCAGCAGCACACTGGGCTGATGCAGTTAGATGCACTGTGTGGAGGGCAGAGCTTCCAGTCTTGATATTAAATTAATGCTCTCACACCCTTCCTCTCTGCTATTTAATTACTTTCCAGTGAAACCCTCTCACAGTTGGTTTCATTTTGTCTCTGTGATTGCACTAAGTTGCAAGATGTGCTTCGTCACTACTTGATCTCTTTCTCCTCCCCAGAGATCCGGAGCAGATAGAACAATGTCTGTCTCCATCTCTGTGTGCATGTTAGCAGCATCTGTTCCATCTCTGCTGCTTTATTGGTTGATGAATAAACAAACAGTCACCAGATTTGTCTTGGCTGTGCGATATTGATGACAAATCTGCCAACCCCCGAGATGCTTGTTATCATCCGTCTACAGTGAATTGTTATCAGGATCATTCATCCAACCCCCTGGACTCATACTGTACCTCTGTGCATGTACTTTACTCCACTGTGAATTCATGAAAGGGGGCGTTTTTTCAAAGGAGCTGAAAACAACATGGTTTGACAGTTTGAGATGTGTGATGTGGCTTGAAAGAAGTTTTATATTTAGAACAACAGAAACGATGCTCACTCACATGACTCTCCACCTCAACACATGGCCTGCAGGGTTTTAAAGCTTCTGTGGGGGAAAAAATGGAATTTGCAACATTTGATATTTTCAAATGCTAAAGTGTGATGTCACCCAAACATTTTTTCTTTAAATTTCTGCAATAGTTAATGAAGAAACTTTAGCGTTTAAAATAAACCCAAAGGCATCTCTCCCTGTCTAAAAGGTGAAGGCAATACAGAACTGCTTAAACCTGCAGTCTTTCTAATGGCCAGCAGGGGGCGACTGCTGGGTGCAAGAAGTATGACTGTATAGATCCTATGAGAAAATGACCCTACTTCTTACTTAAATTAATGACCTCAGTAAACAATCTTATAATGTGCTCATGGTCTCAATCACTCGTTTCAAGTCTCCTTCAATACTGTATCATGTTCACTTGGCAAATTATGATCCTGTTTAGAGTAAAAAGGACAATAAAGCAGAGCTAGGTTTAGGGTGTGGCTACCTTGTGATTGACAAGGCGCTACCACGCATGTCAGTCCCGGAGAAAGGTGTAGCAATCCATATTCATAGCACTGTACATAAACATTGAAATAGCAATTAACTTTAATTTTTGGATGTCCTTGTTTTAACCCTTTCAAAGTGTGTTAATTTTAACATTTCTGTCACTTTAAAAAGTCTTGTTTTGTGTTTGGTTGCACTAAAAGACACTCTAGTCTAAAGAGTATGCTGTTATTTTTCAGTTAAGTAAATTTAGTTTTAGGCCTCTTTTTCACTAGCCAAAATTAGCATTAGCATCCTGTTCAAATAACAGTTAACATGAATTAAGGATGTGCTTTTAGCTTGCTAGCATTAGCTGATAACTTGCATGTCTCCAGCTCCACCTTCTTGTATAAATCGGCCGAAATGCGAAACTCAAGGCTTCAGAGCTGTATCTACAAACAAAGTCTACAAACCAATGGGTGACTTCACACAGACTATATCTAGTCTACGCTTTTATAAAGTCTATGCAGGGATCTAATTCAAGCCTCGGGCAAAAGGTTATAATAACAATCACTTGATTAGATCTGATACAGAAAAAAGCCAATACCTTTAAAAACTTTAATTTATAAAAATGTAAAAGTCTTAGAATATCTGCTTCGTCTGATGTTAAGGCTCAGAGTTTACTTTGTACAGGTGCAGTGCATAGTAGGTGTCAGTTTTTGATGTTTTGAAACAAAGGTCTCAGAGGAGTTTTACTGTCAGCCGGGTCAGGTAAACATCCGTCCCCCTCCAGCCTCCACACAAACACACACACACTGAAAAACACACACGTCTCAGTGAGGTGTTATTTATGGACTAAGCAGATATACTTTCACTCACCTCTTCGTTTTCCAGCCAGTCCCCCAGAGGCCGGGGGTGTTTCACTGTTCTGGCAGTTTTGTCCTGTTAATAGATGTTCATTAAAATCCAATTGCTATGTTTTGAAGTGTTTTTGTTTTCTGCATCTAACGAGCACAATTAAAATGTATCCAGTGTTTCAATGCTATTGTCTCTGTGGACCTTTAAAGCGTTTTGGCCAAAAATACTAATTAGTGTCAGATTTCCACTGTAGATTAATTTACTCTTTTTTTCCCCCCCACACACACAGACAGGCTCTGGTCTCTCTAATGAGGCCTGTCTCAGTCTGGAGGAGGAGAGAAGAGAAGAAGTACAGGTGGCAGCTCTCTAATTATGTCCCCAGTGGATGACTACATTACCCAGCTACCCCAGGCCTCTGACAGGTGGGTGGGTGTATTGGAGATGGATCATCACTGGGATGAATGACAATCTTAATGAATCATTTCCTCAGTTGTTCCATTAGGGAACGGAGTGGGCCAATGTTTTTCATTAATTACAGCGGTGCACTTTTGTTGTCTCTGCACAGTAGAAATGAAGTCACTTTCTATTACCTGTCAAGGTTTTTACTTAGAGGCTTGAGGAGAAGTTTTATTATTTTTAAACTGTGATAGTGGCCTCTTCATTAGTGTTCACAGGGAAATCCACACTGGTTCTAATACGACTTCAGTTCCAACACGACATTTTAAACTGGTAGCCTAATGTATATAAATTGCTATTATTATTGTATATAAAGAGGCCAAAACATCTTCATCGCCCCCTAGTGGCGTGCTGCAGTACAGGTTATAAATCCAGCCCCTCAGTGTTAGTGAAGGGACAGGAGCACTAATAAGATGTTTTCTCTCATTTTATGTAGTTTTATCATGCTGAGCCAAACCAATATAGAATTTTAGAGGCGAGAAATTCATTGTTAACCGGTATTGTGGCTGATATAGTAATTTTTTTGTAGCTGGAATGAAAAAATACCTTTTTTATGTGGATTGTGCACTAATTTTTCACCACTCTGCAGATTTACCAGAGAGCTACTTTCTCAGACATAAAACTTTATTTGATAATTTTAACATTGATATACAGTATTATACATTAAAAACATTGCATTACATTGTCAGCCAGTTATATTAAAGAATAAATAGGAATAAACTAATTAGCTCAATAAACATCATTACAGTTCAGTGTCAGTCAGCTGCTGACTATTTAAAAAAAAAAGAAGAGTTTGCTGCATAATATATTGTGTAAAAAAAGTTAAATAACAGCACATATCTGACAGCACATACACTGATACACTGATTGATTGGCCAATATCTTCCAGTAACATCAGTCAAGTGATATATCTGTCAGGTTCTCGTTCCAATGTTTGTGTTTGTCATTTGGTTTGGTTTTAATTAGTCATTTGATGTTAAAAAATGGGGCTGTAACGCCATGATTGACGGCTGTAATCGACTCGCAATCGGTCAGGCGGGAGTTTGGGTGTGAACTCGGTGCTGCTGACACAGCTGTTTGTCACTGCTGCACCGTGTGACGGCACCAGCACAAGATGTGTGCTTGTATCCAGGATATTTAGGTGTCAATGTTGTGCAGTGGGAAGAAGTGGAGACGTGTCGTCCATTCTTCATACAGTCTATTGTTTAAGCATTGCATATGATACTTTGTATTACAGGCTGGTTATAGAAAAAACATCGGCACATGATACC
This sequence comes from Serranus cabrilla, assembly GCA_903364295.1. Lineage (NCBI taxonomy): Eukaryota > Metazoa > Chordata > Actinopteri > Perciformes > Serranidae > Serranus > Serranus cabrilla. The sequence continues at coordinate 286,534 of CAFUXE010000924.1, forward strand.
TTGATATGTGTATGTTCGGATAATCAATATTCAGCCAGTGTCTCTGTGTCATTGATCCACTTGTATGAAAGCCATAAACAGTCATGGCATCGATTCTTTACACCCGGTCCAAATGAGAGGAGATAGAGAAAACAACTTATAACATGAAACGCCACACACAGTCTTTGTTGCTCGCAGGTTTATGTGCTATCCACTTGTTACATTTGTATAAAATTAGCGTTTGTGTGCGGTCGACTGAGAGAGAGAGAACAGACAGCTGCTGGTGATTGAAGCAGGGAAGAAATGAGTGGTAAAGTTGTCTTGTTATTGAATTTATATATTTATATGCCTGGTGCACACACACTTTTTTACCCCCTCACTTCTGAAATGTTCTGGCGCCTCTGCAAGTGCTGCTGCAGTTGCATTTGCACCACTGAGTAAAGTCTCACGAGAATCAGCCCTAACACCTAACAGGAAGATGTGGAAAGATGGTGAAATTGCTCCCGCTACGTCACAGGCATGTGTCGATATCTGTGGGGAGGTTATGATGCGCTGATGTCCGTTGCACTTAATTGCATTTGGCTTATATTAATAAACCAACTTTTTTTCACCTTAGCCAAACAGAGTTTAAGGTTTGCAATATTTCTTTTTTTTTCTTTCTGTTCAGTGTGCATAAAACAGGTGAATGAAAACCCACCGAAAAATGTGTCGGATTTTATCTTGTTTTAAAATTCAGTCAATCACAAAAAGTCTATTTAAGACTTTAAGCACTTTAAATTAATACTTGACTCGACAACTTTTCTTTACTTCTCCTGACATTCCCTCCATCCGTTCATCCCTGGACTCTCCTCTTATTTGAATAAACAGTAGTTGTCGTTTGGAAGCGGTCACGGGAGCAGGCCGAAGCTTCCTTGGCAGTGATTTGTGTGGAGGGAGTCGGGTCCCATCTGTTCCCTGTCCACGGGGGATGTCGGGTTAGCCAGCCAGTCTCCAGCACCACCACCACACTCCCCCCTCACATCTCCACTCCCCCTCAACACCCAGAGAGAGGATAATGAGAAGAGGGAGAGGGAGCACCGCACATCACCGGGCAGCGTGCGTGTCTGAGCCCCCGTCTCGTCACGTCCCCTCCCTTCATGCCCGTCGTATAGACCTCAGCTGGTCGCATGTGATCAGAGATACCGAGACGTTTTCAAATGCAGAGGAGCCGACATGTGTCCCACTGACTGCTGCTGTCACAGCAGACTGTCATTCCTAGTGACGGGTAAAGCATCTTTTAGTGGAGGTGTAAGATTTGAATCATCCAGGTCTGGACTGGAGCTTGATGTAGTCCCACTGAAACTAAATTCTCTTCCACTTGCTAAATAGTGAACAGAGAACGGAGAATTATCCGGTTAAAGATACCAAACACATATATTTTCACAACACTTAATAGAGTATTTGAGGAGCGGGCTTGAGTCACTCACAATTACTTTCACCGTGTAGAACGAATGAGCAACTCGACTCACTCAGTGATTCCCTGTTTGCTCGTTTGAACTGACTATGGAATAAACGGCTCTTTGTTTTAGGCGATCAGTTCAGTTTGTTCACTCAAAAGATTTGTTCATTTGCGATCTACAAAACACTACTAACTCTCACGTTCTACCCATGAAAAAGATTTGGTTTCGGTTTAGAGATGTCTGTCTTTATGAGTTCTGCCACAAACAATACATAAAATGTTTTTTAGTGGCATTTAAAGTATTAAAATCCATCCAATCCACATTGAAACTAACTACTAACAGCTTTTTTAGATTTTCCTATCAGAAAAATAAGTGTTTTTTAAAGACTTTAGCAACAGTTTGTGACCTCTTGTAGTCATAAAAACAATGACCGTTTCTGTCAGATACAAATCAAAAAATAATGTGGCATCAAAGTGCCACGAAACCTTAAGGCTTACAAAGAATTATGTAGCTCTGGAGGAAGATTTTTAACTCTAGAAAATGTATCTTGAGTTACTGGCTCAGATTAGATTGTGATGATACCTTAATGTGTCTCACAAATCCCCCAAATATATAGAATACAAACAGTACTAAATTGCTGGATTACCCTTCTAATCATATAAGTGGTAGAATCTAAAATGCTTATATGGATCATTTGAGTTACTGTCATTTGTCACAGAATGAAAAGCAAAAATAGTCCTGCAAATCAAAAAGAACTCCTATGGGTCATCTTGGTTGTCTTTTTGTTGGTTTTATTGCATTTTTCAGTGTTATTAGCACCTCAAATGACATTATTGTGCCAAGAGATGTAAAGTCAAGTATCAAGAGATTCATATCTCAAAACCTGGACGAGGAAATCCAAAATTAGCTGCATATGAAGATATTTACTTGCGATAATGTGCCTTTTAAGAATTTGGTAGAGCTGACCCTTTAATGAGCCACTATAAAATATGTTATATGTATAATAAATTCTGCTGCAACTGTTTTTCGTTGCTCACATTTTAATTTGCCAAATAAATCCAGTGCTGAAACCTTTACCCCTCATAAAGTAAAGCGCTCACAGAACTCTGTCCGTCCTGCAGCCGGCTCACAGAACCGTATGAATTCAGAATCGCTTCCTCCTTTCACTGCAAACAGGCCAAAACACAGCTTGAATTATTTCATTGGAATATTTAATTAAAAGGCGAATCTGGCAAAGGATGCTGTTCTTAAATTTAGTTTCTCCTGTTATTTTTATCCAGAGCCAGCGACTCAGAGCAACATGTCAAACTCACTTCTCTGTGAGTGTCATCATTTTTCTCTCTAATAGAGAATCAATCAGTTGTTTCTCCCCTGACAGCAGCTTGGACGAGCCTCTCCGTAAACACTGGCTGACTAAGAGGCCGCCGTGATTTGTGTCTCGCTCCTCCCCGATGACGTCTTTCATGATGCACCTCTCAGTTCTTTAAATCAGAATTAGGCTGAGCGTTAAGTCATTCTATGGCACGATCCGATCCGGCCGGATACCGGAGGTTTAAAATTTTCACGACTTAACAGTGTGACCAGATGTTCCAGTGGCCGTTTCACATTTGCAGTGTAACAGATGAGCTTCACACTCTCTGCCAGCCAGAAGACGCTGAGACACACCCACACACACACACACACACGAGCAGAGGAGAAGTCCTGATGGGCTCTCACCGTCTGAAAATGAAATTCCCCTCACTCCGCCTGCAGGACATAATGTGCTGAGATCTGCATGTGTGAATGAAAGTGTGCAGCCCTCTGAATCCTCAATAACATTGTATTTTCATTCTTTTCACCCTCTGCAAGATTAGTGTTACACAAAGTCATCACACGTATATTTATCTAATTTTCTGCACATTCGTGTTTGCAGTGTTTGCATCACAGGAAACAGAAATAGCTGCTCGTTCAGACTGAAATTAGAGTGTGTGGAGAGTAAACATGCTCCTTTTTGGGACCTGGGTCAGACTATCATTAGAATATTGATTCAGACAAAAAATGGATTCAGGTCAGCCTGGCACTGAGACTTTTTGCAGGATATTATTTCACTAAAACAAACAAACAGTACGTGAGGGTTCAGAGCAGCATTTCAGTGTGGATTTGGACCTTTGAAATGAGCTCACATTCAGAAAGAAAATAAATAATTATGCAACATGTTCAGCACACCTGCCCCCTGTTGGCCTAATTAATCACTTGGTATATATAGCGGCGAACCAGCTCACTGTTTGTCTCATAACCACCATGAGCTCCAGCCTTTGTGCTGCACGCCTGCTAATGATTTCTCCCTGTTTACCTGCTCCTTTTTGGGGTTTTGTTTGCTGTCGCTGCCTGCAACAATTAATCCTGATCCTAATTTTGTGCAAAGTGTAAAACAAAAAACATGGCACACATTTTCTCAATTTCTACTGAAGAAAGTATAAAATGTTGATGTAGTCTATGTGACGTCACAAGCCAATATACTCTCCTGCAGTTGCTCTAATGACTCTGTATTGTCTGAAAGCTCGGTATCAAGTGATGAGTAGATATTTAAACGGTTTTCTCGTCATTCAGTAACAGAAAAGTATTTAATAAGACGTGTAAAAAGCCTCCTGTTCATGTTTTAATGATCCTTCATGAATCCTGTCTGTAATATTAATGTCCCGTTCTGTAGAAAGTTTCTGGAGTTATGTAAATTGCAACATTTAAGGTGCAGTTGATAATTCGCCTCGTTCACCATCTCTGTGCTTTTTATTTTTAAGTGAGAAGTTCATGAATTATGCAACCGGGTCAGTGTGAAAGAGGTGTAAATTTGTTTTTTCTGCTAGTGTGAGAGCTGCTGAGGGTTAATTCATTTACACCCATTCAGTTTTTTCACCTTTTTATCACACACACACACACACACCTGCATCTGCCTACACGCCTACTCACCTACACACACGTACAGTATCGGATGTAAACAAGCCCAGAGGTCAGAGGGGCAGCGGAGACACAGGAGAAATGGAGGAGTGAAGCTTTGAGTCACTCCACCTCCAGTGCCTCTGCGTCCTGCTGCTCCTTCGTACCTGATGGGGACACCTGACTGTTTGATGTGTGTGACAGCGGCACAGAGAACACCACACCCTGCAGCTCTGATCTGGTCTAATCGTGGACCCACTGCTGCGTTCTCCTGCCGATCCGCATCCTGTCACCTGCAGGGGAAAAGGTCAATCCAGGTAACATCACAGCTCACAAGGCAGGTAACTGACGATTATTTGTAGCGTCCCAAACAAACATGTCTGCGGCGACACTCCGCCCACTCCCCTCTCGGTTTCAAATCCACGCCTTCACACGCTGCAGGCTCGAAGTGGAACCCACAACAGCAGAGTTTCTTTTATTGAGCTGCTTTAAAATGCAGCTGTAGTTCGGCACATTTCTGGTTTAAAAAGTGAGGAAGCCACTGTAATGAAGGGAGGGGCTGTTTTAAAGGGAGACTTAAAATGAGCATTTTATTTCAATTACCCACCCTGTGGTTATGTGAGACATAATGTTGACATCATAATGATTTGGGAAAAAGATGTCCAGCCATTAGTCAAAGCCATAACTCAGGAACAATATTCCACATTCGGTCATATACTGAAAAGTTGACGGTAACCTTGGGTGCCCAGTTTGAAGTGGTGGTGTTTTTATGGATCTTTGCATTGTGAAGCATCTATGTGTTGGAATTCATAGTTTCTTTGCAACAACAACCATTTCTGAAGCTTTATCTACTTACTAAACTGGCTGGTTTGTGGAGGCAGACAAGCATGAAGCAGAAATTGTTGTTTTATTCTTTAATGTATCTGCAGAATCGTCATGTTTAAAATATTATTTTCCATCATCTTTTTATATGTTAAGAAAAAATCATTTTCTTTGGCCAATGGCACACTGGGCATGATGTTTTTTAGCCAGTTATTGGATCAGAGTTGCAGTTGCAGTTGCAGCTCGTCTGTAATATTTGTGTTCCACTCACATTAAAACCTTATGACTGACGTCGAACGGCGTCTTTAAACCAGACACGTGTTCACAACTTCAACCAATCAGGTGCTTATCAGCATAATGTGACTAAATGAAGTACTTTTTATTACCCAGGAATAAGAATCCACTTCTCCTGAGCTCAAAATCAACTCACTCTGCTTTTATCTTTAGACCTGTTAATCATTTGCTATTCTACTTCATTCTCTCTGGTGTCATTATAAATGTATTCAGAGCTAATAGCTCAATTGTTGCTTTTACTCCCCTTTGCCCTCTTTTGTGACAAAAGAAATTAAGCCTTCTGACACCTGATTACAATGATCCAAGAGAACAATCTGAAAATGTTTGGTTGCTCCAGCGGCATCTTCACCTTCTGAGTGAAGTTTTAAATTACACTCAGCACGGGAGTTTTTATTCAAAGAGAAATAATTTTAAGAAGGTTTTCTGTTCTCTGGCAACCGATCCTACCAGCCGGTGTACAAAGGTGCTGCTATCCACCTACTATAATCTCTTCATGCAGCTAAATAGATCAACGGCTGTCATTGTATATTCCAGCTTTTTCAAGAAAAGAGTTAAAACCGAACTGCATAGAAGTCTATGAGATAATTATCCTACTTCTGACTTGATTTATTAGCTCAGAAACATTTTCCAAATATGTTTATGGTCTCAAAAGTTAGTTTAAGTCTTCTTAAATGCCGCGTGCTGTTCATTTAGCAAATTGTGCTTCTATTTAAAGTGAGATAGACGATAAAGCAGGATATGTTCTACTTTCTGACTAGATTTAGCAGCTTCTCAGACCCTCTTAGCGACTTTATTTCTGAAAAGTGACCAATTAAACGGCTCACCAGGAAATAATGAGAGAGGTGACACGTGAGGAAGCAGCAGGACAAATAAAGGAGTCTCAAAGGTGGGCAGGTAATAGAAGCTAGGCAACCGGAAAACAGGCAGCAAAACTGCAAACAAATGCTGAACCAACAAAGGAGCAAAGAAAGAGGAAGGAGACTAACGGGGAAGTGGGAACAGGTGAGTGCAGGGCTAACGAGGGACAGGTGAGAGTGATCAGGGCAAGCAGACAATTAAAAACTGAAGAGAAAAAGCACAAAACAAGGAAGTGAAGGGATCTAAAATGAAAGAACAAGTAAGGTCAGAATAAAACAGGAAGCAGTGAATGTGAGTGAATGATTTAAAGAAAGGAAAAACAATCTAGCAGCAGGTAGATTATTACAATTCAAAAGGTAAAGTACCTCGTCTGCTTCTGCAAAGGGTTCTAAAATGGAAAAACAATATAATACGAAACAGTAAATATGCAACTTTTGGTGGCCTGCAATAATAAAAAAAATAGTGTTTTTAATGAAAAAAAGGACAATAATGGCCAAAACCCTGAGCTCTCTGAGAGGGAAGTGCAGTGAGGACAGAGGGGCAGCTGGGCGAAACTCTCGGCTATCAGAACCACGAATCTCCCAAAGGAAAAGGTACGAGAGGTTTAATTCACACGACTATAATCACTGTAGAAGCTATAAGAGCTGAAGAAAATGAGACACCTTGAATAAAATTTAAAAAAATATCCTGCGCTGTTCTGTTATATAGTGCTATGCTTTTACATACGGATGATTTAGTGTTTATTTTCATGTTTCCATGTTAGTCTGTATCAACTATATTTAGTTTTTCTGATATAACAATGAACTGAATACCTCTTGGTTGCTTTGTTTTGTTTTCTTCTTTTTCAAGAAAAAATCGAAATAATTGAATCAAAACCACATAAAAGTCATAAAGGTTTGTTGCCGGATGACTCAATAATGAACAGAACATGTGAGCAAACGTATTAAAGTCATATAATGCGTTTTATTGCCAAGCTTATATCGATCCCTGTTTCATCATTTCCACTGAGGTCTGTTTAATGATCTCCGCTGCTCTCTTCATGCTATGAGCCGTCTGTCAAAATTCAATTAATTTGTCAGAGATTATTCGCCTGTCAGTGCTCTGCCTTTTAATAAAGCTGGAGGGCTTTGATAAGACCTCGGTTTAATTGACGCCGAGCAAGCGATAAAGCTGGCTTTATTTATTTCCTCCGTCTCTTACAGTCGAGGATTCTCCGGGGCAGATTGATCAGAGAATTGAGGACGTGCTCTTCAAGCTCCCCTCAGATTGTGTGGTGGGTTTTTAGCAAGTGCTCCTGTTTGAACTCCCCTCCATCCCAACGCTGGGACCGGTCTTCCCTCGTATGTGCCGTCCGCTGTCAGGCTGGTATTCTGAGCTGACACGTCTCTTTTCCATCAAAGCAGCACATCTGGCCCTCCTGGAGCTGGACTCAAATGTCACCCAGGTCCCCCACAGAGGGATGCCAGCCCTGTGTTGGGTTACACCACCAGATATTGAAGCGTTTGAGTGTCATTCTTGTGTCGCTGCCCACTGTGATGCCCGTGGGTTTCTCCCTCAGTGTTGCTTTTAAGAATTGTTATATAACGGATAAACTTGTTAGGATTCAAACTGGTTTTCTTGTCTTTTTTGTGAATAAGCATCACATTTTAGATGTAATATTACACTCTGAGCAGGTCCGCCTCTGCAGACCCCCAATGCACCGTAAACACAACTGGGTGTGGTCCCCTGTCTGTCTGTAGATACATGCAACCTGTGATGAGCTGAGAGCACCAGACATTTCAAGTATGCAGGTCCTTTACTTAAAGAAGAGGAAGTACCTGTCTTGCAGTATAACAGAGAGCCTTCTTCACAGACTGATGCAATGGGGTTTGAAAGAAGTGCCCATTTGTTGGGCTGCAGGATCCAACAAAGAGAGGTTGCATTATCAGTAATGTGAGGTATTGAATTTTTGAGCTTGACATATTCTCGTGATCTTGGCTTTTTTCTAATTGGGACATTTTTTTGTCTCTTGCATGACTCAAACTTTATGAAAGTGGAACTAAATTGCTGGAACACACCTTTAAAATTAAAGAGCCACTATACTGACTTCACCAAAGTGATTTCATGGAAAGGCGTCACTGTAAAGGACATCTCGTGTGTTTATCTTTGCATTTTAAACTTTTTTGCTGGTTATTTAACATACTGTTCTGTAGCTTTTAAAACACTGTGAAAAGGTTGCAAGGCTGCTGTTCTGAACACGTGACCGTCACAGTGTTTAAGGTTGTGAAACAGAACTACATGGTAACGTTAAGGATGCAAAACTACTTGGTTAAGTTTGACAAACTAAACTATTAGGGTTAGGAAAAGACGTGACTAGAGCAGAGTTTCAATCAGCAAATTTCGATGCAAATTTTGAAGATTCACATGGAAAAAGCTTTCAAAAATGCACATAAAAGTTTTTATGCTCGCTTGAGGTGGTTTTTTACTCTTTCGAAAAATAGTTATTGCGCTACACGGGAAACGTAAACACTTTTCCCAAATAAGTTTGAATGTAGCGAAAATTTAACTAACACGAAGCCAATCTCTTCTTCTTCTCCTGTTTCCGGGCGGATTAGCCAACAGAAACACATTACACTGCAATCTTCTGACGATTTATGCAGCTTTGTTTATTCGCTCTAAAACAGTCGATTCAAACGTCACTAATTTGCATTTTATTTAATGTGACATTTCAAAATTTCGCTTCAAATTCTCTAATGGAAAGATGGATACTGACATGTTATTCACAAACCATTTGAGTGGGATTAAATGAGTTTACACTTCTTCCCACTCCTTTTCAAACATGTATTGAAATTAGATTGAACTATGTTATTATGCACTATTCTTTTCTTGGTTTGTTTGTTTACGGTTTTGAAAAAAAAATGTTCATTCAGGTTGATTTTACACATGGAGCTCAGTTTATACAGACTAAACTCTCAGTTGCTTTGAGTCTAACTGTTTTTAAAGGTCCGTCTCTGTGAGACTCCCGTCTGTACAGATTGCATCACTGAGTGCCGGAGTACTCTTTGAGTTCATCTTGAGTGAAGCTGACAGAAGAAGAAAACTTTTATTTCACAAAACTCTCCAAAAAGATCAAATTCACAATCCAAATTCTCTAAAATAGTTTCACATCCACTGAATTCACTTTGAACTGTCGTGTTCTCGAGCGAGGCTCCAGCAGGTGATTGTCTCGGGATAAAAATACACACAAGCTGCTAAATCCCCTCAATGTTTCATTCACCTCTGCACTCTGTCTTCTTTCCGCCCATAGAGACCTGATTGAGTAGTTCTCAGACCGGCCTTGACAGGTTAAGTAGGGCACGAGCCGTGGCTCTCTGCAGGTCTCGGCTCGCTGCTAGCTCACATTACCTGATACATCTGTTTGAAGACTTTTCTTTAAAGGCCGATAAGTCAAGTTGTCACGGGCTCTTTTCCCCGGGTAGAGTCTCATTTTGTACATGAAAGATCAAAGAGGACTCTGGGTTCGGCTGCGGCGTCTGTAGATGGGTTTTTAACAGAACTGCTTGTTCTCCCTTGTCCAAATACACTGTTTGCTTGTTGACTGCCACTTTTTTAGATTCATGCTAATTCAGCATATTATGAAATCCCACGCAGGGCCGTGGTGTTTCCTCCGGGCTAATCATCTAATGCTGGAAGCTTGTCTTGTTTAGACATCTAGCGCATAAAAAAACTGTAATTTGCTTTATTTTGAAAGCACTAAAGGATGTACAATAATGCTGCATAAACTCCTGAATAGTAATATGTTTATTAAATTTAGAATTTCATATATTTAGACTCGCTATGACTGGAAGCAAACACTTTTATTAGCACCATTCATTTTGTATAATAAAGAGCAACAAATGATATTCAGCAGCTAGTTTCAGTGAAAGTAATGACACGTTTTAGTTTATTAAAACGAGTTATCAGGATAAGGAAACAGAAGAAATTACATTATTTCAATAGCTGCCACAGCATGCAGAAATATTCCCTTATAATTAAGAAGTGATGTAACTATAAAGTGCAAGCTTTGACACAAATTCAGTGGATATATAATACAATGTTTCCCTAAAAAATATAGTACAGTAGACGTAAGTTATTTCAGTTCCAGACTTTCCACAACTTTTTATAAATAGCTATAGAACCATATTTTCATGTTTGTGTCGAATTCTCCAATGACCTTCTTTCAAATTGGTCAGTTGATGATTTGCAGCTACTGCTAGTTAATGAAGTGATTAAGTGTACTGATGCCACATCAACACAATAACTCAATATGATGCCTCAGCTCTGGTTGCAGCAGGTCTCTCCACTCTGAGCAGCATTTGTGGTGAGGAAAAAGATCTTTGGTAGAGAATCTCTTCTCCTGTTTGGCAGGCAGATGGTCTGCAGGGTGCAGCGGCTATTTAAAGCACAACTAGCCACAATTTCAGGCTATCAAACAAAGGTCGTCCTGAATCCTGTGTTACGTGTTAATCAAGGTTTTTTTGGCAATATTCAGAGATGCGCAAACTTGAACTATTGCTTTTTGTTTTTTACTTTTCGATACGCTTCCTCCAACATCACAAACTCTTCCTGGCGCTCTCGTTCACAAAAAAAAAACGTCTCCATCTTTCCGTAATGATGTCAGCCACTTATAATAACAATCTGAGCCTGTTAGTGGCAAAAACAAGCACTTTTTCGTGGACGTACACTGACTGTGTGCTATGCTCAGGCCTGGCTGCAGCACTTTCATTCAATACTCTTCCAATTTCAAAAACTGATGACTCCATTTGTCACTTAGACATAAAAGAAAACACTGGAAAATAGGTCACTTCAGAATTGTACTTAAGAAGCTACAAGTACTTGAGCAAATGAACTTAATTTCCATGACTTGACTCATTCATGCTGAGAGGAATAAAAATAATCCTGGACACTCAGACAAGAACAAATGTCTGTTATAAATCTGCAAATTAAATAAATCACCCAAACTGCTCTAAAGGTCATGAGTGACCTCCGAACCTCAGCGATGTTGGTAATAATAACCAGCTCAGGGTCACAGGCAACAAGCACAAAGTCACTGACTGATGGAGGAATTTGTTAAGAATTAATGCGGAGACACAACACGCAGATCCCTGACGGGTCCGAGGGCAGAAGGAGGGCGCCATCCCATCAGCGTGCCTAACTGAGGGACCGGACTGTCTGGAGAAACAGACAGGCGTGTCTGTGTATGTGGAGGGCCAGTTGTTCCGGCTGGACACGACTTTATTTAAGGCGAGAGTAAATGCCAAAGTGGCCCAAAAGGTGCCTAATTAAGCCATCGGCTGGCAGTGAGGAGCTGAGTGGTCAAACCATTATCCCTTTGCCTTTCACTTCATCTCCTCCCTGGCGAGGGAGCAGGCCTGTGATCATTAACGAAATGTTATGGATGAGTCCTTGAGGAGATCCTCCGCCGTGTTCGCGCGAGCATCAAT
>CAFUXE010000924.1:298561-332422 GCA_903364295.1 Serranus cabrilla
CAAGAGTGACCTGGCCAAGACGGCAGCATAAAACAGATTACAGCAAACACACAAAAATAAAAAAACAATCACAAATTCACACACAACAGAAAAGCGATAGTGGGATTACATAATTATGCAGTGCAATCACAATAATGAGAAGACACATTTAATTACATTTCTCGCTCAATAGAGCCATAAAGTAGCACCTTTTTTACCTTATGTTATTGCACTTTTAACAGTATTTGTTTCTTTAAATAAAGAAAACGTATATTTAGTGACTAAATGTTCCACTTAAGGGTGTTTCTAACATTACAGTTAATGTTTTCTCTACTTACTGACTTCCCACCGTGTCTGCTTTCAGATTTAGACAATTATTTCTAAAATCTCTTTATTTTTTCTCCCCGTGTGATGTGCTTTCATCCAACAGGTTCTGGTTCTCGCACCTTTAGAGTTACTCTTGGCGATGTGAATCACCACATCAAAGGAAATATAATAAGCTCTCCAAAAATGAAAAAAAAATGATGGCGAGCAATTAATTCTCAGCGGAACGTCAGATCAGAAAATAGGGGCTGAATACGAAATGAAAACAGTTCAAACCGAGAACCTGATACCTGTTTTTAAAATCAGACAAGGTCCCACAGCAGCGAGGCAAATACCTGAGGTCAGCCGGTCTTTTAGAGTGTGTGTGTGTGTGTGTGTGTGTGTGTGTGTGTGTGTGTGGTGGTACTTTGCAGGTACACTGAACACAGAATAAAATGAAATATGTACATTATTCTCAATAATTAACATTTTTTTCCCCTTTCCCGTTTTGAAAATGTTCGGAAAACACAGAGTGGGAAAGCCGGACTATGCAGGGTTAAAGGTTATGGAATATCATTGGAAAAAATATTATAGAAAAAAGAAAAACAAAAGGGGGTTATTAGTTAATATTGTGATTTGCTAAATTTCTGCAGAAAGCGTTTTTTATTCTATTTTATTTTGTTAATTAATTATTGTTTTTATTATTACTATAAAATAAAGAAAGATTAATACTTTAAATATTTGTCATGTAGCGTAAGATAAAAGGTGTTTTCTACTTATAATATGTTTATTTTTATCTAGTTCTACAGTGAATTAAACTGCACTAAAGCAAAATTCAGTTCCTGTTTATTCAAAACTCCTGTCTGACTCATCACATTATTTCTATTCAGCAAAAATCGAGTCGTTTATTAATGCCTCCGCCTTTGACTGTTCAGGCCTCCAAATGATGGATTTGTTTCATGTAAATAAACTATTGTGTGATTGAAGTCCTAACAGCTGTCTGTAACCATCTGGTTTAATGTCATTACCTCTCAAATATTAATGTCTCCTGGTGATTCATAAAGGGAAAGATACCAAACAAAAGGCAGTTCAGATGACTGCTACAGTAACTCAGTTAGTAACAGTAATTCATTGATTCTAGTACAAACCAACCCTGTCATGATATGATGATGAAATATTGATCCAATGGCTATTTTAAGCTATTTTTGAGGAAAGATAAAACATGCATATTTTCAAAGCCCACAGATCTTTACATACATGCCTACTTTATACTAATAACATGCAGCTTAAGTTAAGGCACACAGCTTTTCTCATCTAGTAAAATGTGTTATTATTAGTGTTTCACTCAACTAATTTTTATTCACATTTTGAAGATTTGCACGAGAAAAGCTTGATGGAAACACCAGATTTTGATAAAATTTTTGGAAAATGTGCATTTATGCCAGCTTTAGGTGTTTTTTGTTGTTTTTTCTGAATAAGTTCTGACGTAGTGAACATTTAACTCACATGACTGATCAGCTGTTTCTGCTCTGACATGACAGAACAATTATAAGTCGCCCAATGACTCAAATCTCTGAAGACTTTTTGTTGTTTTTTCTCTCTACTTCTTCTGATTACTGACAGATTAACCAACATAAATACATCACACTGCCCTCTTCTGACCAAACTATGTTAATGCAGCTTTGTTTATTCACTATAAACCAGTTGATTGAATCTCTAATTTACATTTTCTTTCATGCGACATTTAAAAATGTTGCTTTTGAAATTTGTTTTGACTCACAGCTCCTGTCATCTCCTATACTTGAATATTTCTGCATATTGGGGAGAAAGTGGGGCCTGATAATGAATTAAATATTCACTTGTATGACTGTATTTTCACTTCGTTATATATAGAAAATAATTATTCCACATTTGGATATCATTCGGTCTTGGTTTTGGTCCTGCTGGTGCAGAAACAGGACATGAACTGTGTCTGATGTTGTGACCCGTCCATCCACCCCGACCTCCTCCTCCCTCTGTGGCTCAATAACAACGTCACACTTCTTCCTCCTTTGCTCCCAGTGGGCAACAGTCACAATTACTACGGTCGCTGGAGGGTTTCGCACTTCACCGTAAACACATGCCGTTTTGGGGCTCCTGCTGAAACGACTGATGGAGTCATTTTTCTTGCGGGGACAGTCTTGTTTTGTGTGATGACGCAATTTCAATGGCGTCAGTTTCACATTTTCCCTCTTTACGTCATCTTTATTTCTGAGGGTCACTGCTTTGAGGAGAATAGAAAAGGGGGCTGGCGTTTTTCTCCATCCTCTCTCACGCTCAGCCTCTCTCTTTCAGTGTAAGTCCCTCCTCTCTAAAATAGAGCTAAGAGCCCTGGAGAGCGGATGCCGAAGTGACGGCATGTCACCGCTGTCCCATATCAGTGACTCACTGAGGCCTGTGTGCCCCGGCCTGTCACCGGCCTGTCGCTCTCTCTTGCTGGGCCGCTTGGCCGCACGACGTCTCGCCACTCCGAGGTTGTTAACAGCAGCTCGGAAAATCCTCACACGACGGAAAGTTTCACAAGAACAAGCACCTCTAAAATACCTGTCTGTCTCTCCTCTCCCTTCAACACAGAACTTGAACTGCACTGTAAAAGCTCGACTCCAGGACGTGTTCGTGCTGCTCTCACTGGCAGGCCGGAGCGACTCTGACTGCTGGTTAATTTGGTTTACAGCCACAGTCGTCCCCTGAGCCCTGAGGGGAGAGTAATTACAAATGTCCGAGAAATGGATTTCCCTAAACTGCCGGAAACACTACGTTATGTCATTTGGGGGGACGTACTTAGTGCCAGATTTGCGAGCTGTCAGGAGCGTGGGGAATAAGGAGCGGAGTGATAAAGTGTGGACTCTGAAAATGTAAGTTAAAGCGAACAGAAAAGCTTTATGTGGCATGACAGATGCTGCGGGGCATCTGCTCCCCGATACTGAGCTACATATCTGAAACTGTAATTTGCGAGTTAATAAAAGCCACAAGTGAGGGTGTGGGTGGCTGTATTTCTTTGCTGCTGACATATAAGGATGGAAATTTTCAAAAACACAGAGGAATAATATTTTATAGAGCTTCAGGGCCTGTTGGAATTAAGTCATTTTCTACGATTAGCTACCAGAAGAGCTGAACTTTGAAGTCCCTCTCTGCTCATGAATGTGATTTTCTTTTATGATACCTGAAATGTTTGACCTTGATGCTTGTGTCTGTGAAAGTTTGAGAGAGGGGTTTTTAAACTGCTCTTGTTAAAGTAGAAATGTCTTTGCACTTCACTACAACCTGGGATTCAAAGAACAGATATTATTCTATGTTTCAAAAACCGCTAACAGTTACACGGCAACAAGCTAAAAGATGCTAATACGCTGACCGTTCTAAAATGTCTGATAGTCCAGTGGTCCCTCGAACGCCTCGCTGCCACACACTTCTGTTTTGCCCACATTTTTCTGTAAAGTATCAGGAGTGTGTGCCCTCGTGTCAAACACAAGGAAATGCATCTTTGTGGATGGATAAAAACGACTCTCCAAATTGTATTGTTTACCTTTGATTTAGATGATGTAATCTTTCATAACCATTACTATCATCGTAATATTTGATCCACTAGATGGCGGCAGTTAGTGAAGGCAATAGGGTCACTGACGCAATAATATGAATTTGCAATATTAATTCCAGATGGTGTTCACCGATCACCACCAAAATCTAACCACCTGTTCCTTGTCCCAATACACAAGTTGTCCGAAAATTTCATCCAAATCTGTGTAGAACTTTTTGAGTTATTTTGTACACAAACAAACAGACAAACAGGCGAAAACATGACGTCCTTGGCGGAGGTAATAAGTGACATACAACAGAGGAACAGATCAGCGAGAGTTTGAGGTGCTGTGATCAATTAAAGATCTGAAACAACTTAACATTTAGAAAAAGACGCATGTTTGAACCCCTCAGTCTCCCTCTGCAGGCTTCCTTTATTTGACCTGAAATTCATTACAGACGGGTCACTTTCCATCACAAGCACTCAGCGTTAAAGGTGAAACTCATTAATCTTTAGTGGGAACCTTCCCACCTTGTTGGAGAAGGGACTTGGATGGGATTGATAGACTGTTAGGAAAAGAAACTTTCCAGAAGAAGTTGAAAGGGCTGTGGTTAATATAACACCTGTAGACGTATGTTCTTGCACGGCTCGATAGAAAAGTCCTTTCACACAGACGAACGACTAAAGTTTCTACCTTGTGACTTTTTTTTTCTGGAAAGGCTGAAAAAAACCCTGAAGAATTTTGAAGAATAGTTATAAATACCCCAGAAGTGGGCTTGTTTATCAGTTTACCATCCTGAAACTGACACAGGAAGTGTGATGCACGTTAGTTATTCATTGCTATTCAAATTACAGACTACAGTAGATCTCATTACATTCTGTGCAGATGATTCATCCTCCCTTGGCATTAGAAAACGTCCATAATTACAGATTTTTTTCATGTCTTTTTGAAGATGTGAGCAGTGTGTCTTCAGACGATTCTCCTGGGCTGAGACGTATTTATTGGTGATAAATTTAACACAGCTTAAAGTGATATTTCATAAGTCAGGGATGCTTTAAGTTTGTAAAATGCAACTTTAAGATGAGTTCATGCAACACTGTCGTCTAAAATATAAAGTTAAAGTTAATGACTCAGCGCGACTCAAAACTTTATTTCTACAAATATGCAGCTTAAAGTGCCTCACAGCACAAAAATTTTAATTATTCACACCAAAAATAAAAACATAAATGTCACATTTTGTGAGACTAAAAAATACAACAATAAAATATAAAAAATTAAAACAATTAATTATAAAAAAAAAAAATGAGGGAAAAAAATAATACTTTGAACTTAAAAATGCAACATTACTCCAGATTAAAACCAATAAAATAAAATAAAAAATAAAAACTAACATTTAGTGAAACTAAAAATCACAACAACAAAATATAAAAAAAATCTAAAGACTGAAATTGTAAAAAAAAAACTAGGGAAATAAAAAATAGTAATTTAAATTTAAAAATGCAACATTACTCCAGATTAAAACCAATAAAAAATTAAAAAAAATTAAAAACAATAACATTTAGTGAAACTAAAAATCACAACAGTAAGATATTAAAAATAAAAAGATTTAAATGATACAAACACAAGGGAAATATATTAAAAAAACAGAATTAAAATATAAAAATTCCACATTACTTGAGATTAAAAGCCAGATTAAAAACATAGCTCTTTAATTTCACTTTAAAAAAATAGTAAAGTAAATAAACTAAGATTGAGAGTATACTAATATAAAAATATATGCAGATTTTTTGTGTTTTAATTGAAAAACATTTCAATATTTAAAGAATATGAAATTACAAGTTTTTTTGTTATTGAGTTCTCAAAAAAGACATAAATTAATGGTACATTTGTCTTTTCTCCGTCCGTTTATTGCCATAAAAATACATAATTCAAAGTTTAAAACGGCATAAAAGTGCACAGGTCTAATAAACTTTGAATGATATTTGCCTCAATTGAGCATGAATGGACTTCCTGCGAAGCCCTCATTGTTTGTGTTTGTTTATTGTTAATACGATAGATTCTCATACAGTTTGCTTTAAAAACCTCTTTGAACAAATAAAAGTGAGCGAGCTCGACGTTACTTCCACTTTATCACCCGTCCTGCAGTCAGCTCGATACCCGAATACTAACCCCGAGCGTCGGAGTCGATACTCAACAAAGGTTATCCATTGGATTCTTTCCATAAAGCAGCGATCCATACTGCTGTATGAGCAGCCTGTTTAAACAGCCGCCCTACTGCTGGCTTTGTTTACACAGGGATTTATTGAATTGAAGCTATTTTTATTACTCTAAAATGAATTCCCTCTGGTTTGGGATACAAAGGCTGGCTGTGATGGCTCCCCGTGTGTTTGGACGTTATAAAAGATGCACGTTTTTTGTAGCATTTGCGGAAATCCTATTATCATATCCCAGCGACAAATCTCACACCCCTCTAATAAAGCTTACATGTCGTTTATCTCACCTCTGCTTCCCTGAGTCCTCCTTAAAGGTCAAGGTAAGAAAAAAAAATGGAGGTTCTTGTTGCTGTAGTGCAGAGGTGGGAGTTTAGACACGCCACTGGGGCCGTGATTGATGGAAACCCCTCTGAATAACCGGGTAGCTGGCTCTAACCGGCAGCAATCTGCCAGCGCCGCAGCCTCATCAACACAAACCCACATCCCAACCTCACTCACGGCTCAAGCTCTCTCACACATTCCCCCTTTTAATGCAGCGGTGACAGCCATTGCTTTGATATCCTGTTAATACTTCATGCCACCATAACAGCTGACACAATTTCTTTGTACTTCCGCTCTATTTTTAACCCTCAGGAGAGAATCCAGATGTGGCTTCATGTGCTGATTCCTCAGCTGGATGCTCTCACCTTTACACAGCGTTTCTTTTTTTATCCCACGCTGCTTTCTGTGTGTCAAAGTTTAGGAAGGATGTAAAAATAGGTCTTCTGGAGTATTTTCCTTATGTAGTGTTTACTGCCTTCACATTTTCAATCAACATGATAAATACTGAAATTATTTGGCCTGGATTTTTACTACATGAGCCAGTTGGCGATGGAGGACAATCTGAAATGTAAATATGAGTCATATTTTGCTGTCTGCATTGACATTTTTGAGACCAGTCTGGACTTGTGGATGAGAATATACTTCATGAACTATAGTGCTAATTTTCTAGTTGGCTCCCTCTAAACTATTGCAGAAGAAGAAGAGTGCACGGCAAGATGACGTAATTTAAAGAGGATAAAACAATGTAGAATATGTGACAGCATTTACAGTTTGCTTTTAGAGACTTTACTGTACACTCTCCTTGTTCCTACACACAGATCTTGGGTGCGTTAAGCCTACGAAAAGCAGTTGTGAAAAAGCAGTGGTGCATTGAAAAACCTGTCTTTTTAATATGTTTAATATGTTATATGGTTTATCAGCTGAAACACCCACTAAACAGGAGAAAATGTACCTCAAAGCTTGTTGTTTGATCTGGAATTCGTTGCAAAATGTCAAGTTTTCAGACTGAACCGGATGTTTTTCACTGCAAACTTTCTAGTCTTTCCATTGGGTGTTAAGCTTGTTTCCACTGTACTTGATCACATTTGCTTTTATCGATGCACTCGTATAAAAACCATGAGGGGAAAATACTGGAAACATGTCAAAATAATTGTTTCATTCTAATTTGTTCTTTGTTGTGTTTTAAACGTCTAATGTAAAACAAATGGACCTTTAGTCTCTAAGATAAATATCCCCTTTATTTGCTGTGTGTTACCTTGAGATATTCAAACCAAAGTCTACATTTTTTATGGCTGCAGGAAATGGAAATATTCCAGATGTCTTCTGCATCATGTTAAACACATTCAGCCTGACGTGTGTTTGGTATTTTTAGAAAACTTTGGGGTCTTCACCAGAATATAAAGTCACGCTCTGTTCAGCTGCACAGCATGAGTTCAAACAGTCATCACAAATCAGTCAAATTATCAACTGAAAAAATGTGCATTAACTTGATTTTTTTGTTGTTCTGGGTCGTCTGTTGACCGGCTCATTAAAAATAATCCTGCAAACACCAACAAAGGTGCTCTGTAGAGTGTTTGAGAGGAGAGAGAGCCAGTGTCTTATTATTACCAGCGTCATACTGAGCTTTGTTTGGCACATCACTGACCTTTGCTCAGCGGAGACGAGAGGTTTGATATTCTCCAGCTGAACCTGCTTCTCTCACTCCACAAACCAGCCAGGATTCACAAACCGAGCAGCCCGGAGCGCGAGCTGCACACATTCCTCCCCGTTGCTGAGTTTTGACAACTGCCTCATTTTTGGTAGCCAATTTATCTTAGATTTTACTCAGGGAAAGGACAATTCAGTGTGTTTCCTGGAGGAAAAAATCGAATGAAATGAATGAAGGAAGCTCAGTGTCACTACACGACAAGGACGAATAATAAAAAACAACATGATGTCAGGGAATAATAAGCAGTAGTTTTGTGACAACCTTTTGAAACACACAAGGACAAATCTGATATCTACAAGTATAACAGCACATTGACTGAAGAAAGGCTTTATAATTCTTCATGGTCCTGAGTTCACCGAGTCTGTTGAAAACATGTTAAATGTAGAAATAACAAGATTCATTTTTCAATATTAGGACTTTTTCTTAATAACATGAACACTGAACAAAAAATAACTACAACAAAAAACAGTCAGAGATCCAGAAAATGGAAAATAGCAAAAATTAAATAAAGAGATAAACAGATGGAGCATTTAAAATTATCTTTGAAAAGATTTCCCAAAGCTTTAGGCTCTTATTTAATGCCATGTGCCCTAATACAGGTGTTAGTTCATGGAAAGTAGCATTGCACAAAATCTGGAATTAAACACTGAATTTAATAAAAGTACATTACTTATGTACTTTAATAATAATAAATAAATAAAACATTTACAGAAAACATAATAAAACAAGGCCTGCAGTCAAATGTTGAATTTAATTAAAGTAAATTACTTTTGTACTTTAATAATAAATAAATAAATAAGGTCTGGAATCAAAAATTGAATTTAATAAAAGTACATTACTTATGTACTTTAATAATAAATAAATAATAGAAAAAACATAAAAGAAAAACAATACCCACAGTCAAAAGTTGAATTTAATAAAAGTACATTACTTATGTATTTTAATAATACAAAATAAATAAAAACATTAAAAAAAACACAGCCTGGAATCAATTAAAGTGCATTTCTTCTGTACTTTAATAATAATAATAATAGTAATAATAATATTAATAATAAAACATTAAAACAACAATACCTGGGATAAAACATTGAATTGAAGGATATAATTTCCGTACTTTTATTATTTTTTTCAAAATACTTGGAGTCAAACACTGACATGAAATGTTGTACATTACATCCATACATTAATTTAAAAAAATTAAAACAAATTGTATTATATTGGGACGTCGTTCTCTGTTTCTGAATGCTGTCGATCAGTGAAGTAAAACACGAGTCTAAAACAAACTATATATATATCAACTCATCTCCGTTCTCACTATAACAGCATCGTTACATTAGTGCTGATTGAGTCTGTGGAACAATCCGACCTGCCAATCACACAAAAATACTATTTTATCATGTATTTTTTTCACAAAGGCTGCAGTCAGTATTAAACCGCTGCCTTTGGCATTTTATTCATTATCATAGATTAATTTTCCTCCCACAGAATTAAAATCGTCCACGTTGTTTGTTTACTGCTTTCACCCTGCAGCCATGTGATGCAACATGACCCAGCGCTGACACAGAAATAATATTTTACAAAAGCTTCCACAGCAAAATGATGAGGCGTCTCATACACTGTTAAAAAAAAAGAAGAAAAAAACAGAAATTTAATTTATTATTTTACAGGGTTTTTCTTTTTTTTCTACATTAAGTGCAAAACCCTTAAAAATTACAAAAAAAAATAACTTTTATTACAAATATTAACCATAAAAAGGTTATTTAAATCTGTAAATTTATATAAAGGGACATTATAGATTTTCTTTAACAATATTATTGAATTGCTTAATGGTCTTGAATGTTAAATTACAATGAATTCTATTTAGAAATACCAAAAAAAATCATATCGCTGAATAAAAAGGAAGGCAACTTTTTTTTCTTACAGTAAAACTTTAAATTTAATGTGAAATATTAACAGAAATGGTAAAGAAATGGTAAAGTCTATTTTGCAGATATGTAATATATTATTTTATTATTTTTAAATATATTTTCAAATACAGATATTTACTATTTATTATTATTATTATTATTTTATTTATTTTTTTTATAATGAGGAAAAATGGGGAAATTCAGCCCTCATGCTTACTATCTATATTTTTTAAGAAATTGTCGGTAAAATGATAAATATTTTTTACTGTTATTTGGTAAAAATTGTTTTTTTTTTATAGTATATGCAAAGAGAGCAAAAAAGAGATATTTACTGAACAAATGCAGGGTTTTTCACTTTTTAAAGTTGCCCGTTCTCACATGTAGCTCTCTGCTACTTGTTAATCTACTGTTGTACACATAACAGATTATAAAAGCAAAGCAGTGAGTGAGGACAGACAGGAAAGGAGAGCTGTCATGAATCTATCTGTTTAACAAAGCCGGGAGATTTGTAAATCTTGTGCGGAGTGATTTCCTGCCTGCTGCCATCCACCTGTCAGCCATCCTGACACCGAAGCTACTAACATCCCCCAATTTATCTCCTTCAGCGACTATTTTGGACCGGCTGCTCATGTTTGGATGTTCAAACAGTCCTTTTTCTTTCTCTTTGACACCTTTTCATGGACGCGCTGACACACGCTGCGTGCTGACGGACAGGTCTTTTACATGAGAGACATGAGGAATCCTGTGGATGAATATGGATGGAGCCGTCCGTCTGTCCATCTGCCGTTAGGGCCTCGCTGACACTGAGTGCTGACAGGACGCGGCGAGGAGGCTGCGGAGAATCTGAAAATGAGCTTGATGTGAACGAGCCTCTAATATGTCGGTGAAGCCCAGGGGAGAAGCAGTCAAGAAGTAGTTTTGGCTGCTGCTTGTAAAGGCGAGCGGGGAGGTGCGACATCTGAAATATTAGCTTTGAGCTTCCTGTCAATACGCGGAGAACGACTGTCACAATGAACAGCTGAAGAGAAATGGGTTCGGCTGAGACGAGAAAGGAAGACAGGTTCAATGCAAGACACAGAAATAAGCATATTTCTATATTTCTGGAGCCTTTCCCAGCATGCACTGGGCAGAGGGCAGGAAAACACCTCAGACTCACATTCAGACCAGCGGGCAATTAGGAGTCTCCTTTCCACCTGACATGCTCGTCTTTGGATGTGTGGCAGGAGGAGAGCAGCGTGACGCCAAACCCCCACACAGTGACAAGGAGGACTAATTAATGTGAATCTAATTAAAACTGAAGACGTGAAGAAAACAATACGATACAGCGCACACTTTTCACTGGATTAAAATGACAAATAATCAACCAACTGAACAGGATGTGTGCAGTTAGTTTGTGCTTCAGCTTGTTGATGTGTTCGCTTTACACTCTCTCATTCTTTAGAAATGTGCAAATCTTGTGAATTACAAATGCAGTTGCTGTAGCTGCCACCTAAAATAAGTATTAATTGTTTGTTTTTTTTACCAATCAGGAGCAGTCAGACAACTTGTAAACATAAATGTGCATATTATCGCTGCACTACAGGGGATTCCCAGGAAGAGACATCCAAACAAATTTTGTGTCCAGAGAAATATAACAATCGGCGTAAACTTAAGACCATTTAGGCTTAAATTTGCACAAAATTAAGTCCTTTAGAGTGACTGCAGGTCGCCAGAATGGGCACAGCTATGGTGGGTGGAGACAATATTGGATTAGAATATTAATTATGAAAGTTAAAGGAAAATTCTGCTGATTAAATGTCTCCAGAACGATGCATACTGTGGAACAATGTTGGGGAAAACTGACTTTTAAGACTAAATAGTTACTTTACTAAGTGACCCATATTATTAATGGCCGTTTTCGGTGCTAACGGTTAGCACACTGTATCACTTCCGGTGTTTCTAAGTGCTCGTAGTGTCTGCTTGCTCTTGTTGCAGAGAGTTAACTCTCTTAAAGTTACACATTTTTTGCACAGTTTTGCTCAAACACTTCACTATCACTCTCCTTCTTGTAGCAACTTAATCGCTAACCTTATCTGTTTATACGTTGTTCAGTTCTCTTAGCTATTAGCTTAGCAGCTAGCTATAGCTTCTCTCTCTGCTGCTCGGTGTGTCAAATGTTTAGCTGCTCATCGGCCTCCTTGACTCATAATGTTACATGTAATAAGTGAGCCGACCCCGTGCAGCAGCTGGGCGGCTGTCTGAGGGAAGCAGCGTCGTGAGCTGAACAACCAGCGGCTGCAACCACAGTGAGTGAGGAGAAACTCATCTATGTACATGCATGTACGCGAAACTACAAACATAACTATTAACGGAAACAGCCTTAACATAGAAACAACTAATTACATGATAAGAAAAAAAACTATACGTTAATTTGCTCATAACAACAAAAAAGTAATCTACAAAGGAAGTAATTTCCCCTGGAGATTATTAAAGTAATTCTGATTCTGAATACTCTAAAGTGATACTTTGTAACGTACTGTGGGAGAATTTTCTGATCTTACTCCTTTACATCACCAATCATGAATGCCTTTTAAAAGTTAGAATAAAAAATTGAAAATGCAATCGTCTAGGTTAAGTTTCGGATTAAATCATCTCCTGCTGTCAGGAGATGAACACTTGGTTAAAGTGAGGAAAACGATCATTATTAATGCTGGAAACAGGAAATGAACCTTGACACTAAAATGAATGTACCAGAGCAAAAGGGGATCCTTACATTTGGTGAATGTTTGAAAGCCTTTACCAACTTGAATTTGATGCTGTAACTTTGTAAATATACTGAGTTAAATTAAACTTTAATCCGAGTGTTATTTCACTCCTCTTCTCTCCCTTTGTGTTACACATAAGTCCACATAATGTGGCTTTTCAGCTCTGATTCCTGCTCGGGATAAAAGTGTGAGATCTGTGAGCTA
The DNA here is from genome assembly GCA_903364295.1 of Serranus cabrilla. Lineage (NCBI taxonomy): Eukaryota > Metazoa > Chordata > Actinopteri > Perciformes > Serranidae > Serranus > Serranus cabrilla. The sequence continues at coordinate 311,495 of CAFUXE010000924.1, forward strand.
CAGTGTGTTCTTGTAAAATTATGAGCTCTAACAGCGTGTCTCGATTTAGCCCTGAAACACGCTCATCTCTCCCTCTCCTCTCTTCATATGTATATTTAATGACAGCCAGATATATCTTGTCCCTTGGGTGATTTTGAAACATTTCATAAAGTACATGGCACTACGTTAAATCAGATTATGTTACCGGAGTCGACATCTTCATGAATACATTCAAGACATTCTGCAAAGCATTGGCTTTCATTCCTCTCATCTCAGGTTTGGAGGTAAATGAATCCTTTGAGGAGATGAAATGATCATTTGAATGTGGATCACAAAGGAAATCAAAGCTGCCTGTGTAGGAAACTGTGTGTAATATTAAATAATAATAGGATTTCTGCTGATGAATAATGACCAGCGTTGGGAGTGATGCGTAACAAAGTAATGCTTCACAATACTCTAATTACTTTTCTGTTGTAACGAGTAATGTAGCACGTTAGTTTGCAATTCCAGTAATCAGTTACTTTTCAAACAAGCAATCCATTAACTTCTAAAGCTCTTTTACATATAAATGAACGTCTGATACATTAAAGTCTTTGCTAACCAAGTTCACACAGTGTTGATTCAGCCTACATATCACAGCTAGTGGAAGCTTTCTGTATTTCTCAATATAGGAGAGTGGAGGTGTGTGTTTTCTGTGGCGCATTTCCTGCGTTAGTGCATCCACTGCTAATGGACAGGTTGGTATTATTAAATACTTGTGCAGTGTCTGTTCAAAATGTGCCTGATATGCAGCAATTCCTACTTCTTGGCAGAAAGCTGCGCACTACTGGGAGGTTTCCAATCCTGCGGTTGTGTCAGTGTAAACTTACATCGTGGACATATTTGCGTTATTATGAATTTGCGGGTTAAAAGGTCAAGAAGGTGACAGTGAAATGCAAGTTGTGCTTCAGGGATAAGTGTCTTTACTTCAAATTTGAAGAAACTCTTGTAAGCAAACTGCAGCTCAACAACACTGGCAACCACTGACAGCAACGGCTAGTTTTCAGTTCGACTGAAGCTGTCACTTTGAGGGAAACCTTCTAGCTGATAGTTGAGGAGATGCAGATGAAAAGTAGGCTACCGTGGTGGATAATTAAGAGTTTTGCCTCCTGCTCATGGAGCTGTTTATTCCTGGTTTAACCCTGCTGCAGGCCGCTCGATGTGGCTAAATGCAGACTCTGATATCTGTCCATATCTCCATGCAAATCACTCGCTTGTTCCATAAAATAAAATCTTTTGTGGTTTCATTGTCAAGCTGCAGCTGCTGAGTTTTGGCAACAGATAGTGTCCGTTTTGAGTCCGGCTCGGGCATGTTTCAAACTCATAGCTTGAGCGGTACTGGGGCAATATTAGATAAGGTGACACTACTGCTTACAAAACAAAAAAAACAAACATAAAAACATGTTATAAGCTCCACCCCGAATCCTCCATGCACTCTACTAATATCACCAACATCTACAAGGAATGCTAGGCTAATTTTTGGTAGCATAAAAGCACTAAAAGTGCTTCGGTAATATAAGAAGTTACTGTGTAATGGCAGTAATCTTGTAATACAGCAGGTAACTTGTACAAAAGTGAGGATTGTGAGTCAGAGAGGCCGCAGTGTGTGATACTGTGTGAAGAAATCCAAACTTTAATTGCTGCTTGTTACCTTGTAGAAGGGAAAACATAAGAGACCACTCAGCGAGAAATATCCACTGGTGGTGTTTCTTTTTTCCCCACAAAGCTCTTCATCAGAAATGTAAGAAGATACTGGAGCTCGGCTGCTACCGTAAACATCAGAGTTGGTGGTAATAAATTTATACCTTGGGAATCGTTCCTGCGTCTGCACACTCGACTTCAGATTTCACATTCTGTCTGATGCTGCGGACTGACGAAACTGAAGCGTCGGTTCATTGTGGCTGCTGCGGAGCTGCGTGTGAGTCTAGCAGAGGACAGGGCCGAGGGATCGGGACAGACGAGGAGCAGCAGCACCTCTCAGGAAATAATTACCCGTCTCATCCCCCCGCAGCCTCCTGCGGGAGATCGAGCCGCGAAGGCTGCCAGTTTGCCGCGCGGCTGTCTCCGAACCAAAGGCTTTGTTTTCCCCTCTGTGAGCAGAGTTGTTGACAAAGCTTCTGATTATTTACAGCAACATTTTCTCCAGCTCTCTCATTCCCAGGATTACATGGGAAATATGTCTGGCAGTTTACCATTGGCAATATGGGGCCGTCCCTTGTGAGGGCTCCCACACTGGAGGGACGGCACAGAGTCATTCATTACTGAAGTATAACAAGCAAAGTGTCTGATGTGATCAAAGACACATTCTTCCTCTCAGTCATCCTGAAACATCAATATACGTCTAATGCTGACTGCCCAACCACAGAAAGAAAAACTAGGTCTGTCAATCAAAAATATTTATCGTGATTAATTGTATGATTGTCAGTGCAGTGGACTCCGTCTTAAAGCTGTTGAAAAGGGGGCAAAATAACGCTCCGAAACTAAAGTTTAAGAAAAACTGACATGGTCATTTTAAAAAGGGTCCTTTGACCTCTGACCCCAAGATATCTCGATAAAAAATGAGTTCTGTGTGCCCACGAGTCTTTCCTTTATGCTAATGCTCTGCAGTTTTACGTTAAAAGAAATTGTATTTCCTGTTTAAATATTTAAATATGTCTGCATAAAATCCTGGAATTGCAAAGCTGAGACTCTTGTGGATTCAATTTACACAATTTTATTCATGTATGATGATGTTAGTCCCCACAAAATGAGAACCAGGCATGGAATTTAAAGGGATAGTCCACCAATATTTCTACTTTGTTACATTTAAGAAGGAATTTTTGCCTTTTTACTTCACTGCATTTATCTGATAGACATAGTGACTTTATGATTTAAGATTTCATATTAAAAAATTAGGACATAACTGTCCATAGTTAACTCTTTTGTATTTTTCAACCCACCACTCAATCTTAAGGTTAAAGGGAGTTAATTACACTCCAAAGTTTGGCTAAATTGTAGCGTTGGAAAAGCTGGTATTGCCATTTTTCAAGCCACCAGTATTCCCTAGACTCTGTTTACAGACATGGCCATTTGAGCTTTATTTTGAAAAACCACACTGTATAAAATAACCTGTTGTGACCTCTCGGATAATCACATCCTCATGAAAGTTTACAACCACAAACTATAAACCTAGAGCATTCAGGGAATGTTTATATTTCCAAGGTATGTATGACAATAATGGTCTTTTTCTACAGTTTCGTCCAATTGCTGAAAAATGCAAATCTCAAACCACCTATTGGCTTCTATTTGTCTTTGTGTTTGTTTCTTCTTCTGTCCTGCATTATTTATCGTCCCTCAGCTGCTCAGATTGATCAACTGTCTATTAAATTGATTCGGCTGGTTGTGTCACTTACAGGCCATCAGCCTCTGTGATCATTAAAAGAAGTGCCGACTCGCCTTATGGCATTCTTAGCGGTTACTGTCTGAGATTAAGAGAAATCGTGCTGTACATTAGCTGAATCTGTTGTCGGTTTGAAGGCAAATCAGATGTATGAATGCTCTCAGCGCTCCATCTCCTCCCCACAAAGCCAACAGCAATCAGCTGATTGACAATTTGAGGTGAGGCTCCTGCTCCTGGTGTGCAACCTCATTTAGCAGAGTAGGAGGGGGAGCTGGAGACAAAAGGGATGAGGAGGTCTTCACTGTGGTGCTTCATCTTCAGTTTGACAGGACACTCTCCATCCGCTGGCGCCTGGAAGAGAGATGGTGACTGTGGTGACATCACTCTGCACCGCGTTGCAAGGGAGTGATTGCGTAGTCCGAGATGATGACTATTGAGCAAAAAAAGAGACGGGAGAGGAAATCGTTCCCTATTTGGGAGACAAGGTAGATTTCAGGTAGTTTATTTAATCTTTTTGTACTTTTTTAGTGAATGGCGGACTTCTTCTGTCAGAATAAAAACTCTAATCTCAGCAGGAGACGTCTGTGAGCCTGCGGGATGATAAATAAGGTTTGAAAGAGCAAAAGGAGGAAAATCATCAATAAAGTGGATGGAATAAAAGATGCATAATGCAGGCAACTTTGCATGCGTCAAATGCTAATACACGGCGTGTTTCATGAAGAAAATGTTCCTGAGAAATGTTTCAAGGATGAGCAGTGGAGCCTTTAATAACGCATTCAATGACGAGAAAACCTTGGCAACCTGATTGCCATTGTTCTGTACCTCTCACAAAACACTTTTCATGATGACATTTGACTCCTGTCGCTTAAGTTGTTTCTCGATTGTTCGCGGTAACCTTTAGCAGTGAGTATGTTGCTCCTTCTGAAAGGCTGAAAGAACGATATGTCCTTCGCTGCATTAAATGGCAGCTGCGTGTGTGGAGCGATGAATAGCTTCGATAATTCTATAACACGAGCTCACGTCAGTTGGGTTTTCACGTCATCAGTCTTTTAACACATTTTAAAACCTGAGACCTTTAAGTTTCATTGTGCACCTGAATATTATTCCGAGGTTTGTATGGTGTCGGCACAAAGACTGAATCTGGCATTGAAGACAAGATTTGTAATTTAAAACTAAACCTTAGCTAAAAAACAAGAGATCCGCGCTGGTTAATATTAACTTTTGAATGATCTGGCAGAGGTCTGTCTCTGTTAACATGTATATGCATGTGAATTCTGGTATTTGTAAGCCTTTATAGTCCATTTCTAGTCCAAGCAGTATTGATCCGTCATCTTTGAGAGAATAAAGGTAAACACTGAAAAACTGAAATATAGCCTGGGCCTTAAACACATACAAAAGATATTGATGAAGTTGGTAATCATTACAATATTAACCAGCCCGAATCGAAGTGAAAAACAACCACAGAGAGAAACAAACTGGGAGTCACATCAGACTTCGGTTAGGTTTAAATATTTTGTTTGTCCCAAATTAAATATTATTTGAACTGCAGTACGCAAAAAAATTACAATAGCATCCAACTGCATCCAGTCACATTTTGCAGCCTTAAGCCACCATGTTTCTCTGCCCAGCAAAGTATACGAGCAAGAGGGTCAAAATATAAGGTGCAATGCTACAAAAAAGCAATATGCTCTAATCGTTTGCATCCTGCATGTAACAGTTAGTAAGGGCAGCTGGAGTACTTAGTCAGAGAAAAAATAAACCCACCTCCATGACAACTGAATAAACTTTAGCTGATCAAGGCCACCAGTTGTAACTGAAAGCTCTGGAAAAAGTGGACAGTGTTATATATAATACCTTTGTTTTCTTAGAATGTAACTTATCTATCTTTAATATAATATGACACACTAAGGAGTAAGTTACATTCATCATGTTGCCGTACTTACAAGTAATCAAAGATAATGTTTGATATCCCGTCCATTCATAACTACTCCTTATTTTATCACTGAAATCAGTGGATTTCTCTGCATTTCATTCTTAAAGCCTCATGAATGCAGAATAACACATTCAAAGTGTTATCAGGAGACCAGCAACAGACATGAACTGACCCATCAACATTTTGGGCAGATTTCAGATGTATAAGCTGGTGTGTCGGCTGTGTGTGTGTTGGAGAGACGGAGAGCATGACAAGCTAATGTCTGAAAGCTCCTCTTGAGTCACGCTCTGGCTTCATTAGCTGTGATGTGTCCTGTGCTGCAGTGGCTGTAACTCATCCTCAGCTGCCACCGCACCCCCTCTCCTCTCTGGAGACCACAGACTCATTAGAGAGGACCCACCCGATGGGGAAAGGTAGGTTAATGGCCACGCTGACGGTTAGCAGTGTGAGCGCGTCTTTCAGAGGAAACAATGCAAACTCACGGACGTGTTATGTAAGCGCGCAGATCTGGGCGTCCTTGACAGGATGCAGCACTTCAAGCTAAAACTTTACACAAAAGTTCTGTTGAAGGACGACAACAAACCGGCTGCATTCAGTGTGAAACTGTCTTTCATTAGTATTAGGGAAACATTTTGAAATTCAGTTCAAAACAACATAAAAAGAGTAAAAATAGAGATACTTTGATCCTCCTTAAGACACATATTGTGCCAAAGATTACTCAAAAGGCAAAAAAATAAACCTTGAGTGTTGTTTATCTGAATGCAGTGTGGGAAGTTAAAAACAGAGCTGCACAGAAATGCACTTTCATCTCTCCAAATGCATCATCAGCCCTGTGATGCACTTTCCTAAACATGTACCCAAACCCCTCAAAAAGAGAAATCAAAGGTCCCACCATGCATGAGAAGCACAGATCAAAAGGAGCTGGTGTAGAAGTATACTGGTGTTGAATCTTTATTAAAAACAGACTAAAATACTGATGTGACCCGTGTCAAAGGTGCAGAGGACTCTCCAGTTGTGTCGTCTTTAGGGACGTCTGCTCCATCATCTGCAGGCGACAGAGTGAAATAGCTCGTGTGCTGAAATTTGAGCACTTCGTTGCCCCAGCTGGTCCATCCAGGGTGAAGACTTCGGGCAAAGAGCTCCAAGCAGTTGGCTTCAGCTGCGATGTAGGGCTTCAACACCTCTACAGAGAGAAGGGAAGGGGGAAGAGGGATGATTGAGGCGGTTTAACCCACTCTGGAGTCAGAGAATTCAGCCATTATTGGCTGGCACTTTCCCAGTTTGGAGAATAAGGGTACCAGAGCAAAAGGAAGCCATGAGGACGGCATGTTAGTTCAAATCTCAGCTTCCGCTTTTGTTCCGCTTTTTGAGAAATGTTATGGTTGTCCTGTTTTTTAACCTTTTGACCTTTGGATGCTGCATTTCCTGTCTGCAGAACAAATTTACCTTTGGGTACGAATAAAGAAACCTTGAACCTTGAAGTTATTTTCAAACTTAGCACGGCTAACTTTTACTCAGCTAATGCTAGCGTTCACATCACTCATAACCTTATAAATAAGATTACTGACGTAATCTGCTGAGTTTCTATTTGAAAAACTCAGAAAAGACAGAGCGGCAGTCACCCTTTCAATAAGAGAAAACATGTTTTTATTAAGATTCAAATGCAGCATTTAATGAACTAAATTGATACTGTTCTTATAAGTAGATTTTGACTCTGGTCCCAATTCTTCACTGTGTAAAACCTTTTATCCACCAGGTGGAGGAAAAGGGCTGAATACTACACCAGAATATCTTCACTGGAAGCTGAAATCTTGATAACAATATTTTTAATAGTTTCTCTTCATTTTGCGAGTATGTACATTAACGACTGATCTGAACGAAAGCAGGGTAGCCTTGGGTCCGTGCTCTGAGGCTCTTCGCAATTCAGCTGATTTAATTCTTTATTGAAACATCTTTAAAAATTTGGAAAACGAATTAGCAGTTCATCTATTTAGTCCAAATTGATGGACAAGGATTGAGCATTGTGGCACTCCTGGAGCCCCGGGGCACTTGGCCAGAGATGAAAAACTCAGGTTGTAGGATTACTGCACTGCATCCATCTCTTATGGGGGCACTTTGCTTGTTTCTCTGTAATAGGCAGAGGACGGCACTGGCAGCTGCCCAGCTCCTTCACACCACAGCACACATTTTTCTACGTGGAGGCTGGGAGTGACCTTGAGTCGAGAAGAGATGATATTCCAGGACACACACCTGACAGATACGTTTCACTTCCTCTGCCCCGGTGCTACTGTCTGCTCTTGTGCACGCTCAGCCAGCACTCAGGGAGCTAATGAGCTCAAAAGCCTGATCCCCCAAACCGATCCAACCTGCTCAACGTGGTGTCCTGCCTCCCGTTTTCTCTCCCTCTGCACGTCAGAGAGACAGAGTCACAGAGAGGAAAGGCCAAACATGCAGCTCTCCGACTAATTCAACCTCAACCGGTGACTCAGCTCTCAAAGTTGAGCGGAGAATAGAAGGTCTAATTATCATCTTAACTCTCAAATGAGACAATGTGTGAAACTTCAGTCGAGAGAGGCCCGAGGCAAAGGAACGTGTTACTTAACTACTCTCTGGACAAGTAAAATATTCAGCCATAGATATTTATATTCTGCATTACAGGCTCCTCATATTCTCCCTGGGGTTGGTTCAGGATTAACAAAGTGAGAGCAGACTAATTATGCTGTACAGGGTTGCTCCAGTAGTTTAATTACATTCCAGACACTCATTTTACAGTTTCTGTTACATTCTCCTTGAGACACTGCTCATCTTACTTGTGGTAGAAGATGCCATATACTTTAATTTTAGTCCTTTAAGTCTCAGTTTCCAGTAGTTTTCTATCAACAGAATCAGTGACACACGTGGAGTCCCACAGGGTCTCGTTTTAGGCCCCATCTGAATCTTAACATCACATGGCAGTATCTTGAGGATGATTAGCCTGTAGAATAAATTTAAGTCTTGAAACCTGCTCTGATATATATTTTATATTGATAAATAATGGAATGACTATATAAATTATGAAAGGGGTCACTAACATAGAGAATTATCCCAAAGTGGCAACCCCTGGGGCTGAAAAGTGAAGCCAAAAACTGCAAACGGGCCACTTGAGGCTGGCTCCAAAAGGGAGATGTAAAGGTGACACTTTGTCCATGTTTTCTATGGTCTATAATTACCATCAGACTGCATTTTCCCCCAACTGAGCATTTTAGCATGTTAAACTTATCGGTTTGGTTTTACGTCCTGAAACTGCCATTGTAGTTTACTCTCATTAGTGTCGTTTTCGGCCGTATCGGGCAGCAGTTTTGACTAAAAAAGTCTCTAAAAATCTACTGTACGCTACCTTTTCTGCAGAAAACGGCAGACAGAAAAAGTTGCTGGTGAACTTAAAGGAGCATTTAGCATCTTAACAACCTTATATCTCCGTCAGCAGCTGGTTGAGACCAAAATAGAGCTAACATATGTTAAAACAGACAGCTGTTCGACTGTTTGAGGTGATAATATGTCAGTGTGCTGTTTACAGCTTGGTGAAAATATACTACTTTCTGTAGCATCTTTACTCTTCTCACTGCCTTTCAGAAGTGTTAAAAGTTTGAACAGATCTTATTTACAGCACAGAGGGCACGGCACCACTTAAATCTTTCAGAGAAAATGAAAGCCAGTGTTGAGAACTCAAACGAGCCCCAAGTGGCAATGCTGCTTCTTACAACCATCTGACAGCATCAAAGTCTCAGCAAAATGCAATCAGACCTTTGGCTTCAGGTTCTCAAGACTCTGGAACGAGCACTATGAATGAATAGTGTAAAAATAAACCTGAAAAATAACTGATTTTATTACTTTTAATTGGGTTGTTTTGTGGGGAAGGGAAACATTCTGGTGCACAGATCACTGTCACATTCTGCAATCAACAGTCCAGTTGGCAGTGTGCCTCTTCCTGATATAATTATTAGGAACCACTGATTGTAAGGCCAGCTCGAGAAGGAACTTCTTTTTTCTGAACTTGTAGGAGCTCCTCATTAATAAAAAACACACGTCCTGTTGTTCAGAGAAGTGCAAACACTCTTTTTTTTCCTGCAGCTTGACCATCTGGCAAGGGTGTGCTGTTTCTGTGCTGGTGTCCCCTATCTCTCCACGGCAAAAATGTCAGTGATAGGAGCCCCATCTGAGCGGGGAGGAGAAGTGGGTCAGGGTTTCTCAACACTGCAGACTCGACGGTCGTGGCTTCACACCACCGAGGCTGCCCGGCGGCTGACCGACCTGACAGCAGAACTACAGCCATGATAGCTCGAGATGAGGGTAAGAAAAGCCCGGGTTGATTAACGCCCGAGGTCTTTAGACACATCGGAAAATTTCTAGCAGTTGCATAATCCGCTGCAGGAGTGAAGAAAAGAAAAAACCTCCTTGCCCTGAGGTGTTAAATAATCTTGTCAAATAGTTAAATAAATAAACAGTTCTGCTTTTATTGGCAGCTCTGCAAGAGTTGGGTCAAGCCCTGCTAATATTTCACGGCACATTGCAATTTACAATTATTACACTCACAGATCTGAGCCACACCCACTGCCGAGGGAGAGCTTTCTCACCTCGTGCAGAAAAACAAAAAAGCAGCACAGTAACTGGAGCTGAAATGGATGCAGATGCTGCTCATTCTGGTCATTTAAAGCATGCATATTTATATTTAATTAATCATGCAGTTGAATGTCTATATTTTGTACATCTAAATAAAGATCCAGCCTCCACAACAGCAAACAAAACATCTGAGAGTGTTAGCCATAAACAAAGAGATTGAACACAATCTGTTTCCTAATCTACTTAATCTCTGTGGTATCATAGCTCCACAATGGCATCATTATGACCAAAATCTGTGTATTTTAACAATATCCAGCCACTTCCATGAGGCGGTGGCTTCTCTGTGCTTCTGAAAAGGGCGCCGGCACACAGTGGCTGTGTTTTGCTCTCCATACTGCACAATAAATCGCATTCCCCTGAGAGGGAGGGACATGACGTCAAGCCTCTCTTATTCACCGTCCTGCATATTCATTGTCAAGGTTTTACATTGATTCTTAGCAGCAGAGTGCATGCTGGAAGTCAAGTCTTGCAACACCACAATCAGTGCAGATAGGACGCGTTTGATTAAATCTGAGCAGCAGAAGTCCCCAAAACTGACAAATCAAAGCTGTCACAGGTTGAGGATTCGACTCCTCCTGTTAGTATAAGAACTAAAGAGACCCTGCATGTTGTGCACGAGCAGTTTTCTCTTCTTCAACCTGATTCTCAAGAGAAAATGCAAACTTTCTGCCTTTAAAAGCAAGTTAAAGTATAATATATCAACATATTTTAAGTAAAAACCCAATAATTTATGACAGTAGCAGGTGTATTTCTCATTTAACAACATACTGTCATCTTTTCTGCACGAAATAATTGTTGTCATGTATTCAAATTAGTTGGCTCACATTTCAGCCGTGCAAACATAAATAACTGGCTCAGATTTGTGTTTTTGCGTATGTTTCAGCAGTCTGTAGTTGGATTCAGGGCTTATCGCTGAACCTGTCGAACAAGATAACAATCTTTGATGCTGCAGCATTGCCCTCTGGTGGCACAGTTAAACACGGAGCAGTTTACCTGAGAGTGAGGGCTTCTGGGAGTGCAGCGCTGACGGGACGCTGACGATCAAACGCTGATCCTCCACAGGAAGCTCCGACCTCTCTGACGAGCTGAAAGGGGTTAAACAAACATATTATGTTTAATTGTTATAGAATAAAAAGCATGGAAAGTGACACAGAGATGTGTGACATATTACACCTTGCAGAGTTTTCTGTGGAGGATCGATATCGGCCCAGTATCAGCACCTCATAAGGCTTCTTGTGAAGGGAATCAAGTGGAAACACAAACTGTCCAGATGTGGTCACCTGAGGGGAAAAAACATCTGGAATATATAAAGGACAGAAGTTGCCAAAATCAATATACACAAGTAAATAAATGACTTGATAAATTAATATTTTTGTTTGCTTTTTTTTTTTTTAAATGTAGGGATTAATTAATTAATTAAATATAATAAATGTATATTTCTATTTTAATTAGCTTTTTTTTAACCATTGTATTAATTTTTTAATCCATTTACTTATTTTTTTTATTTATTCTTTTTTTAAAAGCATTTATTAATTTATTTCTGTATTATTTATTATTGTATTGTTTTATTTTTCCCCTATTTATTTCCCCAAATGTAGTTATTTTATGTATTTAAAATACATAAGTAGATAAATAAATACAAAAAATAAAGAAAAGGGAAAGTAAATAAATATGGTAAATAATACAAGGGTATATAAATGGAAATGCCAATTAAAACAGAAATATTAACTTAATTAATAAATCAATGCCTATACTTATACTTAATATTATTTTGGTCCATTTAAAAACATAGAAATGTATTAATCGAGAAATTTTTTTCAATCTTTTTATTTATTACTGATTTTGGCAGCTTCCATCCTCCATAACTGAGAGTGGTATTTATTCAAAGTTTCTGTACCTTGACCCAGAACCATTCAGCCAAAACTTCCACCCCCCAGTGTGGATACAGCTCATCGCGGACAAAGCGCAGGTGGCTCGGCCGGTTTGTGACCCAGGTGACCACTAAACAGTTTGGGGAGGCCAGTGTGGGGATCGGGAGCCGCTTCAGTTGGGATGAGGGCAAGAAACCATACCTTTAATGAGAAAATAGATTTATTTTTATGTGTAAATTCAACAACAGAGACAGAAAATCCATCTTTTATAGTTTTCCAAGAACGAGATCTGATCGGCTTAAGAAACTGCTTGTGCAGCATCTGACTTCACGATATAGAAAATAACCCAGAAACATGTTTTCAACAGAACTCCTGATCTCCATCAGACTTGTTTTTCTCTTAGTCTTTAGCAAACAACATGTGATGTCATTTAACAGCTTCCAGATGTGCAGAGTCAAAACAGAATAAATTATAAAATCAAGTCAGTTTTTACACCCTCTGATGCTTCTCATGGTAATTCTGAGGCATCGCAGGATAATTAAAGACGTGAATAAACAAATAAGTTATTATTAATTTACACTTTTCTATAGTTTTACTTGAACGACTACATGGCTGCAGCCTCAGTTGTGTTTTTTCTCTTGTAAAACATGGATATTTTGACTTTTTCTGGCCTCAAATCCTTAAAATAATATGTATATATTTTAAATTAATAAAAAAAACTAGAATCTCAAGTAGACAGTGCTTCATTTTAAGTGTAAATAAGCCCAAAACATTCAGTATCATATGGATTTTTAAACAGTTGTTTTATTTGACGTGTTAGTCTGTGTCTTGTGCTGCTGTAACATCCCTGGAGATAAGAGCAGTTTCGTCTTTCTTTACCTGCGACTCCTTTTCACAGACTTGTTTTCCCACGGTGGATCCATAACTATCAAGTCAAACCTTCTTCCATCTGTGTGAGGAACAAGCGGTAAACAATGTCAGCGGGGGACACAACAGTGATGCGCTCTCTTGAGAAACACACTGAGTCATGCTAGAATGATACATGAATTCATGCCACAATGATCCTATTTTCACATGATTTTACAGATTTCTGTTAACTCTCTGAACTCCAACAACCCGCCGGGGTTAAAAAGTATGATTCCTTTAAAGAATTGCCAAAAATAAGTTTATCAAAGAAAGGAACTGTGAAAACAGAGATTGTCGTTTGGCCTTTCCGACAGTCATTGAAGGGATCCTAGCTTATGAAAGTGTCTGTTAGAAGTGATATTCATCCTACATGTCTCATTTAAAATGTTGCCAAAAAAAACAACAGTTTGCAATAACTGGATACCGTTAAAAACATTAACTTCTGGGCTCCTCAGACGAACGGTCATGTGACAAATATTCACTGAAAATCAGACAGAAACTGAGGCTGTTTAGACAGAGCTGAGAGGAGTGGACAGGACATGAGAGGTTGCAAGTCGAGATTGTAAAAATTAAAATAGTTCTATATGTTTAGCATGTGACACAAGTTTTCCCCCAATATTCATATTTTTTGAAATTCAATCATTTTGGAAAAATAATTTATCTAAGAAATTTAACTAGCTTCTTATTTGTTAATGATGCATGACAATATAACTGCGTTATTATGCATGAAAGACATTTTTGAGCTGTTCCCACTTTTAGCCATGATTGTGCTGATTCCACAGAGCTGCAGGACTTATTTATTTTTTTAATAATTTATATATTCCAGTGACATACAAGGCCACAAAGAGCAGAAACACCCTGAAACAGCTTGAGGTTCAGAGGGTTAAAATCAGATATTTACACCTTGTCAGCTCCCAGCAGTGTACTCACAGTGGACGAGGGGCTGTATTCGTGTGAAATCAGAAAGCAGGAATGCTGCGTGTGGAGGTATTACATATTCCTCTCCCATCAGTGGGACCACAGCTGCCCAGTCCGCCCGGTTCTCTGTTACCCGAGAGAACAAGTCGACGTGTGTCGTGCTGCCGTCTTCAGCAACAAGTGGCAGAGCGCGCTCGTCCTGCTCCTCGGCGTCCAGCAGAGGGAGCTCTTTAGCCATTTCACAGAGAGCAGCCAGGCTGCACTGCTGACAGGGCAGAGGCTCCTTCTCTGTGTCTGCAGCTCCGTTTAGGTGGCCGAGGGGTCGGGCACTTTCCACCAAAACCTTAGTCCCCTCCAGGACAGCAGACCTGATCTGCAGCACAAAAAACAACTTTATATATTATTATTTAGGAGATATATGCCAGCAGAGGTTTTATTTAAAATTCATGATATGAAGCGTGTAATGTTTAGCAGTATTGTGTAGTTCTGTACTGTACTTAAGTATAGCTTTGAGGTACTTTATTAGAGTAATTTAATTGTGATGCTACTTTATACTTTATACTATTTTATTTGTTACTCCAATACATTTATTTTACTTTGCAGAATCTGATTTAAAATAACAACAGCAATAATAATAATAATAATAATAATAATAGTAATTATTATTATTGTTATATCAACTTATTTTAAGCTGTTATTAGTCACTGCACATTCAGATAATTAATAATAATAATTAATATTATAATATACATTTATTGTTAAGATGTTACTTGTCAGTTTGCAGATTGAGATTATTAATAATAAATACATTTTCATACAAGAGATGTAGCTAAAAGTGCATTACAATAAAAATAATAAATAAAATGCAACATATAAAAACAAGGGTAAACAGAAAATAAGAATAGACAATAAAGACATTAGATAATAAATTGTGTAGGTAAAAGTAAAAAAAAAACAAAAAACAGAGACCATAAAGAATATTCCAAAAAATACATTATATTATACTTTTTTGAATATATATTAAAACACAGATTCAACCTACCTTCTCATGGAAGGCCTGTGAATCCACTTCCCCCTGGTTGAGTTCACTGTGTTTTCGTTTCCTTTTCTGGAAGTCAAATTGATCATGATTATCATCATATATGAGAGTAAAATGAACATATTTGGTTTTGGGACTGATTGTTGAATTAAAAAAAAATGAATATAATGATGCCACCTTGCTCTTTGGGAAATTATAACAGTTTTTTTTTTTTTTACTATTTTCTGACATTTAATAGACAAAATGATGCCTGAAGATGGTAAATAACTTATAATTGAACTAATTTATTGGCAAAATTATAGTTGTGGGACTTTAAAACTTTTTCTTTAAACAACCATTTATAAATAGTTTAAAGAAACAGACATATTTCTGTCAAAATCAATGTGTTATTTAACACACAGCCAACTAATCGGTAAAACTAGATCCTGTTAAAACGATCAGATTATGCACAGAAGTGCAGGCTGTTAACACAGAGCAGAGGGGAGAGGACAGGATAGGTTGTATAATATAAATAGTTCATGTATAGCATGTGGAGATTATTTTTATGGAAATAATTTATCAGAGGAAATGAGCAACAAACTGCTTGGGGTTCATAGGGTTAAATAGGTGTACTCCACATGTCATTACACAGACAGCAGTGACTGTGGGTACATGCATACAGCCTGGGACTGATTTACCTTGGATGGTTTGTCTGTTTTCTGCAACATATCCGCGTTTCCTCCCTCCACAACAGCAGCACTGGCAGTCACACTGCAATGGCTTTTTAAAACCTGAAAACACTGCCTTTTGAAACGACACTTCACATGTGACTTTTGATCATTATTATCTCTCAATCGGATGCAACGCGAATACCCCTGATCAATAAGTGAGCGAGCATCCAAAACCCAGCCCTGCGTGCTCTGAAACACCACGGACATCCTACAACCGGTCGGTTAAACCCGTATTTAAACAGCTTGTGGTTGAAACTAGCTGCTATGACAGCGATTACATGTGTACTTTAAGTAGCTGTAGCTCCCGTGCAGCAGCCAGATCCCAGCTAACGACAACAACCGATCCAAACAACTCGATTTCCCAGGAAATGATACCGAAAGTTTAGCGCGTTTTGCTGCTTTCACTTCGGCGGAAGCGCGATGACGACATATGTCCCCAACGGGCGCCCGTAGAAGCGAAGGCTCGTGGAGCAAACCGTTGCAGTTAACTTTCAGTTCTACCAGAAGATACGAAAACGCCCACAACACCTCTTGATTGTGAAAAGCCGTGTTTAACGTTACACACAGATGAGGACGACTGCAAACGTAATGTAAATGTATTTTAGCCAGGTTTTTAGTTAGTTGAGATAAACATTGAAGTTGAGAAGACGTTTATGATGGAGCACTCAGCCTTTATAAAGGAAGGAAGAGTCCGCAGGAAGATTAACGTTTACGACTGCCGCTCCGATAAAAGATTTCGCAAAAAATCACTGGAAACGGGTGGTTTGGACTTTAATGGCTTTCTTCAACTTCTGCAACAGGTAATGTCAAGTTAGCTAACTTGCTAATGCGTTGTCTACGAGGGTGGTCAAAACGTTTTACCATAGCTTACATTTTACAAATAATTAGTCTTCATTTTTTTTATCATATATTTTGGTTTGTAGAACTAAATTAGTACTGTAGTCGATTTTAAAATGGTTTCACAGAAATGTTCAATCCTGAAACAATACTTTTTATATTTTGATCCAAAACGACAAACTTGAGTGGTGTAGGTACAATTTAACGGTAAATACAATAACTGTAGGATTACAATTTTACACACAGAAAATTGATTAATAAAGGAATGGATAATAAATCAGAATCCATTGTGGCGTTGATATTTTTAAATGTTTATCATGTCCCATTATATCTGACACACAACAAACTAAATAAAGTAGAAATGTACATGCAATTTTTTACATTGTATAACAGAAATTTGCAATCCTTAACCACATTATCATATTTTATTTTTTATATTTTGGACCAAAACAACTCACTTCAGTGCTGTATGTACAATTTTAATGGTATAATACTGTGTAGACAGTGGAGTGCACAGGCTTTTTCAAGGGCAGGGGCGAAAATCAAAGAAAAAGGGGCACATAAAGCGCGTTCCCACCACTGAAGAGGGCCCTTACAGTGTGTTTTTCAACAATTGGGTGACGAGGGGAGGGGGCTGCCCCCCTGCACACCACTGTGTGTAGGCCTACTATTTTCCACACAGAATATTGATCAGAAATCAATAATAATGGTATTAGTATCATTAAATGTGTATCATTTCATACATTTCAAATTCATGGCTGCTATGACTCCCAAACTCAAGGAAACGAAACTGGCATGGTGACGGTAGCAGGTCTGGTCATGCCGCATTGCCAAACTTATTTTAATGATTTGAATGTGCTCCTCCTTGTAAAAGCTCCTACTGATTTGAAACTTCTACTGCATTAATTTGCACTAAGGCTGACTTCAGCTGCTGCCATGCCAGTCCCCAGTGGCTAACGTCTCTTGAGTGAGTCTTTGTGTGATCATGCAAATTGTTTTTGCACACCACTCCCTGTAGAGTTGGCACATAAGCAAATTTCTAGTGTAAACATAAAAAAAACAAAAAACATTTGAATAACAGGGAAATCTTGTTGAGTGCGCATAGCTTTCGGTCTTGTTTCTGTGGTTGACTGTCTGTTAAAAAATGATTACTCTTGTATCTGACACCACAGGATCAATCAACTAATCTATGAAAAAAAGTAGTCTTTCTTTATTTACTGGCTGGATACAGGGATCAACTACACAAGTTTAAGGTTTAACCCTACATGTGACCGTGTGACACTTCTATATTTAACATTTCCTGTGACATAGAAATGACCCTAAGAGAAGACGAGTGACAGACAATAATTTGTCATTAGTTCCACCCCCAGGGGTGAGCTGAGAGGAGCTGTGGTCACGCTGATGAACTGTGACCTTTTCCTTCTCCTCTCTTGAAAACTGGCCACTGAATGTGTTGCACGTTATCAATGGAAATGTATTTTTCTATGCAACATCAGCATTTGTATCTATCTCCTTGTGTAAAATCCTTTACATCCCTGGATTTCCTGTCATATTAACTGAGAATCACAGTTATAGCTAATTGTGGAATGTGGCCCCTGTGTGTGAATGGGGGTCTCATGATGACCTGGCACATCATTTTATGACTACACTTCCTGCTTCAGTGTCTCCTAAGATTAATGACCATCAGTCATCCAATCAGAAGGCTTGTGAGGTTTGTGACCCTCAAAAAGGCTGCATTCCTGCCCTTATGTTACTTAATGGAGCGTTTACCCTCCTACAACAGGTTTTCATATTTCACGTGTGGGTGTGTTGTGGTTGAAATTATGAAACCAAAAGACTTTATTGTTATAATAGTTGTTTGGTTTAATCCCTTCATTAAAAGGTCAATTAAAGCTTTGTTAAATCACATTTCCATGATCACTCCCATGCTTTCTTACGCTTTGTGTTTAATTTGATAGAGCTAAATATAATTTAAAGATATATATATATATTTTTTTAAAATGCAGCAGAAACAAGCCACATAAATATTGGATGATGAGATTTGTGCTTTTGATATATGTGTATGTCTATGAGCAGTGTGCACTAAATAAGGATTGATATAGTTTCACAGAATACTAATAATTTACACTATTGTTTACTTTATTTTCTTAACATGCATGTTCCTGCCACTTGGTACAGAAGTCACAGATTGGTTAAAGTGTTACAGCTCTAATGGTGATCGTGCGTGTTGTGTTATGGCAAAAATGTAACCATTTTCTTTTAATTTGTGGCCTTAATGAGTGAAGGTGTCAGTAGCTGCACATTGTTCAACCATAGATTCTTCAGTGTCCATTTCTTCTGACAGTGCCTGATGTTTATTTTTTAATTCATTCATCATTCTGTCTTTAAAATGCTTGAACGTAGTAAAGATTATAGATCGAGCTTTCTCGATGCCTTAAAAGATTAAAAAATCTTGTTTGGCTTGCCTGAAAAGTGCCACTTAAAATTTCTGTTTACTGACAAAACAATTAGCTCCAATAAAAATCTAAATAAGGATTTGAATGTATCAATTTCTTCTTTAGATGCCTGCACGTTTTAAATGTTTTTTTATGACAGTTGCACATTGCTAAATTATGTCCTTGTATCATGATTGTCACAGGTCCTACATTTTCTCTACAACCCCCCAGTTCTCTCTTGAGGAATGAGTTGTTGTCCCTAGATTTACGACTGTTTTACTGCTATCTGTGTTTTCTATGACTAACTCGCCTTGATTAACTCGGCAGCTGCAAGTGGTGTCACTTCTACATTAAGGCCCCTCAATTTCCACAGTACAGGGCAGAGACACAGATTTTCACTCTTAGTGTTCACACTTTTAGGATCAGATCTTTGGATCAGTGATATTTACATTCTATAATACTTCTCCCACCACTGGGCCAGTTGGATACAGAGACACCCGGAGTCTGCTTTAGAGTTAACAGTCACTTATATAGGCAAAGGCATGTAAGGAGTCTTTCTCTGCTCGTAGTAATAAACAATGAAAGTATCATTCATCAAGGTTTGACAGTCTAGTGTATCATATCCAGCATTTCCAGGCCTCATCCTCAGTGTAGTGGATAATACGGTGTTCCTGCACTCATCATCCTCTTCCCGACTCAGTCAGTTAAGCACAGACCATTTAAACAGCATACCAACATTACCATGTTTCCACTGAGGTCAGAGGTCAACTCGCTGAGCCGCAGCAGCACTTTGTCTTGTCTTACTTTTATTACTCTGTCTCAAAGATAACAAAACTGTTGTGTAGGCACTAAAAAAACCTATGTTGGCCCATTAGTGTGACTAAAAAGTAACAATAAACACTTCATTTTAACATTGTTTTACAGGAATTTGCACTCTGGCAACATGAAACCTTTGTGCTCACCACGACGGACAGGACTGTCCTGGATTTTGATAGATTTGGTGAGTGATCAGTCCTGATAGATGCAAAAGTGAACAATGAGCTGTCGTAAGGTACAGATGAAAAACAAATCTATTTATTTATTTGTGCTTCTGTATATCAGTTACAGCACAACGGTTAAAATATTTTATTTTCAACTGTAGAAGCGCTTCAGGATGGCAGCACCATCCACTTGTTGCAACAGGAGGACCAAGCTCTGGCAGCAGCAACGGAGGAGACGATCACGTTTCAGCCTCATTATGATACGTTGATCCGGTGTGGCATGTATGAGTACTATGCTAGCGGGGGCCAGCAACCATTGGGTAAGAGCTTAAATAATCAAAGACTATACTTGAGATGGACAAAGACATCTTGTCACTCATAACCTGACACTTTTTGTTGCTTTTTTCCCAGCATATGCACTTGCGGAGCTGATCGACAACTCTCTTTCGGCCACAGCTAAAAACACAGGAGGAAGGACGATAGAGATACAGATGGTTGGTTCTGCAGTTGCATATCATTAAACAATCACATATCTGATCTGCACCTGTTTGCATATTTGTTCAACATCTCGTGTCCACAAAGAGATCAGACCGTCTGCCTTTGTTTTGCCTGAATCTGTATCCGTGACCGTCCTCTGTTTTCCAGATGTTTGATGAAACTCTTGGGAAACCTGCGGTGATTGTCTTGGATAACGGGTGCGGGATGACCTCTCAAAAGCTTAATAACTGGGCGGTGTACAGACTCTCTAAATTTGCCAGGTAAAACTGCACATTTGGAAAGTTTGCAAGCTTCATTTTCTTTTACTTTTAAATTGGGGCGTCCTCTATAAATGTCTATAATATCTAATTTTCCCCTTTGCTACAGTAAACAGGAGGAGTATGTTCGGCCTAATCCCACCCCGCGTAGTCTCAACAGTGATATATCCTTCTTTGGAGTTGGAGGAAAACAGGCTATTTTCTACATTGGAGACTCAGTCAGGGTATGTCTTTATTATTTCAGAACAAAGACTACAATAAGGACGGACACTAAGGTCAAACCCATTTTAGATGTTTAGATCAACTAAACTTAGTACAGACTAAGTGTTTCTTTTATAACCTTGGTCCAGATGATGGCTGCTAGATAAAGTGTTATCTCCAGACGTTGTGGTTTGTGGTTACAGACCATTTAAACAGCATACCAACATTACCATGTTTCCACTGAGGTCAGAGGTCAACTCGCTGAGCCGCAGCAGCTCTTTGTCTTG
>CAFUXE010000924.1:332825-347335 GCA_903364295.1 Serranus cabrilla
ACTGGCCTCTTCTGAATGAACAAAAACAAACTACAGATTGGTTTCCTTTGTTTATTAGATGATCACAAAGCCAGCAGGCTCCCTGGATGTGCACGAGCTGATTCTGTCCAAAGAGGAGTTTGAGAGAAGAGAGAGGGACAAGGAGGATATTTACAAGGGGACAATCTTAACCAGGAAGGTAAACGCTCTTTAAAAAGCTGTGCAGATGAAGTGAATGCATGCTTGTAACTTTAAAAAAAAAATTTGATCATGATTTGCAATTTGAAGCTCTCTGTGTGATGTTTCCTCCTCATCCTGCAGCCCGGTGACTCTTCACATGTGGTCAAAGATGAAGAGCACTTCCTCCACCGCTTTATCCTTGACGAACGTGAAAAGACGAGCTTCACAGCTGTGGTCATTACGGGAGTCTTGCCTGAGCATATAAAACTTCTGAAAGATGATTACAATGCGTGGACCAGACAGCTGGCGTGAGTTAATTCACCTGAATATTCTGATATGTTCTCACAACTCTCTACAGGTCCCAAATTGCCTGCTTCGATTGATTTCTTGGGGGGAAAAAAAGTTGTAATTGTCCATATTTCAGTGACATATACCACTATTATATCTATGGAGTCAATGGAAGGGACTTGAGAATCTCCTCCACAAACTCGGATCATTTGCCTAAGATTGACATTCAGGTGAGGATGCTGGTTTAATGCTTAACTTCTCTGCATCCTGCTTCTGTCTCAGCTCATTTTACCATGCGACTCTTCTCATCAGATCACTTTGAGCGAGAAGACCAGACTCCCCCGTGCGATGAGTCTGAGGGAGGTTGACAACGACATGCAGACTCTGTTCATAAGCTCTGCTGTCGACTCTTTTGAGTTCAAAGCCTTCGCTGAGCAGGACAGCGGCACAGTGGAGGGAGTCATTCGGTATCATCCGTTTCTCTATGACAGGGAGACTTTCCCTGAAGACCCTCATGCTGAGCAAGGTATTCAAATTATAAAATGACACATGACAGCTTTGGATTAAAATTGTGGATTTTAATTGGGTCTGTTGTTTGTCAGATTCTCCTGCTGATGACGACAATGAAAATGAGCCTGTAGTCCTGCAGCAGGCGAGAGGGAAAAGGCCGATATTCGACTGTTTCTGGAATGGACGGCTCGTGCCTTACACCAAACTGTCCGAGTAAGTACCTTTACTGTTTTGTTACATACCTTTTTCCACCCTAACCGAAAGAGAATAGTAGGAGTGGGACGATAATGATTTGGTCAGGATTCGATTGTATCAAGTATTGCAAGTCGATAGAGTCAACAATTGCAATTTTCTTTCCTTCTTAAAAAACAAACAAGTCGAATCATACATCTCTAGAGATGATAAACCACGATTGTCGTTGCCATAAACAATGCACATCAGTCTATGTCAGTCAGTCCAGCAGCTGACATTTATTACAGCTGAGACAAAAAGAGTTCCATAGAAGTGTAGCTGAAGTTGAGATTTATAATTATTATTTCATATATATAATTTTGACAAAACAACTTCTAAAGATTTCATACATTCTTAATATCAATGACTGTTTGAAGATAAAATATTGAATCTAATTCACAGCAACAACAATGTAGAACATGTAACACACGTAATATTGTGTAACTTTTAGTGTTTTTAGGAAAAAAATCTACAAAATATAGTAAAATATAAACCAAAATGTTTATTTAGATGTTTTTTTCCACTATTCTAAAAGAAGACATGTTATGAGAGAAAAACAGCCCAAAACCACAAAAGTGCTCAGTGCATGAAAAAGCGATGTTTTAGCTCGTAGTGTCACTTAAAGTGTTATTATTAGCTGTTGGTAGGGTTAACTGTGTCCAGTGGATCCAGCTCTTTGTTTCTATAACGTAGCCGTATTCATTAGAATCAGCGCAGCATGCTGGCCTTCTCACATGCATGCTGTCGGTTTGTTGCAGCTTTGAATGGTGCCGGGTGACTAAAGAAACAAAGGACCTTGCAGAGTCCTACAGTCGGATTTCAGGGGCGCTTTTCACTGACGACAAATTCCGGGTCAGCACAAACAAGCTCACCTTCACGGACCTGGACAAACTGAAGAACCAGAGCACCATCTTCACACGCATGGTGAACGGACAGGTGATCGAACACAAATGCACCTTTCACAGCACCTGTATTGGAATCGGTAGATTATTGTTGTATTCTTGGAAGTGTCCAGAGGAAAAGATCAGTTCTGCAGATACTAAGGTGCAAAAATCAGAAGACAGGGAATATTCAGTAACTGTTTTTGTATATAAATGAGTCCATGATGCATGTGAGCCTGATCAGTGATGTTTTGTATGTTGGATTCCCCCACTGAGCAAGAGTTCAGTTTCAAAAACTTCTTTTAAATCACTTCTTATAACCAAAGAGTTGCTGTCATGCAGATCTGTTCTCTACATAGTTACCATTTTACCTTTTAATTCTGTTTTTATTACTTAATTGATTTACCTTGGTGTCTGAGATTGTCTTGTAATGGATCCTTAACTGTCTTTTATCATTTACATACAAGGCCTATTTTCTTACGCCTTATCTCTGCTCTGTTGGCCTGGACTAGTTAGTTAATCACTCACCTGCTTCTGAATCTGGTGACTCTGTTGTCCATCAACACAGAGCTTGGAAAGCAGGAAAAACCAGTTTAATGTATACAGTAAACAAATAAGTATTTGCTTTGCCTTCACATGTGGTTCTGGTATTAATTTCATATCATGCATAAGCACTATGTTTTATCACTGCACTGTGAGTGATTACTTTGTTTACCTCAGAGCACGTTTCACTACCAAGACATGCCACCCTGCAGCTGTCTGCAGCTTTTAGCTCACTATATTTGCTCTTTCCTACAGTCTGAGCAGCTTTCCTGTTCACACTGATAATGAAATGCTGCACATAGCAAGCAAAGCCCCTGCTGGATGTTGACCAAGGTCACTCGCAGCATTGGTTTGTTTTTATCTATAAAGCAATACTAGATAAACTTGCAGCCTTTGTCTAGACTCTTCTCTGTCTTCGCTCGAGTAGTTTCCAGCTGCAGTCCTCCAAGTGGCTGATTTTTCATGTACCCAGGGTGTGAAAAATCTGGGGAACACTGCATGTTCCTTCTATGTACCCTGGGCATAGAATAATCTTTAAAAATATCTAAAATTAAAAACATTCATGTATTAAATTAATATAAAGAAAGTGGTGATTGAGACATGCCATAGTTTTTCTTGAGAGACCTTTTTGAATAGCTGTTTTTGTGTTTTATTGTAATTTTTTGTGTAACGTGTTATGTGGTATGCTGTATTTTTAACAGTGGTGAGATGTAACTAAGTTCTGTACTTAAGTACAATTTAAAGTACTTGTACTTTACTTGAGTATTTCCATTTTATATAGCTTTATATTTTTACTCCACTACTTTTAGCTGACAGCTTTAGTTACTTTTAAGGTCAAGATTTAACATTTAAAAAAATGGTAATTTAAAATGATTACACATTTCTATCAATTAAAACACATATCAGTATATAAGGTAGTGATGACAACAGTAACACGCTGCTTACATAAATGCATCAAAAATGTATAATACAACAATATATTTGGAATATATAAAACAATCAGTGGGTCATTCTGCATAACAAGTACTTTTACTTTTGATACTAATTTTGAAGCTGATACTTTTGTACGTTTACTTCAGTCAGTTTTGAATGCAGGACTTTTACTTGTAGTGGAGTCATTTCTCAGTGTGGTATTAGTACTTTTACTTTAGTACTTTTTCTACCACTGATTTTTAATACGTTGTTATTTTTGTACAGCTATTTACCTTGGCCATGTTTCTCTTGTAAAAGAGATTTTTGTATCTCAGTGGGACTTCCTGGTAAAATAAGGGTGAAATAAAATAATAAATAAACGGCAAAACAGAGCAAAAACATCTGTGAATTTTAGACTTTGAGCATAACTGCAACATAAGCATAATTTGCTGATGATTCAGCCAAAAAAAACGATAAGCCAGCAGTAACAGTAACACCTGTTTTGTTGTATTTCTCGATTTTAATGCAGCTTGAGCACATTCATTTAGGTAGAAAGACGAACCACCAAGTGTTTGTTGAACTTTCTTATTTTCATGTCCACAGACAAAAAGGGCGAACATTCAGAAGGAGTTTATTGGATGGCTAAAAAACTGTCACATGAAGTATGACAAGCAGATCCAGTTCCTGGGCTATAAGGAGACCATAACCCGAACCGAATCAGATCTGACGAAGAAAATGCAATATCCCTGGGCCACTTTCTCCTCCATCGATAGGGACGGCAAAATCTACAAAGCAGGCCAACTTGTGAGCATCTCTTTGTTTCTTTTTTCAGTGTATGTTCTAAATGATCTGTGTTCAGTATTGATGGCTACATTCGTCTTCATACAGGTGAAGTCTCAGAGGACGCAGCCCATTCTGTACGGCAGCGTGATCCGTTTTCTGCTGTACGGGAAACATGACGGCGACGTCTTCGCCACAGGCGGAGAGGTTGAACTGGCGCTGGTAAGGACGGAATAATGGAGTTTGTGTCTGTCTCTTGTACTTTAAACAGCAAAGAAACTTGATCTTGAATAACTTTTCTTCACTTCTTCAAGCAGAAATACGTGCTATGTGCTGCTGAAAGCATTTGGTTTTTGACAAAACTTCAAATATCTTTTCTTCACCATGATATTGATAAACAAATCGGTTTGTGTTGAATCATAGGAACCCAGAGCGTTTCACGACAAGTTCAGGACCATTCCCATCTCCAAGATTGACAAGACGGCCACTATTGAAGCCATCGAGAAACACATCGAGAAAGATGCCGCCAAGTGAGTACGCAGTTCATGGAAATGTGAGCATACTGCAGTGCATTTACAGCACAAAACACTGTTATTTTGACTGCTGGGCAGACCTACACACGGCTCTGTACGTGAGGGAGTGAGTTATCTACTTTCGTGCGTTCGCTCCTACGTTCACAGCAAACGCCTGTTTTCAGAAATGTTGTCATTGACCTCATAAGGACAACGCCGACTCGGTGTGGTCACGGTTGGTGCTGTACGGGTGTTTTGAACATATTAAATGCATGTTAATTGATTAATCCAGATATAATCCAAAATATTCACTTCATAGACACTACCATGACCTATTTCTGTCACACATTGCCCACAAAAATCATAAACTAGGTTTTCATGTAGTTTGTTGTGTGTGATGTTATTGAGGGGAATATGGACTCATTATATGACTGTGTTTCATTTACGACTGTGTTTCATTTACACATGACGTTATCAGATCAAGTAATATGTGTTTTTGATTTTTGTTTCCAGGCTTCCAGAGCGGCTGAAAGTGGACTGGAAAGATGGCATCCCGTGGTCAGAGGATGCTGTTCTCCCAGCTGGGACTGTGTTAGGTAAACATACTAGTCAAAGCGAGAGAGCCTTTTAGTTTCCTGTCTATTCTTTTCATGTCTTCCAATGAGAGGGACGTGTGCCAGCATGCATGATACCAGTTTAAATTTAGAGCTGAGAATAAACCATGGCACAAATTGAATGTGAATTACTTTGTATATGCACATGTCTGTGCCCTGGTTGATGTTTTATGTCTTTACTTTCACATAATTTCAGTGCAACTCAGAATCTCAATTCTAAACAAGAAGGAAGATTCATTATCCAAGATGCCAGCAGTGGGCCAGGGGGCGGGGAAAAAACTGAGCGTTGTACTCAGAGTCACCCGGCACGGTAAGAGAAAAGAAACACACCTCTCATGTTGATTAAACTATTGATTAACCAGAATATTCTTGATCAGTCATCGAGCCCATGTTCTCCAGAGCTCAAGTTGATGCAGTCAAATTTCTTGGATCTAAAACTTAAAATAATATTTAGTTTATTCTTCGAGGTGACAAAGAAGCTGCAAATCCTCACAACATCAACAGTTTGAACTAGAGAATTTTCACTTGCTAAATGACCAAAAATAGAATTTTGTCACATACTTCAATGTTTTTCCAACTCGACTTTATAATTCTTTGATGTTCATCTTCTTGGTGTAGTTGGTGACTGTTTTTCCTTCTGTTGTAGTAAACTATCTTTTATTTCATACGTAGACCCTAAAGGAGATAAAGTGATTTCTTCTGCTGTTGCCCCATTTGCAAAGAACGCTTTCTATTTCAAAGAACGTGGTAAGTTTCTTTTTATGTTCCAACTTTTTCATTATTACTCTCTTTCATGCCCACATTTTTGACTGCTGAAATATCATGCATCATTTTTTCCCTTTTTCATTTGTCAACTTTCAGCTGGGATTCTGAACGTCCTGGGGAAGTACACGCTGTCCCTGAACGCTGTTATAACTGAAAACAATGCCACTGTCTTTGGAGGCAGGGAGCTTCCAAGCTACAAACTGAAATTCAGCATCAAAGGTAATAAAAACAAGAAACTCTGTATTTACTGTCCTTTCTATAAGCTTTGGGTCACAGGCTGCCACTGTTTGTGTGATACTCAGAGGGCAGCGCTGAGAGCTTCAGTATCGGGGAGGTGAGCTCCGCTCCGTGCGTGGGAGTGCCGTTCAACATTCCTCTGCTGATAAAAGATGGTTATGACCACGCGACGGCGCCTCCTCCTGACCTCACACCTGTTCTTGAATGCAGGTGGGACTCCTTCCTGTAAAACTTTTAGTTTTGTTTCTTTTGTTTGCAGTGGACAGCTTAATAAGAAGTCTCCTCGTTTCTTTTTACTGCTTTGACGTGTTTTCTTTTTATGTGACTGATATGTAAGCACTAAGTCTAAATGTATCTTTGATATATAGTTCTTTTCTTCCAATAACATTATCGGTATTATTCAGTGGCCTGAGTCTGAGTTACGAGACAGTGAGCAGCAGTGGGACCACATTCATCATCAAAGGTGTCAGAGCACGAGGAAAAGTCCTGAAATACCAACAGTCCAAGGTGAGGTTGATGCAAAGGGTATAATTATTAAGGAAATAAAGCAACAAGATTGTTTATGCAAAGGATCTTTTTAGCCAGTTTTGCATAAAGGACCTGTATATAAAAAATCTGGAAAAATACATTACTTGTCAGCCCTGTCGGTTCAACATTTCACCCAAAGAACAGCTGCTTGATGCTCACGACTGTTGTAACAAACTGTCCTAAACTCAGGGCCAAATTAATCTAAGATACTGTTTCAATAAATATCATAAAATCTTCTTGTTAGGACTCGCAGAAAGTTCACACAGGACACTCAAAGACTTCACTCAGAGTTAAAGAGTTTGTGATCAATTACTTCATCACATCAACAACTCTAAGGCTTCCTCGAGAAAAGACTTGATAAACACACTAAGAACACCTGATTTTATACTGATTCCTCTCATAAACAAACTCCAACATGTTCGGTTTTACTTGTGTCCAATAAAACCACATTTCTAAAGATGAATTAATACATGATGATGATTAAATGTACAAGCAAATGTCTGTGATTACTGTGTAAGCCTACACCTGTATGGCTCATAATAATGTTGGTTGATACATTCTTCATGCAAATGGTAACATTTATGCATATTTAAAAGTTATTAAAGTTTGAACATGATTGACACATAATCAAGATTTTACACTACAAGACACAACAACAACTTCTCTTTTTGCAGACTCATGACCTGAAAGTGACCCTCCCCGGCCTGAAGAAAGACACTCAGACCATTAAGATCTGTCTTCTTCCTGGTAATGCTGCATTTAATAATTCATTTTAGAACAACAGCAGGACTTAACGGTCACTTAGTGGTTGCATAGTGTGGTGAAGATAAGGGAGATTCAGCTTAGTG
This sequence comes from Serranus cabrilla, assembly GCA_903364295.1. Lineage (NCBI taxonomy): Eukaryota > Metazoa > Chordata > Actinopteri > Perciformes > Serranidae > Serranus > Serranus cabrilla. The sequence continues at coordinate 340,634 of CAFUXE010000924.1, forward strand.
AACCTGAAATAATGGTAATTCAAAGACAACAAGTAGGGCTTTTTTTTTACAGAAACAATTTCTCAAATTATTTCAATAATTTATTAATTCATGACTTAACATTTTCAGCTTCTCAAACGTTAGAATTTACTGTCTTTTCCTGTTTTATATCATTGTAGAATAAATATTGTTGCACTCTCGGTTGGAGAAAACAAGTAATTTAAACTGTGATGGATATTTTTCTCTATTTTTACCATCTTACATAATGAAAGATGAATCATTTAAAAAGAATGCAGCAGTTTTACCTGAAGCATAAAGCCTACTGCACCCATTTGTTGGCAACAAATATGATGAATAATCATTATGACAGGTGAGGAATCACTCATTTGTATTACACTGTTTTTAGGTATTCCACATTTCCTCCATGTGACGCCAGAAGAAAACCCGATCATTGTAGAAAATGGAAACTCTGTCACGTTTAAAGTTGAAGTTCACGATGAGTCAGGAAACCTCACGGCTCGGCCCAAACAGATCGTTCGCTGCCAGGTGTGTGTGTGCAGTTTTTGTAACTTTTTGGTGTCATTTGCCAACATTGATGATTCAATTCATGGTGCTTTTATGTGTGAACCAGGTTGAGGGGTTTCGCCCGGTGACAGCTGACTGCAGCAGCACAGGATCTGGGCAGCTTGTGACAAACCCCATAGAGGTGCAAATAATAAATGGAGAACCACAAGAGCTCAAAGTTCAGTTTGAAATGCCTGTAAGTTAAAAGAAAAACAACAATGACAACAACAAGGCTTTCAGTATGTCGAACAACCCCTGATTAAAACTTTACTGTCCTTTTCCCCAAAGAGTCAGAAGAAGTTTGAGTCAGTGGTGAAGGAGCTGACGGTGACGCCCAGCACAAGAGTCTCCCGCATGGAGCTCTGCAGCGAGGACGAGAACCATTTGGTGCTGAGGAAGGACGAGAAGATTGAGTGGCTGGCTGGAAGTCTGCTGGAGAACCTGTTCTATAAACTGTACGATGAGGCTGGGAGGAAGGTGCCTTCCTCTGCTGAAACCGCCTCCAGGATCAAGGTGCTGTTCACTCAACCTTCCTATTTTTAATGTTTGGTTAACAAATTCCCGCGGCGGTGTTGTTCTGGATCACTTCCCGGCTGAGTGCCGACCTCCCATTGTTTGCTCTCGCTGTGTTTCAGGTTAACTGGACTGCAGATGCAGATCTGGATGATCTGGCTGGTGGGAAGCTGCCTGACATCCAGGTGCCCAAACAGGTGCAGGATGCGCGCTTCTACCTGGTGTCCTACCAGGACCAGAACGTGTCCGTCTCCTTCACCATAGTGTAAGACACAAACCAACACAAAGCGGTCACTAGTTAGCTGTAGTTCATTTTGGGAAATGTGCTTAGTGTCTTTTTTTCCCATGAGAACATGATCATTTTCAATGCATGTATGATAAATGTTCAACAGTCTGTTATCAAAAAGTGCTTTTGTTATAATTAATTAATAATTAAGTATGTAAATGAAATAAAGATAGAAAAAAAGTGAGCTAAATATACAAAAACAGTATAAAATACAAATGCAACAAGTAGATAGATAGTAATAGAGTTATGTACAAACAAAAATAGAAATATTAAAATATAGAAATACATTTGATGCAAATAAAGATCTGTACGAAAACAAATTAAATAAAATGTATTTCTATATTTCATATTTCTATTTAATTTCTATTTCTACATATCTCTATTTCCTTCAATATATTTCACATTTCTATTCTATTTCTATTTGTACAGCTCTATTTATTTCCAATGTATTTTTAAATTTCCATATTTCTATTTTTTTCTACTTAAAATTTGTTTCTATATTTCATATTTCTAAGTAAATAGAAATATGGAAATTTAAAAATACATTGGAAATAAATAGAAAATATGGAAATATAGAAATAAATTAGAAGTATATAGAGATAGGTGTAAATATGTATATATGTAACAAAAGTGTAAGTGACACATAAATAATTTTCCTGAACAAGTTTCCTGTAGAAAGTCCACATTGCACTGATTAATTATTCTAAATAAATAAGTTACAAAATATGTGTCGTAGCAGTTGACGGGTGAAATAAGTAATTTCACTCACCAAAATGTTTGCGTTTTTTCGGTGTGTTTCAACGTCTCCGTCCCTGCTCGTGTTTGCAGGCCTCGTCCAGATGAACCGACGCGCCTAAAAGCGACTCTGCTCCAAAACACGGTGAAGCTGGGAGAAGTCCTGCCTGACAGCATCAGTGAGTTTGGACCGTATCACCCAGAGATTCTGCTGTTGAGGACGTGGTTGTTGCTCATGAGATGACTCACCTGTTGTTGTGTGTGCAGACCTGGAGCTCGTGGACCAGTATGATAACATAACCAAGGCGCTACCGTCCACCTGCACAACCCACATGACTGTGAAGGCCGAGGGTTTGGACGAGGAGGCCGTCGCCTTTGAATGGCAGGTGGGAGAAGAGAAAAAAACTTCATTTGCATAGCACCTTTCATGCATGAAATGCTGCAACAACTCTTTAATATCCTGCTTGACTTTTTGGCAGAGAGGCAAAATGTAAATCACTGCATTTTTAAGGAAAGATTTGATGATTTTAGAATAATCCGCATCCAACATTTCAGCAAAAGATCTTCTGTAACTGTGTAGATGTGACTGATAGCTACTGATCCTGGCTCTGTGTGTGTGTGTGTGTGTGTCGGCCTCAGGAGAGCAGCTGTTCTGTTCTGGTGTCGGGCGTGCGGTTCAAGTCCGGGACTCCCGGCCCCAGAGAGCTGTGCTTCACCTACAGGAGCTACGAGGAGCGCGTCATCGTCAAAGTGACGGCTGGAGTCCCTGCGCGGCTCAAACTAGTCAGCGGACAAGACAAGGTAAGAACGGACGTGGAGGAGGCCGGCAGATTAAAGGGATAGTTCAGTTTTTTTGTTCCCTGCAGTAGGAGCAGGCAGGAGCACCAACAAGAAGCTGAGCACTGTTCTGCAGAATGTGTTTTAACTACCTAAAAATATCATTGTCAGCTCCTGTGTACACTTTATTTACAGTGTTTTCACTGAACAATTCAATTTTAAAAAACTGTACAAAGACAATATCTTATGTTCAGACTGATAAATGTCTGTTTCTGTAAATTTGCCTTTTAAATTTTATGCATTCTGTTTGTATTTACAGGGTCCTGTTTTTTTAATGGGGGTTGTACATGTTTAACTGCTTTATATATGTTAGAAGTTGTTCAGCCATAATTACTCTTCATCTTTTTTGCAATACCTTGTTGTCTGTAAACATACTAACCTCCAGTATTAATTGATTTAGCTTTTTAGTTCTTATTTTTTCTCTGTTGCCCTCTTTGTTTTTTCCAAAGTATATTTATTGAGAAAAGATTTGCACATCTCAGTGACAGAAATACAGTATCCTCACTTTTTTCTATTATTTTCCCCCTCCCCAGCCAAATAACTAGATATAATAATAATTGTAATAATAATAGTAAAAATAAATAAAAAAAAATGCCAAAACATTATAGAATCAAATAGAATAAATAAATTTAAAAAAATACAAAAATAAAAAACACTCAGCCTGGCTCAATCAAAGTTGACTTTTACATAAATACAACATCAAGCAAACACAAATGAAAAAACAGGAAATTAGGCCCCTAGTCTGGCAGGACCAGCAAGTCCTTAAATCTGTTTGAAGTTTAAGGAAAGACATCTCTGTGTTTTGTTTTCAGTGATATATAAAAAAACTTGAAACGACTTCCACTACCACCCCACTTTACCCTGTCAAAATAAAAGCACAAACGTCCTAAATAATGTTTTTAACTGTTGTGTTATCATCTTTTTTTTGTCTCTGTTAGCCTTTACAGATGCTGAATGGACAGGGCATCCCCATGCTGTTCGTGGTCCAGCTGTGTGACGCGTGGGGAAACTACTCCACAGACCAGAGGGTAGTGGTCACACTGGTGCCTTCACCCGCGACGCTGAAGGTCGGCTTCACCGCGAACCATTTCACCCATTTCACCCATTCCATTAAACTTCAATAGCTCAGTAATGGCCGGGAGAAATGTAATTAAGTCTTGTTGTTGCTGCAGGTGGAGACAGCTGTAACTTCACAACACGTGGGTGCAGAAGGACAAGCTGCTTTCAAAGTGAAGAGTGTGAACGGGCCGAAGTAAGCGCCACTTCATAACGCTATAAAAATGGAGCGATACCTAAACGTCACAATGCAATAAAATCAGGGACTCAAAATTTCCAACAATGTCTACACAGGGGATGAATTTTATGCCATTACTTTTTTTTGTTTAGTTTAGTTTTTTCTATTGAGTTGAAATTTATGTGCAGCAGAGTATTTCTACGCTGTGGTATCCTGTTCTGAATGTTGTTGTTCCCCTGTTGTTCCACTAGGGGGTACTATCAGCTGGACTTTAAAGGTTCCCTCGACCAGACACCGATCCCCGGTCCGTCGGTGAATCTCACGGTGATCCCTGATTCCAAAAGACCCGTCAGCTTGTCGGTGGAGTTCAACACCACAGCAAAGTTTCCCGCCGGCGGCACCTTCCCTGGTTTGTATCTGTCATGTCTCTCATGTTTTATTATATGCAACTGGTTTAGAAACTCTTGGCACACTGAGTGCAGCTGTGTGTGTGTGTGTGTGTGTTCAGTCTTCTCTGTGACCGTCATGTCTGAAGAAGGAAATCCAACCACAGCTTTCCGCCCCGCTAATGCCTCCATGTTTCTGTGGATGGGAGCACCGACAGGAAGTGCGCTTCCACAAACAGTGAGTAACTGACAGGCAGAGAACAGTTCGCCTGATTGTTTTAATATGCTTTTGTTTTAAAGTCATATTTATTGATTCATGTATTTGTGCTTCTCTTTTCTAGGCAACTGAGCTGAAGTGTAGTAAACCTCTGGAAAATGAAAAGAACGACCGTTTACACTTCAGGTGAAAAGCTTTTTTTCTTGGCACATTTTACTCACTGCAGTATATATGCAGATTTTGATTAAATTTAATATTAATATTGTAAGTAGAGCCTGACTGATAAGGGATTTTTGAGGCCGGTACTGATTTTAGAGGGGAAAATTATTGGATAACTGATATATTTATACAATGTATTACATTGTCAGCCAGTTCTATAAATGATAACTGAGAAAATTAAGAATAAATAGGAATTAAATTAATAGCTAAATAAACATATTTACTGTTCAGTTCAACTGCTGACTATTCAAAAAGAAAATTATAAAAGTAAGGGAGAACACCTTTTCTAAATCACGCCAATCCACATCTTTACGTTAAAAAAAGTTCTCCTAAAGGCCCATATCAGACCGTACACACTGATAGCGGCGTGCCTTTGATGTCTCTTGATAATGATAATTTTAGGTTTTACAGCTTCATATTATAGTAAATGGTGTAAATTTAAATGACCTTTTGATTAGTTAGCTTAGCTTAGCATAAAGACAGTAAACTGCCATTATTTTTGAACTGTGAATATATTTTTTGTTTTCTTTTTCTGCAGAGATAAAGAGATCCCAGAACAAGTTGGAGACCACACCGTCCAGTTTTCTCTACGAATAAGTGAAACAAAAGTCCTGTTCAGTGATCAGGTTGGTTGAACTATTTCTAATATATTTTCAGCATACACACACACAACCCCACCACACCATACCTGCCTTTAAACCAAGCAATAAATAAATAAATGATTATTAACTAATTAATGGCGTGCACAAGTAAAAGCAAGAACTGAGGAAACGCTATCTTAAATCTCATCAATTTACAGTGAGGAAACACCAGATAAAATGATATAAATATATGAAAAAAAGTTAACTAAATAAATGGATACAGTAAATAAATAAAAAAAGTCATAATAATTAATAAGGAGGTCATATAGTGACTCACAGAGAGGAGTGATGAACCTCAGCACTGCTTCTCGTCTCTCAGATCCTTGTAACTGTGGTGGCCAATCAGCCCTTCAAACTGGGACCAGTATCCCAGCCACCAACACCAGTAGTCTGCCACAGTGAGGCCATCGAGAGCCGAACCCTGGTGGAGAAAATGACTCTGATGATTATGGTGAGCTCAGATCCTCAGGATCATGTTTACTGACTGAAAAGGAAAAGAAGCAGCATTTTAAAGCTGATAAACCGCCGTGTTGAGTTTCTTTTACTGATTCCAGGACTTGTATGGAAACCCGACGGGGCTGGACCTGAACGGGAGCGTGATCGTTTCTATAAAGAGTGGAGACGGCAACAAAACTCTCCCTCAGTTCGAAGGCAAAACAGGCAGCTATAGAATTAGCTTGACGAAAGGAAAGGTCCACATCCAGGTGAGTGACCGCTTCTCTACAACCTTTATTTTGAAAGGGTGCCTCAATGCACTGCTCATATATGAATAACTGTGTGATTTATTCTGCTCAGAGGCTGGCGATCATGGAGAACAGCCCCGGGGAGAATGGCGGCAAGTACATCCTCGTCTTCAACCCTCAAGGCTCGATGCTTCCTGCGCGCTTGGCTCCTTTTGAGCTTCCCTTCCATTTCTCTAATGGTATGATGCGAAAAAACGTGGTGCATGAATATGACATCTGAGTTTATGTGCAACTTAATTCTTTTTGTTTTTTTCCCCACATTTTTTAATGATCAAAAATCATATTTTCTTACTCATCCTCAGTTTAATTACAACAAAAATGGGATTTAAAGTACTTTTTTTTTTTTTT
>CAFUXE010000924.1:349972-361404 GCA_903364295.1 Serranus cabrilla
AAAATGTGAAGAGGATTTTCTGCTTTTCTCTGTTTTTTATTGTAGTATACTGAATATATTACTGAGTTTTGGAGTCTTGGTCCAACAAAACAAGACATTTAAAGACATAATGATATTATTGGTCCTTTTTAAAACCGATCTCTGCAGTCTGTCTAAGATTTGAGTTGCTTACAGGACTTTGCCACATATAAGAAACGGCCGCCCGCTCTTTGCTCCTCCTGGGAACCCCGTCCTCGCCACAGAGCTCCTGATTTTCCCCAATGAAAAGGAGCAATGTATCAAAGGTGAGCTGCCTCCAGTGGATTTCCCTGCTCAGTGTTACTTCTATGACGGGTCCGGGGTTTCTGTGGTTTTCTGGAGGCTTCCCAGGGCTCTTTGTGTTTGCTGTTGTTGGGGGTATTTCCTTTGTGCTGCTGCTGCTCCTGTTGAGTCTCGGCTAAATGCTTCCACCTGGGATCCGACCTCACGGGGGCGGAGGGGTTCGCCTCGTCACTGGAGCAGACGTTGGGCCTCTTTCGCTACAATAAAATGACTCTTCATTTGGGTTTTCTTTCTGTACTTTTCTTCTATTTATTCAGATGTTTATTGCCTGTTTACGTTAAAATCTAAATGTATCAAGAGCCACCTTCTCTCTTTGAGAAAGTCTTTAATAGTGTAAACAGTGAATGTTTAGATTTCAACAGCTCTGATGGTTTCCTGCTTGTGTTTCCTTCAGTGTTTAAAAACATCCTCGGAGACACGATTCTGATTGATGATCTGGATTCTGGAACCAACTACAGAGCGGCAGTGAGTGCCACACTGCAGATGAACTAGCCGCTGGTTATTTTTCCGCCTGTTAAATGTGCCGTCGCTTACAGGTGGTGCAGAGGAAAATGCCGTGTCCTACCATCCTGACCAGGCAGGGGGACCGGATCTCTTCCAAGGGCAAGTTTGGGGGCCTACAGAACAAAGCACCGCAGAACAGCAAAGATGTGTTCGGAGTCCCTCCCCCGCAAAAATACTACACCTGCAGCGAGCACTTAAGTGACGTCTCTCATAGTCACATTTTATTAATCATGGACCTGTTCAGTCACATTGTGCTTTAAGTTCTTTTTATTTTGTTTGACAGATTTGCTGGAGCAGCACCGGGCGGCTATGGTGAAGCGTGATCAGGCAGCGGAGGATCGAGACAAACACTTGGAGGAGATGAAATCAGCTGAGACGGAGAGGAAGAAACAAGACTTGGAGGAGAAGAAGAAACAGCTGGAGGAGGTTGAGAGACAACTTGGTAGGTTTGTTGGCCTGGGAGTGAGGACAGAGAATACATTAGTGAAATATTTTACTTCCCTGATTCCAAAGACACTGTAAAAGTAAGTAGGAGTGGATATATTTAGCAAAAAGTTTCCCAGTTTGAGCATTCCATATCTTTGCAATCATCCAGTTTTTATTTGTTTTTTCACAACCTCACATTTTTTTTAGATTAGAGCTTGTAAGTATTATTGATTTCTAATTTGTCTTTATTCTTCTTCCAGTGTTGTGTCAGGTTAGACCGCCGAAACGGAGTCTTGGGGGAGCTGGGCAGCCGTCCGGTATATTACCAAAGAGAGCGAGATAGAGATCAGCATCAGGGGTGCACACGTCCAGCCTGATACTTGAAGTAGAAACTTCTTTATTATCATTATTTTATGGTACAATTATGTTGTAAGGGATTTTTATCGGTACATTTATCTTTTATGTGTGTTTTAAAATCTTTGCATTAATCAAAACTGCTGGGAAATATACGTGCATGGTATACTTTATCTAACCAAAGTCTTTTTATTAAAAAAATACATTTATTTAAGACCTCTCCTTTCCTGTGTGGTTATTTCTACTCAATAGCAACTTCAGAGGACAAAAAAAAACGACATTAAATTTAAATAAAATGTTAGTTTGAAGGCTCTGGGCACACATGCGCGCGCATTTTACGCACGGGGTAATTATGGTGCCTGAAACAAAGACAATCATTATCTAAATTTAGGACTCCGGAAATTATGTAGGCCTATGACATTGTGTTTTGGATGCTTAGAGAGAGTTGTATGCGGGCTTTGGTCTGTGTGTGTGTGTGTGTTCTGAGAAACGGAAAAAGGCATCTGTCAGTATTGGAGGGGGTCCCGAAACGTCACATCCAAGGACGCTGGAGAAGCTTGTTTCAGTCTGCGCACCACAGAGAGGAAACAAGCCGCGCGGTGCCTTCACTGATCTCAGGACCACAGACCGTCACAGCTGATTACGGTCTGAAAACTGCACACTGGAGGATTTTTAAAACTATTTAACCATGAAGTGCGGACTGATTCACTTTTTATTAACCCTTCCTCTCATCGGAGGAACACCTTTCCAGCATAACATGTTCCAGGGCGGCGCGTACTCTGCCCCCGAAACACGGCAGCGAAACAAGTGAGTTTACACCAAGTTAATAAAGATCTCATGCATGTCTCATTTATCTTATTTATGTGAAAGTAATCCGTGCAGTGAATGCGCACCGCAATTTTTCTCCATCATTACCTGTGATTAACCTTCCTGCAGGAACTGGTGCGCCTACGTTGTGCACAAGAACGTGAGCTGCGCCGTCGTGGGAGGCACGGAGAGCTTCGTGCAGCCGGACGTCGTGCCGTGTCCACCGGAGCTGCCAAACTGTGCGCCACAAGTGATGTAAGTTACTCGAAGTCCCGGACACTGGGAGGGCGGATTTTCTTTGTTTTTGTTGGTGTTGTTTAAATATGAGAGCCGATGCCGTTTCTGTTATCTGTGGAAGCCCATTTCCGCCACTTGATGAAAAAAACGCAATCTAATAACTCAATGAGATACTAAGTCAAAATAATGAGATACTAAGTCAAAATAATGAGATAGATTTGTAACAATTTTGCATGATAAGTTAATTTTTCCTACAAATGTGTGATAAATTAAGTTTGTACATGTTGTTTGTTTGTTAATTTATGACAAAATAAGATTATAGGAAAGAAAAGAATCCACATAGATGTTTTACTTTGGTAGAAGTCAAAGTATTCATGATGCAAAATGGCTACAAATGTATTCATTATATTACTGGATTATTATTATTATTATTATTATTATTATTAATGCTCTCATATAATCTTACGTTATATTACTACTATATTACAAATGTAGCAGCTACTTTATATACTTTTTGGGGTTTAATCTACAGAAATACATCATAATAATTAGTTGATTTATATTTTTGCAATAAAAATCATGGCAAAGTAACTAAAGCTGAGTAAAAATACCTTGATCCAAATTAAAGTGGACTTTAAAGAGGCAAACAAGTAACTCAAGCGACTACTTCCCAGCACTGGATCACAGCACGAATTTGCTTTGACTTTTTGTTCAAATGAATGGCTCAAGATCAAGAAAAGATTCTTTGATTAACTTAAAAACTACAAATTAAAAATATATTATTTGGGCATCTGTGTTGAATCTTCATGAATGAAAACTCCACTCAGACTTTGTTTTGCTTCAGTCGTCGTTGAGCAACAGACTCAGTTGTGAGATGCAGTTAATCATCAGCAGCAGTGTCTTCATGAATGGAAATACTTTAATTAATTAAATGCAGATATGTCTGGTGTTTATCCACTCTTCATTGTCAACAAACAGATTTTATGGTGCTGTGATTCCAAGTTCACGCAAAGGCTTACAAAGAGCATCTTTATTATCTCTTTACTGTAAAACATCACGATAAACAGCATCTGTGAGAGTTCTTGTGTTTCATGCTTCCAGATATCGGACACACTTCCGGCCCACGTATAAGATCGCTTTCAAGACGGTAACGGAGCTGGAGTGGAGGTGCTGTCCGGGGTACCAGGGCCACGACTGCATGGAGGTGAAGGACATGAAGCTGCTGCAGGTGGAGCGTTTGCCTCAGGCTCCCTCTCGCTCCGGACATTTTCCAGTCCCACAAGGTGAAAAACACGATTAGAATTCAAGAAATCTAGCTTCAATATGTGTGAAACAAAGACAAAACCAGCGTCCCATCTTGTAATTTCTCGCCGCAGCTCCAGAGCAGCGACCGGACAGCTGGAGGAGCCACCCCTGGGGAGGGGAGGGGCAGTTTGGAGGACAGGCAGGTCACAGGCCACATGAGGGTCACGGAGGATCCCAGAGTGCTCAACAACACCTGGAGGAGGAGGTGCAGCGGCTGTCCCAGATGGTCCTCGACATGCAGGCGAGAATGACAGACATGTCCTCCGATCTGAGGCTGGACTTCCAAGAGGACGCCAGTAAAATGCTGGTTACGCTGCTGAGTAACCACAGACAGCCTGCCAGTGCCAGAGGCGCAGAGACCGAAACCATCCAGTTTCAAGACTTCTCCTTCGGGCACGAGGCGGCGCAGATGGACGAGGTCATGAACAAGATCAGCCAGGTCAGAGACGATCTGGAGTCCAAGAGCAACACGCTGGACGACCTGCTGGGACGTGTCAACCACCACGACGGGCAGATTCATCTGTTGATGGAGGCTGCACAGAACCAGCCGTCCACGCCGCCTCCCGCCCCCCCGGCCAGTCACCCGGACCTGCGTGCCTACCTGGACGAGAGGATCCGCGCTCTGAGAGAGGAGCTGATGGAGGGCATGGACATCAAGATGGCAGACATGAAGAACGCCTGCGACTATAAAATCATGTCCGTTCAGGAGCAGTGCGAGGGACAGGAGGTCAACTATCTCAGCCTAGCTGAGCTCATGGACTCAAAGGAGACGGACCTCCGCAAGGAGATCCAGGACCTTAAGACCAGGCTGGTGGATCCAGGACAGGAAGACCCCGGTCTGGTGAAGAACTCATCTGTAGCGGCGCAGTGCTGCTCTGTGGAGGAGAAGCTGAAGAAACAGCAGGAAGAGGCGATGAAACAACTGAAGGAGACTCTGGAGGACCAGCTGGTCTCCATGGAAGACAGACTCACCACCCAGCTGGCTGATACAAGCACCAGCTCCCAGTCTGGTGGTCTTTCAAATACTCTAAAGAACCTTACAGAAGACTTCCAGAGCTGCAGAAGAGCTGTAGATAATATGGAGGCAAGTCTTAAAGATCAGAGAAACGGACTCGGAGCTGTAGAGGATCAGCTCCTGAACTACAGCTCCAGCTCTGAGAGCATCCGGGTCGAGCTGAGCGATCTGAAAGGGCGAGTCGGGAAGTTTGAGGACTCGCTATCAGGTGTAGTCCACCAGCAGTCTCAGGTGTCTCTGATGCTCAACTCCACCTGGGATCAGGTGAGAACAGGGGCCGAGCAGGAGGCCAGGGACCTCCTGGAGCTCCACAGGAGTCAGCACCAGGAGCTGAGGGACCGGCTGGACCAGCTGGGCCGCGAGGTGAAAGCCGAGGCCGAGCGCTGCAGGGACCAAACTGAAGACGTCGGGAAGGAGATCGCGCACATGGACGGCCGCGTCGTCAGGGTGGAGGGTTTATGTGCCAAGCTGGACCCCATCGCCGGCAGCCTGCAGAGGATCAAAGAGGGTCTGAACAAACACGTCACAGGGCTGTGGACCTGCGTCAGCCAGCTGAACGGGACGGTCCGAGCTCAGGCCCGAGACATCGGAGGGCTGAGGGGAACCTGCCAGAACCTCCAGAACCACATCTCCAATGTGGACAGAAACCTTCAGGTGCTAACGAACGGGAAGACAGGTGAGCAGCTACACAAGCAGCACCTCAATACTAAATAAGTTCTACTTCTGACAAATGAAAGTGGAATAAAACACATCAAGGGTTTGTGTTAAAGCCCGACTCTGTGTGACCATTAGCTCATTTTATTACAGCATTACAAACATCACTCACTCAGTTAACTGACTACTCTACCGTTATAATTATCCTGTAAACAGCTCTCTGTAAATGCCTTCAGTCAACAGTAGATGCCACATAAAAGTGGTCTAGACCTGAGGATTCATTTTCACACAGCTCAGCACTTTCTAGTCATAAATCAGTAATGAAAACGATTTTGGTTGTCACCTTTTAAGATGTTGAAGATGTCGAGTTTTTAAGGATTAAGGACAGGGATCATCAACATTTGATCAGGGACCAGACTTTTTCTCAGCAGACAGAAAGAAAATATAATGTACGATTGCCCAGTTAGCCTGTCATTGTTTTATATTTTAATTTACTAAATTCATGCTATTTTTATGTGCCTATAACAGTGTCAAAAAACATTGTAAATCCATAATGATAAATCGATTCTTAACTAGAAAATGCGGATCACTGAGGAGGGTCACTTATTTTTTTCCTTCTCACATTTGATGATCGCTGGTTAAGAACATTATGACGGGGTTTATGATTTCCATTAATACGTTTATTTAGGTCTTAAGTTGTTGCTGAAGTTTTAGGGTTGATGCCATTTGTAACACAGATTTTGTGCTAAATTTGACCACTTTTAATCATTGGAGAAATGATAAAAATGGTCAAATAAAGCCTCATAATTATCACAATAAAACACTGACAACAATGCAGGAATAACAGAGTAAAATCAGTGCTAGGATTGCATTGTGAGTGCGTCTGTTCTGGAATTTGCTCATAAATCTTCACCAAACATCTCCTGAATGACCTCGGTCTGCAGTTTGTGGTTGTAAAGTTTCACGACACTGTAATTATCACAGAGGTCACAACAGGTCATTTCTTTTCAGAGAGGTCAAGTTTAAAAAATGCTCTTGGGACAATCTCAGCTCTGCAGTCATGCCCAATTTATGCAATTCTGACTGTTGAGTTTGCAGAAATATTCAAATATAAATGACAAAATAATGCCTCAAAACTTGGGATTATAAGAGAAGATTTCCTTTATTAGTTCCAGTGTTACAGCAGCAAAGTGGACATCAAGACAGAGGAAAATAAAAAATAAAAATGAAAATAAATAAAAAGTAAACAAGCATTATGAATATAAAAAGGTATTAGCAGCTAATCAAGTAAAAATATAAAAAAGTTTTAACATTATTCATCATTATCATATCAGTGGTTATGCTTGTAAAGGGGACACTTAGTGCCCATAGGACCCATTTTAAATCCAGCATCTGTAGGTCAAAGGTCACCTTTTAAAAATAGCCGTGTCAGTTTGTCCCCACGTAAAAACAAAGCCTAACTTTGCAGCATTTATTAGCCCTTTTAGTTTACATGAGGCTAAATCTGACTTCTTCATCCACAGAAGTTGAACCAGCAGAAGCTGGAGATCCGTCAGATATCTGTAACATTTCCCAACCTGTTAGCTCATTGCTTGGACGGGAGTCCCCTTGTTTTCTGGAGTGTGTCTCAGTGTTTGAGTGAGAGGAAGTTGGATTTTCATTTAACCGTGTTCTCAGTTAAAGCAGGCATGCTTGATTAAAGACACATGGCCGGTTTTAATAGACCCCACTTGTGTTGAGCAATGCTTTGGCATGAAGAAATATTGCTTGTTTAGCTTTTTTGTGCTTCCAAGTGTGCATGTATGTGTGTCCATGACCTCTGAATGTGTGTGTAGAGTTTATGGGTGTTAAATGTGAGAACATCAGGCAGGTTTTGTCTCTTATATCTTATGAATCTCAAGCTGTTTGTTTATATTAATGCTGGATATTATCAGACTTAGTTTTGTTGCTGTAAGCATGTTACAGATTTTCATACGGTGCATATGTTGCATATTTCTGCTATGAGTCTGTCACTAATGGTGCCTGAGAGACCGAGCTGGACGTCTCGGACTCTCACAGTTGTAAATGTGAACGAGAAGCACGCCCATCATGTTTACGAGCCAGCCCTCTTCCTCTGGGACCGGCTCGTTTTCAGTCGCCCGTTTATGGGGCAGGTGATGCAGCATGAGATCCAGTCCAGAGTCTCACAGGACCAGAGCTGGAATAAAACATGTTTCTGCTGCAGTCCAAGTCCGACCAAAAGGTTCCCATCAAATCTGATTCATCCCTGCAGCTCTGAGATGCCAGTTTTCTCATTTTTGCCAATCTGTGATGTCTGCTGCCACCCCACCCTGTGGTCATAGTGTGGCGTTTAATTTATCATTCTGTCATCGGGAAGTTTTGCAAGTGGGAGAGCGATTATTCATGATTTCCACTCAGCGATATGACAGAGGGCGCTTGGGCCACTGGCTGCGTAAAAACTCTGGCTCCTTGTTTGTCTTCTCCCTGCCTCGTCCTCCCCTGCTTATCTGAGGAGAGTGGAAAATGTTGCTCGGAGGAGATCAGCTTATCACAAGGAGCACTCATGACCGTCTTTATATCACAGCGTCACTGTGTTCAGTTGAGCTGCTACCGGACCAACATTTCTCCTCTTTCTCTCTCATTTCTTCAAGTCCATCTGCAGTTTTCTCAGATTCTTTTAAAAACTTCTCATGGCTGACTTCCTTTTCTGTAGAAATAAACAGAGTGAGCACTAAAAGCTGCAGCAGGCTCCCAGGGGCCATTCGTCAGTGTGTTTACCATGATGTCATACCGGCTGTTAACCTTAAATGAAAGGGAGACACGTGCAATATTTCACCCTCTAAACCATGTTGTTAGGTTGACTTTAATTTACTCTAACTTGTTGACAAAACATGACAGAAATACAGAACTCTCTGCGGTTTTGCATGAAAACATATTTCTTCATTAAGCAAATGCACAAACAGCTGCTTAAAGTTTGGAAAAACTGAGCTGTTGATTAATTCAATAATGATTTAACGAATCAAAGTCGATTCTTGACCTTCAAAGAGTTTAAAACAAAAACTAGAAAGACCTCATTTCTTTACTAAAGGATCCGAATACTTGTTGTCCCACGGTGCTGAGCTGCATCTTAATTTATCTTCAGGCTCCCAGTTTACAAACGATGTGAACCAATAATATGTAGCATTGACTGTTTACCAAAACATCTCTTGTCCCTTTAAAAAAAGACAAAAAAATGCACAAACTTTCCCTTTCATTCTTATATTTTTTTGCTATTATTATAGATTTAGTTCAGAAACAGCCCCGGGTTGCTGCTGTTTCCACACCCAGATCCAAACCCTGCAAAGTGCCACTTCCTCAGTTTGTTAGCGTGCATATGTAAAGTGCATACGTTTCCTTTCACTTGCATTGAAGCACGTCCCTCTCATTGTGTTTGAGCGGCCGGCCTCAGCTCACTTACAGCGTCGTTCGTCTCTATTATGGTCGCTGAGATGCGAGATAAGAAAGCTGCTTTCCTGCTTCTCACAGTGCAGAGGGTGAGCTCTCTGAGATAACTTGTAGGGTGACGGTCAGTCGGACATGATAACTGAACCAAAACAAGATGAGACCTGACAGAAAGTCCTCAAGAGCCACACGGCCTGCAGCGTCTGCTGGCTGCTTCTTACTTTATCTACTGCAGGAAATGTAGCGACCCTCTGAGTTTGTATTTATTCCCAAATCCCGTGCAGTCGTATTTAAGTGGTATGTAATGTGGAAAGTGACACACGGAGCTGTTTTATTCTGCACGACAAAGCGCAGGTTTCCCATGCTGCTTTGCTGGAAGGATGCAAACTTGTGGCCGACAGCAGCTGCGTTTGTTTCCAGCTCTCCTCTTTCATCGTGTCCTGCACATACATCCTGTGTTTGGTCTTTTATCCTCGTCGTCTGAAATCAGTTTTCAGAGCCACATGTACGCAGACCCGCCCCCCTGCGCTGTTTAACGCTCCCTCACATGTTGCGTTTAACAGGCGGACTCTTCTGGCTCCTGCACTAAACGGCCCTCCTCCCCGGGGTGAGGGGACAAGCTGTGTGCTGATTGAACATGTGGCCGTGTCTTGGTATGCTGCTGGTATGCCTTTTATGTGCTACTTTCCCCTTTTTCGGGGCTTGTTCTCGTTTTTAGACCCGGGTTTTTGTGCCCCGAGCCAGGAGGGTTGATTTGTTGATAAACTGCAGGGTTCGTCTCAGCTGCGGCGCGCAGGAATGCACGCGAGCTGATCGCCACATGAGGGGAGACAGAGAGTCAGTTTCTCTGTTTGTTTCCATAATGACAGGCTCAGGTGATCGCTCACTGTTTGGCTGTTAATGAGAGTCAACGGTAACCGGAACGTAAACACAAACACAGCCAAGAATTAAAGGGAAGAAGTGGAAATACAACCTATTGTGTCAATATTTGTTGGTGCAAACGAGTCATTTTCAAAGTTTATATCATGTGAAATTCAGCAGCACCTGTTTTTAGGATTAAAGTCCTACAGTAAGAGACACGACAGGCAGAAACATTGAGGTTTTGGGGTCAAATTTCTCCCATAACGTGTCTTCTTTCAGAATAGTGGAAGGGAAACCTCCAAAACAAACATTTAAGTTTATATTTTACTAGATTAAACCTTAAATTCACTTAAATTTAGTGTTTTATTGCAGCGTGAGAACAGCAAACGTAGTCTAAACCATCTTTAGAAACTCTCTCCTGCACAATATTGTGTGTTTTACATGTTTATATATTGTTGTTGCTGTGAATTAGATTCAATATTTTGTCTTCAAATCGTCATTTTTATTAAGAATTAACACTCAAAGACACCAAACTGACCAGTTTTATTCCTATTTATATTCTGAAGGTTTGTCTTTATATCATTCATGGCCTGATTTATAGAACATTTTGTTCCTAAAAACACGACGAAAATTGATGTTTTTATAGCTTTTGACAGTATTTTCTGATTTATGAAACGATTAAAGGAGATATCCCAGTTACCTTCTGTAAAAAAACTTTGAATTGAACATATCAACAACAAAAAATAAGACATTTTAAAATTGCTTCATTGGAAGTTAAGAATTATGTCCCAGAAACAAATACAAATTAGTGCATATTTAATGAGTCCATCGCCTAATTTGCATATCTAAACATACAATTTTAGAAAACTAAATCACAGATAACTTGACAGAAGATTTTTGATATTTGAAGCATTAAATTCAGGGTTACATATACCTGTTTATATTGTATCATATGCAGTGCTTCACCTACTTAAACTTGTCATAACAAGAAAAGCTCCTGTAGTAAATTATAACACTTGGTTTCATGTCAGCATGGAGCAGATTTATTACAGAAAAAAATCAACACATACTAACATATTATATTGCTGTGAGGTGAGAAACCCAGAGGTCAGTTCATACCTTTACGTCTCCATCAGCCGGTTAGAAAAAGAAACCTCGTATCTCATCTTCTTATCTGGAGTTTGACGTGTTTACGGCCTGCAAACATCTGGCCCTGCATCTGTGCGTCTGACCTGCAGCCTCGGCCCCATCGCTCACCGCGTATCTCTGTCCGTATCTTCAGCTGTTCAGGTCGCCGTGGAGGACGCCGGACTTCCCCAGGGTCCAAGTAAGACGCTGCCGGGGTCAGTGGGTCCCCCGGACGCCGTGATGGAGAGCGGACAGGCGGGACCCCCTGGAAAGATGACCGCGTCCAAGCTGCCCAAGGGGACGGACGGCAGCATGGCGACGGTTCAGGGCTTCGCTGGAGCTCCAGGTGAGACACACACACACACACACACACACACAC
>CAFUXE010000924.1:406166-434421 GCA_903364295.1 Serranus cabrilla
GAGGGGGGGTGTGGCTGGACAGGGTGGTGGGAAGGGGGGCACATAAAAGTGCACGAGAACGTGACAGGGTGACAAGGTGGAACCATGGTGGAGAACGTGTGGAGTGTGGATGATAGAAAAAAAAGTGTCTCACAAGACGAGATGATGGTGGGAAAGACATTTTTTGCACATGTTTTATTTTATTTTTTATTTTTAAATAGACATATTGCAAAGGAAAATTCCACCATTATGGACAATATTCAGATCAGTTATCATTCTTTGGTGTTCAGGGCATTTCAGGAATCATCTCGTGGTTTAATTTCCTCTTTTTAGAGAGTTCTTATTAACTAAAAAAGCACTTGGAGAGCGCAGACCTCACCCACGAGTGGGAGCGAGTGCGTCAGACAGTGAGTGTTGTAACCAGTGATAGCGTCTACGGATCACCCCCAAAATGTAATCACTTATTTCTGGTATCATTGCGTACATTTCCTGAAAGTTTCATCCAAATCCGTCCTTAAATTATCCAGCTACGTTGCTAACTAGCAGACAGACAAACGAGGAAAACTAAACCTCATTGGCGGAGGTAACAAGCTTCACTAGGACCCTGAAAAAACTGAAGCAGACACTGCTGCATCCTACAAAACCAGATTTTATAAATAATAATACATTAATTGATAAACTCATATTTATTCAAATTAGATTTTTCTAAATAGGTTTTTTCTAAAGCTATCTTTTATAAATTATTAAAGAATTTTTATCGATTTTTATGAGATTATACAGAATGTGTAGTATCTGCTGCAATTAGTATTTTTAAAATAATAATAAGAGGCCCTTAATTTTTTGTCTTTTTCAGTGAAATTACCTTTACATAGATATACATATAAGTCTATACATAGATAGCACACATTTTTCTTCTTCTCTTCAAAATGAAATCTGAAATGCAGCAACACCAGATGATTTTTTTTAACATTATTAAAATGATTTTTCCTGATTTAATGGTGGAATTTTCCTTCAAGTCACACATCTGAATATTGAAACAGCAGGATAATAATAATAATAATAATAATAATATAATAATAATAACTCTCAGTATCTTCTACCTGTATCAGCTTCTTTATTGGGATGTGAACCTCCGCTTTGACTCACCTATCGCTGCCTTCACCTCCACAGCCTCAGACTCGGGGGAGAACCCGCTGAGCCCTGCTGCGTTCACGGCCCTCACCCTGAACACGTACATCTCTCCTGTCATCAGGCCGTGGCAGATGAACCTGCAGACGAGTTTAAAGCTTTAATATGAAGCAGCTGGAGGATTTAAACAAGAGCCTGGCAGATGTTATCGTCCAATATGTGCTGTTTTTATAATGCAGAAAATATTGGCATGATTGGCTTTTATTCTTTTTTTTAACTGACAAACACTGATCAGTAATGATGTTTATTTAGCTATTTATTTTATTCATGTCACTCTCAGTTAGCATTTATAGAATTGGCTGATAATGTAACATTGTTTACACAATATATTATAGTGTATAACTGTGTAAAATATGATTTAATACTGTTTTATGTTTGAGAAACGTACATTCGCAGGTGAAAAATCAGTGCACAAACCAGATAAAAAGATAAAAATTTCGTCCGGTTTCTAACAGAAACGTGTTATTTTACCTGGTAGCGTTCACAGGCTTGTTGTTGCACGGCTCCCACACGTTGCTGTCCACGATGCTCGCCTCGATGTAGTATCCCACCAGCTCTTTGGCCTCGCTGGACTTTTCCCAAGACACGACGACTGATGTGTCCGTGTTCCTGGTCGGGACGACTTTGCTTGGAGCAGACGGGATATCTGTGGACCAGAATCATTGTATCAGGGTCATAAACTGAGAATCTGCTGTCATGATGAACTCCTGTGTGTGTGCATGTGTGTGTTTTCTGACCAAGCTTGTCTCCAACAGTGGTGACCTCCGTCGGGTCGGACGGCTCGCCGACGCCGGCTGAGTTGCAGCAGCGGACGCGGAAGCTGTAGGATTTCCCCTCAGCGAGATCAAACAGAGCGAAGCGAGGAGACTTGACGGGAATCTCTGTGTTCACCCGCTGCCAGCTGTCTGTGCCCGCCACACACTGACCAACAAGGGTGTCACAAAGGTGTTTATACATGTGCATATTGAACTTTTTACACTTTTACAACCTCTCTTGTCCTCTCCTCTCTGCTCTATGTAAGCAGCCCCCGTTCAGTCCAACTTTCACTGAATTTTTGTTGGTTTTAGAGTCATTCATGACTTCGTAGTTGCTTGGAGAAGCACAGACTTTAAGGTTTTCTACAGGATCTGGTTTGTCTAAACTGTTTATTTTTGGTAATATATCAGTTAATTAAAATTTGGTTGGCTTTCCTAAACAAAATTTGTTTGTCACACATTTCTATTTTTTCTAAAAATAAATAAATACATAAAAATACGATAATTAACAATAAAAACTGAGGTAAGAACACAAGTGAATATGAATTTTTGTTTCGGATTTTTGTGGCATATAAACAAAACATTTATTTGTCATTTACTGTCTAAATTAAATGGGAACTGTACAAAATAATTAATGTCATGAATCAATTCCCAGTTGTGCATAATTTTATATTTTTTACAGGATCTGGTTGATCTGCACTTATTAGTAGTAATTGAGATGTAGAATAAAGTGATTTTGGTGAAATAACAGTATTTTAAGTTTACAGTTGGTTGATTTTTCACACATTATTAGTTCATAAACCATAATTTCAGTTTTTAAAAAATAAATAAATAGATAAATAAAACTAAAACTGAGATATAAACACAAGTGAATATGAACTTATGCTTCATTCGTTCATTTACTTAAAAATAAATTCAATTTTAACTGTAAAAAAGAATGAATGTAAAAAGGTCAGTCAGCAAAAACTTGCTATTGTTTGTCACCGATTCAAAAGTAATGACTGATTATTGTTCATTTAACATAAACTAAACTAAATGTCAGATATTCTACCTTCTCCACGTAGTACATGACGCCCTCCAGTCCTTTCTCTCCAGGCGGCTTCCAGCTCAGCACCACGTAGTTCTTGGTTGCCTCTGTGACCTGCAGCTCCAGAGGTCTGCCGGGAACGACGCCCTCTGATGGCCAAGAG
The DNA here is from genome assembly GCA_903364295.1 of Serranus cabrilla. Lineage (NCBI taxonomy): Eukaryota > Metazoa > Chordata > Actinopteri > Perciformes > Serranidae > Serranus > Serranus cabrilla. The sequence continues at coordinate 409,279 of CAFUXE010000924.1, forward strand.
ATAAAGAATGAGGTCCCTGAACGCATCACATCATGGTGTGAGAAACAATATTTTACCTGCAGGCTCCTCCTCTGTGACGATGATTTGGCCGGTCCAGGGAGCAGAGGTACCTGTGAAGAGTTAATAATACTATTTGAATTTATATATATATATATTGTGCTCCAATATACAATTCTACAATTCTTTAATTGGTCCATTTTCAAATCATAAACTGAGTTTCTAAGCAGATTTTTACCTTATTTTAAACTTGAAAAAGCCTTTAAAACATAAAAAAATGACCCATCAAACTGTTTTATATGATTATTTGACTCTTATTAGCTGATTCATTACTAATAAATCTCTTTAAATATGAGCAGCAGACGTGCAGTAAAGGCCTCAGTACCTCTCATGCGGGCGCGGTCAGCCGGGTCCATGGCGGCCACCGGCTCAGAGACCCTGGACGGGCGGCTCATGCCGCTCCTGTTGACGGCTCGCACACGGAACATGTAGGAGCGTCCCTCCACCAGGCCGGTGACGGGGAAACGGGCGAACTTCACCGGAGTGTCGTTGCACTGGACCCAGTGGTTGGTTCCCACCTCACATCTGCACATATATTACAGTATTTATCATTTATTACACTTAAGAGGTCATGTTTTCACCGACGTGTGTCTGTCTGCCTGTTTGTTTGTTTGTTTGTGTACAAAATAACTCAAAAACTTCTGCACGGATATGGATGAAATTTTCACACAAAATGTGTATTGGGACGAGCAACAGGTGATTAGATTTTGGTGGTGATCGGTGATCCAGAACACCATCTGGAATTTATATTGTGAATTTATATTATTGCGTCAGTGACCCTATTGCCTTCACTAACTGCTGCCATCTAGTGGATGAAATATTTCAATGCCAGAGTGCTCCCAAAACACATGCTTTCAATATAATCCTTCAAGTAGTTTGGTGTTGTGTAAGTGATCCTATTGCCTTGGCAGAGGTCTGCGCTCTCCGAGTGCTTTTCTAGTTTTTAAAATTATTCAAAGGAACAACCACTGTGGGACAATGACGCAGAGGATTTAGTCCAGTTGTCGTCAATCAATGTGTCACTAATTCTGTATTTTTCCTCTGATTTCTATATTCATAAAAAGTTCTGTAGTTGGTTTTGTTTTGCAGTTTTGACAGCAAGAGAGATAGAATGTAGATAATTGGTTCTGTTGAGGACTTCTCCATGGAAATGAGTGCAAATGATGGCATCCCATTTCCGCCAATGTGATGAAAATACTGACTTATTTTATTCTCTTTTCAGTAACTCCACACTGCTGTCCAACACTCTGGAAACAGTGACACCCTTTGTTTGATAAAAGTGTGTTTTTGTAGCTGCCACATACCGAGCTGCACACTAGTCAAGACCAATGATTTTAATGAGACGTTCTCATGTTGTACGAGTAACTGGAGATAACGGATCTGTTGATGGGTTTGGGTTGTGTGACATTTTGTGCACTTTTTGACTTCAAGATCCTCGTCTTTGGTGGTGATTTTTCACCCACAGTATCTTTCGAAAATCTCGTATAATTTTGCGATACAAAGTCATAATTTCTAGAAAGTTTTTCATTATAATGACGAAGAATCTTTTCTTTACATCACAAGGCTAAGCTCTTTCTGTAGCTGTGATTTTCCGCTTCCTTTTACCCAGACGGCTCTGCTGTGAGAACGTTGGAGGACACATTTAGCAGCAGCACATTGACTGACCTGTCCACAAAGTAGCCCAAGATGGAGTCGCCTCCATCGACAGCTGGCTGCTTCCAGGTGACAATGATGTAATCCTTGTTGGCATCCAGGCAGCGCACATCCAGAGGAGCACCGGGAGCTCCTTCAACCTCCGCATCAGCATCTGACACAAACAGCAACAACAGGTGAGCACGCACACCTTCTTTCACCTTAACATTTTACACATTTATCCACCTTTAACTCAGATGAGTTGATTCTACTGTCGCTGAGTGTTTCAAAGCGAGCTCTGGGGCTGCAGGGCCAGAAGCAAGGAATGTTCCTGGTCCTCAAGTCAAACACAAGCCGAGAGCGATCAGCGGCAGGAGGACAGAATTAGCCGCAGCCCGCCCCGGAGTGAAAGGGGATAAGAGAGGTGACTCTTAAAGACACACTGAGGGTGAAGCCAGGCCAACGGGAGGTTGCATCACCAAGTAAGAGCAAGTATGGAAGACACTGCTGTGTGTGTCTTCATATTCATATAAGTAGTGTCTCTGATTTAGCTGTTCTTCGTTCACTTTTTAATATTAAAGCCGCTTCGATGACTTTTTAACTGCATATAAAAACAACTGAAATCCACCAAAACGATTTATAGCATATCAGAAAAGTCTGTGTTTATATTTTCCAGACAAAGTGGAGCAACGAGTAACACATTTCCCAGTTAATAGGAGGATTTTCCTTTAGAGAATTTAGTTTTTTTTCATCCTATCTGGAAATATAACCCATCTTCACACTATTTCATTGGTATTTTTCAGCACTTGTTGTCTCATAAGTACTGGTAAGTGGGGCCTACCCTGCCTTCAGTAGGTTGTTATCAGCCAATTAATTGGCTGGCCTCTTATTTGTTAAATTTACTTTCAGTTTTGTTTTGATTTAGGCAACAAAACTACTTTTCTTAAGGTGTTAAGTGTGTGTAGGTGTGGTGCTTGGTAAGCGAAGATCAACAGACACACAAAACATCAGTCTGAACTTGTTTTTTAGTTTGTCTCTGAGCCTCATCGTGTCTTTGTTAGTGAGGGAAAGAAACGCCAGAATCAGATCACGCTGTGAAATATCATGGCAGATGTAGAGTTCGATTTGAACTTTAACAAGCAACCAAATGAACCGTAACAGATAAACTTTGGGTTGTAAAAGCAGCAGAGGTGTCGTGGTCTTGGTGGAGTGATGGCTGACACTAAATAAATCTGACTGAACAGGTGAAAAGATGACGGAGTAACAATCCAGCAGCTTTATCCTGATGATCTTATTATAACAGCAGAATGAGTGATAAGGAAAAAGAGTGAGGAAGGAAACTGGGCAGCCTATTGTTTCTCCTTGAAGCAGATATTTACAGTATTCATCTGACTCATTCCTCCGCTGAGCTCTCTGAGAATAGCCGCCTGCTGCTTGACTCTTACGGCGTTTTGTTTTTGTTTTGAGTCAACAGCCGGGTCTATTTTCTGGCTTGTTCCTGCTCAACATGTGAAGAAGCCGAATCTTTAAAGGTCAGATTGTCTCCGAAGGCAGCGGAGCTAAGCTCCACTGACCACTTTTTTCCACAGCCACCGTGTGGCGTCTCAATCAGAGATATCCAATTTAAAACCAGTCACTCAAACACTTTGACCATCAGATGTGGTGTTGTCATCAGGTGCCAGAGGACGTGCTGTGGTGGCTCTGACCTTGATTTGATGACATACTCGATCAAAACAAAGTGGTGGGGGACTCAGGTTGCATTTAGCTGGTGTTGACTGGAATGATAGTGATAATATCTGCGTGGAAACACCTCAGAGGCATCACATTTTAGAGAATTAAAGGCTTCAGGAGCTTTAACAACAAGCTTTCATTCAACTGTGAAGTGAATGTCGAGCAAACGTTTGAAATGTTGCAAAAAAGACAAATTAATTAAGAAGCATTTCTATCAACAGAAGTTGGCGCAGTGGGCTAAAAATGGCTGTAATATGTCAGTAAACAGCAGAAGAAGAAGGTTGTAAACTGGGAAACAGCTTCCTTTGGCCGTTGAAGCACGGAGGAGAAATGGAGAGAGATCTGCTGCAGTGTGTTTTTTAAATTATTCTTACATTTTATCGATAAAGACAGCAACAGTAGAAACAAGTGAAAAGTTAATTAACTTATTTGATAAAGAAGTTTCCATATAATGCACCATGTGAGTGTAAAAAGGAGGTTTTAGTAGCAGATGTTTTCCATTTCCATACAGCTTTTGTAATAAGATATTTCAAAATGTGCAGAAAAATACTTAAATGGAAACACTACTGATGTTTAAATGGCACTCAGACTTAAAGCTCTGAGTCACTGGAGCAACATTTGAATGTGTTATTTAGGCAGCAGCTGATGTTCATACTGAGCTGTTCCTGTTAATGTAAAGCAGAAAAACTAGAGAGTGCGTGAGGCTGCACCCACCTCTGACGAAGATGTAGGATGAGTAGGTTTCGTATCCAGACTTGGTGGTGACCCGCAGCGTGTAGAGCCCCTCGTCCTCCTTGTTGAGGTGTGTGAGGGTCAGCGTGGCTCGGTCTCCGCTCCAGTGCATCTGGTACCATTTAGACGGAGACAGCAGGACGTCTGGGAGGAAAGATGGAGGAAGCAATACAATTATACAAGTATATACCGAGCAGAAAGCACAGAATAATAACGAGTCATTTCATGTGTTTGATTAATGCATAATTTTGAAGCCCTTTTTTTTTTGAGTATTTCCATTTTCTGTTATTTTATACTTCTACTTCACTGCAGTTTGGAGGCAAATATTATTATATTATATTTTACTGCACTGCATTTCTTTTATACCTTTAGTTACTTTGCTGATTCACATTTATAATATAAAATCAATCAGTAAATAAATTATGTGCATTATTATGGCTTAAAGGCATTTTAAAGACTTTACCTGCTCAGTGATAAATATGACCTTGTTACCTTGAATTCTGAATTCTTAAATAAATGCAACACAGATTAAGTAACTGAGCTGTGTTTAAAATAATTCAAATGACCAGCCTCAACAGTAAAGTTATTAACACAATAATGCATAAATAGCCCACTCATAATCCAATAACGATATATAATATGCTGAAATAATGAGTACTTTTACTTTTGGTACTTTAACTACATTTACTCTTATGAAGCACTTTGAGTATTGCTATTTTCTGCTACTTTATACTTCTTTTTATGTTTATTTAATACCTTAAGTTACTTTGCAGATTAAGATAAATAATATGAAACATCATCACATACAACACAATATAAACACATGATGTTATTAAAGGTTTAAGGCCCAATTCACCAGCAAAACCACCATTAGTTTATCCGCTGGTTACCACTTTGAATTCCTGAAAAATTCAAGTTTTTTAATATTCAAATGATCATTTGTCTGTGAAGTATTTCTTTAATATAACTAATTCACAGGCGATCCACTCTGCGGTGTATAGAGTCATTCAAACGAGCCACTCTGGTGTTTATTTTGATGCCAGTGCTGTTGTAATGAACCAGTATCTCTCCTCTGTGGAGTTGCTACACTGTTGAAATCCCTCTCCAGTGATATTCATACAGGCTTTATCTTTGGAGCAGCTTAATCCTCAGTAATCCACAGCATGGAGTCGTCTGCTCACCGTCTCGGTACCACTGGACCTCCGGCTGGTAGCGGTTCAGGGTCGGGTAGATGATGACCGTACATCCCAGACTCATGGTCTCTCCCTCTCTTCCAAACGACACGCCGAATTTATCCACAATGTGAGTCTTGAAGTTGATGCCGTACTCGGACACGGGGCCATCTGCAGACAGAGCAGGAGACAGCAGAGTCAGAGCGCCGACCTGTGCAGACTCACGATGAGAGGAGAGACTTTTGTGGAAGAACAACACACGGCACTGTGAAGAAGACTGGACATTAAAAACATTCACAGACAAAAACACAGGAAGCCGGATCAAAACTTTTCAGCCAGACAGAAGAAAAGTGGGTAAAGAGGACAAACAAGACCAAACAAGTGACTTTAAAACCACAGAACAGTGCTCAGAAAAAGAAAAGAGGGGAGATATGGCAACTTGTTTTCATGCATTCAACACTGCAGACACGTGAAAATCCTGAAAAATCAAGAAATACATTATACGTATTAATTAAAAGTAGACACTTAAAATTGAAAAAAAAAGTACTCTCATTAATGCAGATGCAGCACAGCTTCGACCTAATGAAGCTGCTCCAACATGAACTTACTCGCAAACTGTGTTCAAAACATAAATGCTGAAAAATCGGTTGATTTTTCAATAACGGCTACTTCAGCAGAATAGACAGAGTGGTCATGCATGGACACGTCATCAGTGAAAACATGAAGTTCACCAAAACGGTTTCAAACCAGGTTCCCTGTTACCTTCAGTACTGGAACCTGCAGCGCCGCAGCATCAAGGAAACAGAGAGATCGTTAGAGCGGCAGCACTTCCTGTTTCCACAGCACCCTATCTAGTTATTTTATTATAGAACGACCGGATAATCTACTGCAATTTCGAGGTACCTTACCTTATTTCTATTTTATGTAACTTAATACTTCCACTCCACTACATTTAGAGGCAAATATTGCAGTTTTTACTCCTCTACTTTACTTACTTTTCAATAAATTATGTGGCTATGTAGTAAAAATGATCTAAAAATATATTTAGAATATATATAACACTTTTATAATAATAATATAATACTTTTACTTTTCGTACTTTAAGTGATGCTTTTGTACTTTTACTGAAACACGTTTTAAATGCACGACTTTTACTTGTAGAGTAATTGTGCAGTGTGGTATTAATAATAATAATACATTTTATTTTTATTTATAGAGCACTTTTTATTTAAAGATACTTTACACGTAAAATAACACATAATTACACTAATTTTTAGAAAAAAGTGGATTGTATAAATGTATACAGGATTTAAATATTTAAAACATATTAGTACTTTTACGTAAGGAAACAGTAACTATTTTGACTGTTCCTATGACTATTATTTTTATTATTACACATTTTTTGTCTCTTTAGCAGCTTCCTATAAGTCTGATGCAACCCTGTGTTTCTGTAGGAAAAAGTGCCCAAAGTTATTCCTACTTTTTTGTTTTGCCATTGTCCCATAAGAGGACGGGTGCCTAACAACAAGTTAAAAACATTTTTGTTTTACTTGGCTTCAGCAAAAAAAACTCAGCAGAGAGCAGTTGTTGTTTTCAGCAAACAGTCTCTGATAAAGCAGCTCTAGGAAACATGCACAGCAACACACAGCAGCCTGATGAAGTTAGCAACTAGCTGGTGAGAGAATTATTGCACATCTAGCAGCTAAAAACACAGATTTTTTTCAAGAGTTGGTGGAAACCAAAATAAAGCTATAAGGAGAGTTAATTTCCGATATATCAATATGCATCTGTTTGACAAAACTTTAGCCATAACAACTTAACAGTACAGAAACGTGTCCAGGCTGCGTCTGGTTCTTCTGCCCCCTGGTGGCCGTGAACGACTGGATGCAGCTTTAATTCCACAATACAGTAAACAATCAAAAACAGAAACACAGTGAATTCACACTTACGTCTGGGTGATGGCAGCGACTCATCAACGTCACCTTTGAACCCTACGGACAAGAGCAGCAGTTACTAAACAGTAATATACCACAATAATATACCATAACTAAAGAAGCACTCGCAGAGGCAATAGGGTCACTTACACAATACCAAATTACTCACTTGAAGGATTATATTGAAAGCATGTATTTTGGGAGCACACTGGCATTGAAATATTTCATCCACAAGATGGCGGCAGTTAGTGAAGGCAATAGGGTCACTGATGCAATAATATAAATTCACAATATAAATTCCAGATGCTGTTCCGATCACCGATCACCACCAAAATCTAATCACCTGTTCCTTGTCCCAATACACACGTGATCCGAAAATTTCATTCAAATCAGTGCAGAACTTTCTGAGTTATTTTGCACACAAACAAACACGCTGGCAAAAACATGACCTCCTTGTTGGAGTTAATAAAGCAGTAAAGTTAACTCTCTTAGTGCTGTTGTTGTTAGCCATTTTAGTGCTGTTAGCAATGTTAGCATGGCTAGCACTGCTGGCTGCTGCCATTGTGGCTCAGCCACGTTCATGACTGCTTCTGTTAGTTTAGAGCCGTGTGCAGCCACTCTCGGCCGAGTTCCTACTCGTGATTCCCAATATAGGGTCAAAGAAAACCTCTACAGCTACATTACTTTAAACATTGACTGTACATATTAATTGGGATTAAAGCTTGTGATTTAAAAACATTTTATGTTCATGCGAAAGCGGTTTTTAGAGCTTGTTTGTGTTGGGAGCACTGGGTGTGTGATGGTTTTAAGACTTCTTTAAACTTACTCTTTACAACCACGGAGGCAAATGCAGACAGCTCTCCCTGGGAGTTCATGGCAGAGACGCGATACTGCGCCGTGTCATCGAAATCACATCTGAAAGAGGAGAGCATCAGGTGATCAATGTCCATGATACGCAGATTCTCTCTCTTAAGGACTCATGAGCCCTTCCCCCACCTCAGCCTCAGCCCTCTCAACCATGTAAATAATACCAACTATGTGAGCCCTGACTGTAAAGCGTTCCATAACTCCTGGCCAGGAATACTCTGGGAATAAATAGACACCACTGGTGATGTCATGTGCACCAGGTGTTGTGGCTCGCTGCACATGAAAGTATCTACAGCCGACGTGTTTCACCAAAATGCGAAAGAGATAATCTCATGTGTTCCTCCTTGTGAGTTTTGGCTGCTTGTTGAAATGGTCAGAAGGTCTTGGCTATGTTTAGACATGCTCTTTGTTATCAGCGGCAGCCTGGAAAATAGTGAGCCGCTCCTCCGGCTCGCAGATATTTTTGTACTTTTGATTAAATACGTTTTGAATGCAGGACTTTTACTTGTATTGGAGAGAAAATTCCAGTTTTTTTAGACAACCATAGATATGTTAAAAGTCATTTTTGAGTGTTTTGAAATCAAAATCTCGTTTTTTTTTACCTGTACAACACAGACATATTTTAGAAGACTGGACTTGAAGTGGATGGTTAAAAAAACGTTTACTATCTACCCCGGCCATTGTATCCAAGTGGCTGAGCTACATGCTAAAAATGGCAGTTAACCCAAAGCTAAACTTCAACTTTTCCCTCCAGAAACACAATGAAATGCCTCACTGAGCCTATTTTCATTCAGTTTCTACAGTATATGGTACATTATCAAGGTGAATAATCTTATTGTCTGCATTAAACTCAAATGACAGACCCCAAAAACTGTGATTTTCTTTGCCAAATGCCTGTAAAAAAAAGCAACAACCTAGCTAGTAGCAAGGTTTAAGAAAAATAAGTCTACACAAGTTAAGTTGTATGCAAATTTTAGGACTTTCTGCAATGATTCACTCTGGATTTACAAAATAAATTGCAGCAGTGGCATGTTATGGTTGTTGAACTATGGCACAGGATGTTTGAGAACAGTGGAAAGGAGAAGCTACACCTACCTGTTAATCTCCAGTGAGTGCACGCTGTATCTGCTCTCAAGCTTATACTTGCCAGCATTGGCAAGAGGGTCAATGGGCACATTGTTTTTGTACCTTGTAGTGGGAGGCAGAAAACGTGACAGAAGACAGACCAGAGGGAACGAAAGAAAGAACTTGAAAAGGATCAAACAGAATCAACAGGAAAATAAAAAAGACATAGAAACTGGATGGAGCTCGGAGGAATAAGCTGGACTCAGAGGGGACAGGAAGGACAGGTTTATGTTATGATGATGTATGTTGGTGACCTACCAGATGACCCGTGGGTCGGGCCAGCCACTGACAGTGCAATGCAGCCGCACACACTGCTTCTCCCACACGGTGTGGGAGCGTGGTTTAATCACAAACTCCGGGGCGTGCATCAGGCTGTCTTCGTTCATACGCTTAAAGTGTTCCCCGTGTTCATGGATCTACAAACAGAACAATGCTTAAGCATTAAATCAGTCGGGATAATTACCAAACATAATCTAATAAATCCCCATCATTTTATCATGAACTCACATTGCATGGTTGAAGCAAAAACAAAGCTTTTTCATACACAAACTGAGCAAGATCCCGACATTTATTTATTAATTTTACACATGCAAGACGTAGGCTCTGCACTTTTAAATGTGACGCGTGTTTGAGTGTGTTGTTCATTATGTCCTATGAATAGCCGGGCTTCTCGTTGTGCCTCCAGTAACTCAACACATTAAATGACAACACCCCTGGGACACTGGCTCCCTGTGTCTCAAGAAACATGATCTCCTGAGGAATTTGTCGCCCGGTAGTAAGGCTATCTGGCAGAGTGAAGACAGATAAGTACAGTCAGAGGGCTTTTATGATCCTCAGTGAATGGTCGGGTACTACTCCACATAATCACCCAGTGACATTAATAACTTCCTTGTGAAAAGAGAAGCAATAACAACCACTTAACCACAGGCACTTTGTGTTACTACAGTCCTGCAAATAATTATGCTCTGTAATTTCATATGCAGACTAATAGGGCGCCACAGGAATGAGTTCTTAAACCAGGAAGTAAGTTAGCATTTTAGCACCCTGGGGTCTAACCTCTCAAACTCAATGAGAATGGGTTGGTGTTTAGATGCCCGAAATAAGGTCTGTGGTTTACAAAAGCTTAAGAGATGTTTGTGTTTTGTTGTACAGCATAAAATACGCAAGTATACACCCCCCATGAGTTTTTACGTGTCCTTAAAAAGGCTGTTGCTAACAAGTCGCTAAATGGGACTACGTCGGTTGTCGGGGACACTAAACGTCAACACACCGGACACAAAAGGGAACTCTCTCACAAGTCCGTCTTACAGCATCTAGTTGTGTCTTTCAGCAGTCTTGCAAACTCTTGTAGATTTTAAATTATGTTGATCAACAATTTATTAGGCTACAGTTTTGCTAGCTTGTCAAAACAGCTGGTTACCTTGTCGGAAAGCGTCTGAAGGCTAATGGTAGTGACCTTCAAGTCATGCGACCGTAGTGTAGTTCGTGATAGCATATTGTTAGCTTTAAACGTCTGTCAGCTGCATTAACTCTTCATACATAATAAAAGTGGTTTTCATTTGTGAAGATTATCCTGCTGAACACAACATGTTAGCATCAGAAACGTGTGTTTGCCACACAGCTTATTTTCTGCAAGATCCAAAATTCAATGCAAAAATCCCAGAGGTGAATTCTCAATAGACCCCATGGAGATGGTACTCCACAAAAATATGTCATTTCTATTGCTCTCTATATTAAATTTTAATTTGTATTTGTTTTTGTGATGTTATGGAAGAAGATGGTCTGTTGTGATCAGCTAGTGCATCTTAGGCTTCCTGTGTGACCTTAAAACAGCTACATGTAGGACGCCCGACTGACCCTTTTGTTCAGAGAGATGCGGTCGGCCGTCTCACGCATGGCCTCCCTCCTGGAGATCAGCTCTGACCTCTCCATCTCCAGGCCACTGGTGAACAAATCCCTGCCGGCCATGTATGCAGCAGTGTCCCTCACCCTTCCTTGCTCTGAATCAGAAAATCCTGTAGCAAACTCTTGACTAGGAGTTTGTCGAGAGCAGAGATGTGGGGAGTAAGGCACATCATTAAAACTGAAATAACTTTAGCTGCAAAAACATTCTTGGAGTTTATCAGAGTTTATTACCTGCCCCTGAAGATCGGCACTACGTAGCCGATGATTTGGTTCTCTTTATCCACAGCCAAGTAAGTTGGCTTGGCTCTCTTGGGCACAGGGCTCAGTCTGCTCGCCTCCAGCCCAGAATGTGAAGACACTTTAAGTCTGGGACATAATACAGTAGCACACCATCAGACTGGCAGCCAGCCAGACAATGCAACTAAAAACATCAACATGTGCGGGTGAAGCCAAGATCAGGGTAGATGAGATGTGATGGAGGTTCAGTGGGAAAGGAGTCTAGGTGGTTTAGTTTAGATTATTTAGCATTTTGACACCGCAATAATAACATTTTCACAATTAACACAGGCCACCTGATACAATATGAGCACAAATTGAAAAAACCTGGTAATTTCACAGAATTTTGTGGGATCAGGTTGATTTTTTTTGGAGACTTTAAGCACCACAAGCTTTGTCATGTCTCCAACACTTGATAACTCACGCCAAAACAAGCTCAATTCATTTCTAAAAGCACTACAGGTCAGCTGTCCCTTTAAGACCATCCAACACTTTCACTGCAATCTAATACGATGGTAACACAAACCAAAGCCACAAATCTTATTGTGCACCACATATCATACCCCTAACAACTCACTTATCACTTGCAAATCCTTATGCATTATATTCAACAATCCACCGTACGACAATTATCTCAAAGTGAAGCTAAATGGTAGCTAAAATATTTTAGATTTTAGGTCGGCTGCCACACAGTTTGTCTTTGGCAACACTATCTGCAGCACTCTGAGAGTTGGGGGTGGGGGCTCAGGGTATGAGATAACAAGAACCTGATAAGGAGGCGGGGGCACGAAGGGTGACAGGGCAACTGCCCTCATTTTTCCTGTATCTATCTGGGTCACTGTCCCTTCAGCTCTGACCATCTACACTCCCCTGACTCTCAGGATCAAGTGGATTATAACATGGAGAGCTTCGGATTCACTGCTGAAACCCAATCGAGGCTATTCCATATAACAAATCCAATGGTCATGTCTGCATAAATACAGCATCTTTGCCACAACAACATTATTGCTACCACACAGACTGTTAAGTCATCATCACATCATAACCATCCTCTCGTCAGCCCAGATTTGGTGGCTGGTGGGCTGCCCAGCCACATGAGTGTAAAGGCAAAGATCGGATGGTGTTAGTAAAATCTAAGCCCTCTGACCTGTTCACACTCTCCAGGCCAGTTTATTAAAAGATCTGTAAAAGCTAGGACCACCATAAACTGAGTTTTTCCTTAAGATTGAAAAGCATCACTCTAGTGAATCCACATAATCACAGAAACTTTTTTAAAAAACTATTTTACCCTTTCCTTGCAAGCTTCTTTATTAATGTCACTCAAACATTTAACTCCAGAAGTCGTCCAGCCTATTCAACCCCAGTCATTTGTTCCTACCCTCTAATACGACCCATCGGCTCCTAAATTAGCACTGGTTGTGGTAGCAGGAGATGAACATGTCCCCATGGTTTGTTATACAGAACCATCTGAGAAGCTGTCATTGGAAACTGTTTGGAAAAAGTTGGGCGCTTAAGAAAAAATACTGGATCGGATGAACCAGCTGCCAATTATGAGTCTTTGTCACCATTGTTGTTTTGAACATCGCTTGCTGCTCACTAAACCCTGCCTGAACCTAACTCCTCACAGCAGGCTAAGTAGTCAAACAACTGGCTGTTTGGATATAAATGCATTGTTTGAAGTCTAAATATCTTGCATTTTGCATGATTTCAGCTGCCGTGAAAGGTAAAAAGTCATAGATCTATCAAGAAAAACGGATACAGCGTTGGAGGCTGGACCCCATTTATTTCTGCGAAAGTTGCTTAGTCAAAGAAATTCAAAAGAAGGATTTAAAAAAAATTCTTGACTCTAAACAAAAGTGCTCTTACTGAGAAGTCAATACTGTACAATAAAGAAAAACACTACGTCAAATTGACTTTAAAGTCCAGGACGCTTTCTGGGGGCCTAGCTAAAAAAAAGTGCATTTTACATACATTATGTCACTATAATATAGCTTCATATGTGACAGATTTATTTTAGATACATAGCTACATTAGTTCTGTAAAGTTAAAGTTAAATCAAAGGTTTCCTCAGTGAACGTCCTGTGTTTGTTCGACCCATCCATCAAAACAAGCGCCCTCCATCTGCGGACTTTGTTACTCCTTATACTACCTGACCTCCTCCTTTGCTCTCATCATAATTACTTTGGCCACTAGAGGTTGCTCCCCAACAATACATATAAATATGGTTAGTAAAAGAAATACACTAACAACAAATCCATTTGTCATATCTATATTCACTATATTAGGTGTCCAATTCATCTTGGCAACAAAAACAACCACTAATGAACAACAACTTTCCTTATGTCAGTTGAAAATAAGGCAAGAAACGGCATTTCTAAGACGGGATAATACATATAAAAGCCACCAGGTTTTAAAGATAGACTGACTGTCACTTGTTACTTTCCCTCCTACAAGGTATGCACAGGTCAAGCTTCTATTTCAGTCTATGCCATATACCATAACTCAGCCATTACATAACACTGCATTTCCTTACAGCTTATCCAATATAGGTTTTGCTCTGGAATTAATGTCCTATAATAATTTTAGTTATTTATAAATAGGTGTGTTATAGGTAAGAGTCAGCGTGCACGAAGAAAAGAAAACAGCAGACATGCAAAAGCTCCATGCAGGATTTAAAGCTGTTTCCAACCACTAAAAGGAGCAGAGATCCTAAGATGTGTGTGAAGGTTGATCAAAGAGAACTCAGAGAAGGGAAGGGTGGTTACTTTGGTGTCAATATGGCAGCAAAGCAGGAAAGATGATCCCAAAGCTGTGACAGGGAAGTGATCCAACAAGGGTGATGGAGGTAATCAGTTGGGTTGGATGATGGTGTTAAGGTTCCCTGTGACAAAGAGGTGGATTGAAGAAGGTATATCCTCGTCCTCCTCCTTACCCCCTGCTCCTGCTGCTGGTGGCGGAGGTGCTGATGCCAGCAGAATACCTGCTGCTGGACTGGTACTGGCTCAGTTTGGACTCCGTCTCTTTGCTCCTGTAGCCGCGGTCATAGTGGCGGTGGTGCTTCTGGTAGAACGGTATAGATCCAGACATGCTGCAGGCCGCTGCTGGTTCGAGCCCCGAGTCTCTGAGTGTCTTGCTGCCTATCTGTTTGTCTGTATGGTCAGTTAGTGTTCAAGAGCAGGTGGATTTATGGTTATAATAAACTGTAGATTCATCACCGTTCACCTAATTGTAGACTTGTTGAATCAGTCATTGAACAAGCTGGCCATGCTTTCATTTACTTCAACATGTTCTTTATAGATGAACATGGACAGTTAATCTAGCTTTCACGATTGAAAAAACTGTACTTAAACTAAATAATATCAAGAAATTACATAACTCCCATGATGCATATAGAAATATATTGGAAATATTATGGCCAACCATTATGAAACATGTAAATTCAAACCTGCAATATCAGCTAGCAAGACATGACATAGGGTTCAGGCACTCAGGCAGGCTTAAATAGACGTATGCAACATCCCGGTTTATCTCATCCCATCCCTTTACAACTGTTTCCACTTACCCTGGACACAAAGCCTCAAACTCCAAGCTTTAATGGAAAAGATGGTCCAACTCCAAACTAAAAGCTTGATATCCCAGCAAACCTACAGGTAGGTGCGTTCAGGGCTGCGGTCTACACAACAAAAATAATATTGGCCCCTGCCAGAGTGTCCCAGCAGCAGTCACAGCCTTTTATGGTGAGGGTGGAGATAAATATAGCCGAGAGCAGAACGTGGGGGACAAGTCAACTCCTGCAGGGCAACACATTTATGGGAGCAGGTCTCTGACGATGAGCATTACTGCATGAAATGCAGGTAAACACAGGGGAACTTATGTGTTTTTGTCCATATTTTTTCTTAAAGTTTTATCCATTTTCTTCAGAATTTGTGGAGGAATTTTTGCTCTCTTTATCCAGCTTCTACATGTATACTATTTATAAAATCTAATGAAGTTTTGTTCTGATTATACTTTTTTTTTGTTATACTCTACAGAAGAATAAAAACAGTTTGACTAGTTATTAATATGGCAAAGCCATCATACTTTAGAATATTGTCACAGTAAAAAGCACCTCAAAGTCCAACTCTTCCTGATTTCTCTTATTTCACAACCTTATATTTAATTCAATACAGATCATTATGTCTGCCAAAAAGGTTATGTATTGTTTTGGTTTGTTTGTTTGTCTCTTTGTCAGCAGGATTATGGAAACACTGCTGACCCCATTTTCATGGAAGGGCGTAGCATGGGCCAAGGAAGAAGCCATTAAACTTTGGAATGGATCCGAATCACGGGGTGGATACACACGTTTTTTTGTTTTGTCATATTATGAGATAGAGCATTTGGCCTTGGTGGGGGTCTGGGCCCCTTGTGCTTTTTAATTTAATATATATATATTATTATTAATGTGAGGATCTTGCTGGCTCTGAGCCCACAGTATGCCATCACTGGTTAATCTCCAGCAGCTTTTGTCTCAACTTTTTACCACAGCGGTCTCAGCTGTGGCTGTTTCTAACTTTAGCCATAGCCCACTATTGTTGTTTGCTTCACATGCATCAAATGCCTTTTACTGTCTCTGTGTTACTCTCTCTTTCAGCCTCCCTTTCCTGAAAGTACACAAATGCCCCCTTGTGTCTCGGCTGCTATTAAAAGAAAAAGTTAAATAAATCAAGGCCTAGGAGGCTGTGGATAAAAACAAAACTGCTGATGCCAATGTGACTCATAAAGATGAAGTTATCCTGCAGACAAAGGACGTTTCTGTTTGAATAAAGTTTGTCAGGCCATTTGGCAGGCAGATGTAATTTGGCTGCTACAGATGTTTTTTTTTTAACTCGGAAAGTTGCCTCCATTATTTTATCTAATTGTTATTATTCTTACAATCTATGCCTGCAACACAAACACCTCTGAGGCTCTTGTGTTGAAAATTCGTCCACAATGTTGGCCGATGTCCCGCAGTCAGACTCAGCACGGCAACATACCTAAAATGTTACGGCAGCAATCTGAAGAGATCAACGCTCAGGAGAACAATACAATACATTTAGCAGGGTCACAACACTACATGCTGTCTAATGAGTATGGGATATATTCTACAAGTGTAATATAACATGTCACAAGCCACCAGCTCATTTGACAACATGCCTCTTGTGAAACGCTGTAATTAAATAAGGTTGCAAGACCTTTAATTCATCACCAGAAAGCAGCAGTGATATGAACAGCTTGTTATAATCAGTTAGTGTACAGATGACTCTTAAGCATGTACTGCTGTCGTTAAACAACTTTAGACTATGTTTTTACCTCAAAGAATAACTATATTCACTTTCTACTGGACGTTAGATAAAAAGACTAATACCAGTGTGTACAGTTTGAAGCTACAGCCAAGAGATGATTAGCTTAGCTTAGCACAAAGGTTGGAAACTGGGAAACAGCTAACACAGCTCCATCCGAAGGGAACAATATCGGCTTACACCAATAAACCTCTCAAATTTGTCCAATCTGTAAAAAAAAATCAAAGTATACTAAAGATAATTTAGCATTTTATGGAGGATTATGTGCTCGAATGTTTCTTTTCTTTCCAGTCTTTATGCTAAGCTAAGCTAACTAGCTGTTAGCCTCATGTTATGTTTAAAAAGTAAATATGAATGGATGGAAGCTAGTTAGCTTAGCTTAGCATAAAAAATGGAAACTGGGGGAAACAGCTAGCCCATCTCTGACCAGATCTGCTAAGACACCACGAATTCAAAAACAAAATAAAACAATTGTTACCTTTGGACACAAGCTAATCCTCCCTGTTTCCACCATATGCTAAGCTAAGCTAACTATCTGCTTACTGTGGCTTCCTTTGGCTACAGACATGAATGTGGTGTCAATTTACTCATTTAATTTATGCATAACTGAGCCATCAAACACACACATTATTACAGCCTAGTTGTACTGTAAATAAATACGTTTCTAAATTGCTTTGTTTCTTTATCACCTGTGCTAATAATATTCCCTTCCATAGCAACTGAAAATGGCACTGGACAAGTAACAGTATACTGTGTACAGTTAATTAGATGTATTTATATCATAATGTCTGTGTATTATTACATTGTTGGACACCTAAAGTAGCAGTAACATCCAGGATTACTGAAAATGACTGAACATTAAAAGAATAGCATACAGTCTCTTTGGAGGTTATATCACGAACATCCCAGGCTTTACCCTAATCCATGAAGATAAACCCCCAATTACCAAACTACTGTCACTCACAGCTCATAGAGAAGAAACTTAGTGACTTCCTATTGTACCCTCCTATGGTATTTAAAGAGCATTATATGTCACATAAAAGTGTGCTTGACTATTGTAAGAACTAAACTGTTTATAACTTATAACTCCTAAATGTTCTATTACAGAAAATGCATTTAATTTAGTGCAATTAAATACAATTGGCTTGCATCTCTGCAGCCTATTACATTCAGTTTTGTTGACACTGAAAGGTGCTAATTCAATATTTTGGTATTTTGAGACCCTATATCTAAGTCCTATTAAACAGCACTATATTAAAAGTTGTTTCTCATACTTTGTCCATTCACCACATGTTTTTTTTCCAATGAGTAGGATTGTTATGAATCACATACATGTTAGCACCATGTCACTGGGTTCAGCTGTCCAGAAAATTCCAACTGTACGGGCGTCTCCAGGGATCTATAAGGGGTATTTATGTTCTCTACTTAGTATGGCTCCCACACATCGAAGCTACTTACATGTCTTAGATAACAGTTCTAGACATAAACAAATTAAATGGGTTCTCACACAGCATTGGGTAACATGCCGAGAAAACTATTAATGACTTCAAGAAACAGGCTACAGTATCACTGAACAGAGGTGAGGTTTCATGTGAAGATGGCACACTCTAGTGGTTTAAGGTGACACCATGATGTGTCAAAATGTGGTTGTTTTGTGTATATATTACTCAGCAGAGCCTTCCATGAGAAATACAAATATATCAACTGGAAAAGTAAAAATTTGAATGTACCCTTTTTCACTTGAAAAGTTCAAAATACATCTGACTACACACAAATTAAGTGATAAAAACGTATTTTTTTTTATAAAAATGCACTGTTGTGTTTGTGTCCACTTATTAAAAATGCCAAACAACCATTAGTCAAATCTGCTTTGTTTAAACATTTAAACTTTTTTTTTTTGCAGTCTTTCAATGCCTTTTGTAACCATCATTAACACTGGTCATAATTCTCTTTGGACTACACAGCTCTAGACTGGTGGCCTGTTTGAGTATAACATATAGCATTACCATGAGTGACTCATGGCACATGCTCAACCACTTTGTTATCAACTTTGAAAGTGATATGACAACTGGACAAAGAAAGACCTACATGGCTTGTTTTAACCTGTGAGTCAACTGTTCAGCATCTGGCTTTTGAAGCCCTGCAGCACTAAGCCTCTTTTTACAGTAGTGATGATCGGGGCTACCAACTGTTCTGTGACCAGTCAGTGTCTATTATTATCCATCCTATCAACATTTTTGCCTTCATTGTTTTGGTTTTAGTATATGATCTCAGCACGTCCAAGTCAGAGGCCATGGTTCTGTCCTTCTAGTCCTTTCACTGGGTTTGAATCTAGCTTGGTGCCCTTTCCTGCATGTCTTCTCCATCCACTCTGTACCTCTACGACTGTCATTAAAGCCTGAAAAGGCCAACAAAGATAATTAAAAATAAATAAAAAAGAGAGATAGGGTGAGGAGATCAGACATCTGGAGGGAGCTCAGAGTAGAGACGCTTCTCCTTCGCCTCAAAAGGAGCAGCTGAGGTGGCCCCAGAACACACTGGAGGGGCCTCTGTGTCTCATTTGGCTTGGGAATGCCTCGAGGTCCCACAGGAGGAGCTGTACGTTGTGGCTGGAGAGAGGGATGCCTAGAATACTTTGTTTAGCCTGCTGCCCCTGCTGTCCAGCCCCAGGAAATGGAAAAAAAATGCATGGATGGATATGATCTGCTTTTTATTTTGATGTTTTTCCTTTACTTAAGTCCCATTGAGGTTAAAAGAACCAGAAAGCAGCACACTCATACTTCTTTTGCAGCAATAAATACAATAAAAACAATATGAACAGGCTAAGACAACTGCCACATGCTACAAAGGAGTGTTAATAAACCCCAGCTGCAATGCATGATTATCAAAGTATTTGAGTCAGATCAACAGTATCATTCCAATGGGAAAAGTTGAAGAGACAATTATTATTTGCATACTTTATCAATAACAAAAATAAAGAATTATAAACTAAATGAATTTTTATATGTATGCCTTCAATAAGGCATAATAGGGCAACGCCTACTTTTTCCCACGGGGACCACTTAAGTTTTCCCGTTGCCTTAATTGCACAAAGGACGAGCTATTCTTTCTTCCCTTAAAAGGGCATATCCAGGAATGTCAACGCAGGCAAGGGAGTGTTTGTGGAAGTTACATTTATTCCACCGGGGGGTGCGAAGGTACATTATGCATTTTACTACCATTAATAACGAAACATTAGGACATACTTTTGGATTAAGTTTAGTCAGATGTAACTAATTATAGTATTCGGTCTGAAAAAACGCAAGTATTGTTTTTCAAGAGAAGATTATGCGTTCATACATGTTGATCCGCCCCCTATTTTCTTAAGTTGGTTTGACCCAAATGTTCTGTACGGAACCCAACATCGTTATCAGGAAGTGAAGGGCGGTGGTTGAGAAAAGAGCAGCGTCGGGCTAGCTGACAAGTTTCTGGTCGTTGTTAGGTAAGACTGTGTTTTAATCTTATTTCTTTCTGTATATGAAAGCTAACTATATTGTAAGCGATTTGCTATCTGGATACCACGCCGCAGGTGGTAATGTTAAAGGCGTATGTTTAACTTACATGCCATCGTGCCGTTTTGCGTGTTTGGTTCATTGCCCTGAAAACACGGCTAACTGCTAGCTGCGCGGCTAATGGCTCGATTACGCACCCGTACGGAAACTAAATTAGTACTTTTTTAAACTTGGAAAGTCAGTTGGTAGATCAACAGATTTAAAAGTCATTCTCGGGAGTCCGAGAAACTTTTGTTCGTTGCTAATGCTCACAGCTGTGTGAACACTAATTATTTATTGTGGCTCAAGCTAGGCCGCAAACCATTAAGACTGTGCATTACGTACTTAATAATACGCTAGAGTTGTCATTAGGTTAGCTCCATGAACAAAACAGCATTAGTACAAGTTGGTTTTACTTAAAGTTACTATTTAGTTGCACGGTTTGCAAAGTGCGCAACAAAAACGAATTTTAAAAGCTTTATTTTTCTCACTGGGAGCATTTCCGTCAATATGTTGAGGGCATTTTAAGCTCAACAAATACTTCCTTCAAACCACAGACTTTAACATAATATTTTTTACTTTTTACACATTACAATACAAGTTGCACCATTAGTCAAAAATCGGGATTTAAAAGAGCAAGCGTCACATAAGTAATTTCTCAATTACATGATCACTTTTGCCGTTTACAGTTGGGAATGGGAAACTGCCCCGTTTATTCACTAACTATGAAAACGAATGACTATACAATTTGACAGTTATATTATAGGTTGCTCTACGTATTGTCTGGTCCGGCCAGCTTTGAAACGTTAAAATTGTTTCACTGAATGTTCATGTAGCCATTGTAACAACAATTGTTTGTTGTTTTTTTCAAGGATGTCATTATATATCTGAATACATGGCAAAGTTGTACACAGAAGTGGTTGAGACAATTTTCCATCAACATTTGGTGCTAAAAGAATCTGCGTATGTTGAAATAAAGATGTGTTGAATGTGGAATGCGGAGTCTTCACTCAGGACATTGCCTGATAAGGGCATCTGTCCTCACATCAGTAATTTTCCTGCCCTCTGTGAAGGCAGTGATCAGATCAACCTAGAAAGATGAGGAGCATTTCCATTTATAGCTCTGTGAGGGACATCACACTGGGGATTCACTGCCAGAGAATTAAAATACCCTGCTACAGAGCTTTGGGCACGGATGATGAAATCTTATTTTGAGTAACTGCATGATCCACATTACCTCTGATCAGATTGTTTCCCTGTGTGTCATATTTTTTCCTGTCTTAGCTAGGCTGAAATTTGTCTTTTTTCTACACTGTTGTTGTCTGTTGACACTGACGTATCATGATGTTTGTTCTCTTAAGAGAATATATTCTCCTGGCTGTCTTAATACCCAGCAGCAGGATATGTAATCCAACAACATTATGTATTTATATCCACAGGTTAAAAAGAAAACAGTCAACATGTCTAGCAAAAGAGCAAAGGGAAAGACCACGAAGAAGCGCCCTCAGCGCGCAACTTCCAATGTCTTCGCCATGTTTGACCAGTCTCAGATTCAGGAGTTCAAGGAGGCGTTCAACATGATCGACCAGAACCGTGATGGGTTTGTGGACAAAGAGGACCTTCACGACATGCTGGCCTCACTGGGTGAGTAGGACATTTTTGAGTCCATTTTTACTCCTGCCTGAACTGAGATATGTGTAAGAAGCTGTAAGCTTGACGTATGTGGGTGTGCACCTACACTGTTTGCTATTTGAAAACTAGTTCTACAAGCAGACATATTTTAATCATCAGTTGTTAATGTCACTGGTACTTAAACCACCTCTGTATGTGAAACCCTTTAAGGCAAAGTGCACTATACCTGTCCTGTCTATTTTGAATAGGGAAAAATCCAACTGATGAGTACCTGGAGGCCATGATGATGGAAGCTCCTGGACCCATTAACTTCACCATGTTCCTCACCATGTTTGGGGAGAAGCTCAATGGCACAGACCCTGAGGATGTGATCAGAAATGCATTCGCGTGCTTCGACGAGGAGGGAACAGGTAAATTATAAATTTGTCTCTTTTTTCCCTTTTGATGGATGCAAAAATGTCCTAGTTTCAGGGTTCCTATGGGTGCTGGAAGTCCTTAAACACTTTTTTTTGTTTTTAGGTTTTGAAAAGTGTTTGAATCTACTAAAAATTTCAACATGTAGTGTGAAATAATCAGCACAGTGCACATAATGTATGTACTTCCTATAAATATGCTTTAAGGTGCTGGAAATTTTTGAAAAAATGGAACTTGGAATGCTTGAAAGGTGCAGTTCTGTCAGTTTCCCCCTTAGCTGTAAAGCTTTTACTAATGGATTACATCAAATTTAAAGGGGCCTTAGACTTGATAATTTTATTCTATTTTGCTTTTTTAGTTTTAATTTTCTTCACTTTATATAAAACATTTTGAATTGCAGCTGCGTGTGAACGGTGTTATACAAATATGGTTACCTTGCCTTAAAAATTCCAGACATGTTGAGACAATAGTTTCTCAAAGATGGTAATGCTACTTCTGCAAATAAAATGAAATGCTTCAGGAGACAATTCTGATGTTGATTCAGGCCTTCTTATCTGATTTGATGGTTTCCCCCCCTAGGTTTCATCCAGGAAGATTACCTCAGAGAGCTGCTCACAACAATGGGTGACCGGTTTACAGATGAGGAGGTGGACGAGCTCTTCAGGGAGGCCCCCATCGACAAGAAGAGCAACTTCAACTATGTGGAGTTCACACGCATCCTAAAGCACGGTGCCAAGGATAAGGACGATTAAGGAGCCAATACCAGCATATCCTTTCCCACCCTCTTCGCCTCCTCCGTCAGCTAGGTCACCGTGCTGCATGTCTCAACTCTCCAGTATAAACCCCATTTAAACAAACCAAAGCAATAACTATCCACTCCTGTTTGTTGTAAACTTCCAGTATTGCTGATAGAAGTGTACACATCTCTAATGAGAAGAGAAAATTCTTATAGGTTGTTAAATGTTTTTTCTTGTCGTATAAAGATGTGAAGTGGCAGCACAGTGGAAACTCTTAAGGGATAAGTCTTTGCAAATCATGTGATCCGGCTCCAGCTGAATTTTTACATTTTATAATATAAACTTTTTAAATAAAGCCCTCTATCAAGTTGTATTTTGCTGACTGTTTTCCCTTCCATAAATGACAACTGAAATAAGTGAATCATTCTGTCTTTATTTTCCTGTGACATAACAAATGCTTGTGCACCATTTTTCCTTTGCTGCTTGTCAAGTCTCGACAAGTTGACATTCCCTGCTGATTTCTTTCGTTCAACGTGTGCTGACGAGTTCTAGCTGAATTCTTCCTATAAAAGGGCAAATGAACACAAACTACGCTGAGGAAAGGGCAAGATACCATAGAGGGAGTGACTATCCGATTTTAAATAAGACAAGTGAGTACTCTGCAATTAGATGAGCATAAACGTAAAGTTAAGTTCTAATTTGCACTGACTGCCAAAATTGTATCCTGGTGAAGTAAGCCAAGTCTTGAGCAGAGACGGATCACAGAATCAAATGTTCAAGTTCATTTATACATTCAGATGCAGATACAGAGAGCTTGGGAAAACTGCAGGATGCACCATGGCCAGCAAAACAAATCTAACCTCAGAGAAAAACATGTCTGTATGAAACCATTGATAAAATATATATAAAATGATAAATGAAAGTGCCATTGAATGTAATATTGGATGCAATAGACAAAAAGGAAATGTCATAGTGTGATGTAAAAAAAGTCACAAATCTGATGGCATAATGTCCAAATGTATTTTTAATCAGTATGTAATGAAAGTTTCATGAAAAAAGTAATTGTATAGTTTGTTAAAATTTCATAATTGAAGGTGTAGTGTGTAATCTAACTTTCCTGAAAGGCCGTATAATATGGGGAATGAAAACAACTCAAAAAAATCAATCAAAATCAAAATTTTGATTGATTTGGTAAAGTGTACGCATGGTAAAGTATGTCGACAAATGTCAGTTGTGTAGTTTATCAAAAAAAGCTTTGGAATAGTAAGTTGACCATGATAATGGTATATGTACATTACAGAAAAAATATTACAGGAAGAAAAGGCCATTTGCTGACCACATTATGCTCTAATGTGTATGTGTATCAAAAGAACATAGTTATACTGTTCTAGTTCTGTTCTATTTTTAGCCATTTTAAAATTTGACACTTTTTGACAAAAATCGACGGTATAGTATAGTATGACTTTTCCCAAATTTTGATGTCCCATAAAATGGTGATTTTCGGACATTTCTGCACAAACTACACTACTACATATATTAACAGAGTAAAATAAGACTTTTGTGAATTTCGGGGCATTTAAAAATGTTATGTCTTTTTCATGAAAATTTTCCACATGCTATAGTATGACTTTATTTTCTTCAAGTTTTGGACATCTCATAAAATGGTGATTTTCTGACATTTCGGTTCATATTATGTTCTAATATGTACCAACAGACTGATTTACGTCCATCTTCTGTACAAAGAATTAGGAAAAGTGCTGTAATCTTTAACCACAAGATGGTGACAAAGTGTTGATTTTCATGATCTGCCAGACTAGTGCATTATTTCTAAAAACTTGTCCAGTAAATGTTGATCTTTTAATGTTATTAACTATTGAATGAACACTGAAAGCTAAAAATAATGGGATATTAAGCATCTAATTAACAAATAGTCCCCTTGTACTTCCCAGTGTTAACTTAGCAGAGGATGGTTTCGATCCATCGACCTCTGGGTTTTGGGCCCAGCACGCTTCCACTGCGCCACTCTGCTTTGAAGGGGGGAAGGGGGGGGGGTTATATTTGGGGGCAATTTAGAGTGTTCA
>CAFUXE010000925.1:0-21072 GCA_903364295.1 Serranus cabrilla
TTTCACCCTGACACGCATCAACACACTCTAATAAAGCTATCCTGCGAATTTGGTGCATTTTGAAAACATAATATGTGTTTTGGCCCAAAAAAAACGACATGCTATAGTATGACTTTTTGAAAATTGGGCCATTTTTTAACATGGTGTTTTTATGTCATTTCTGGATAGATTATGCTCCAATAAGTATCAACAGACTATTATTGGGCAATTTGAAGATTTTTAGGCATTTTTTTTGACAAAAAACTACATACTATAGTATGACTTTCAGATTTTGGATATGTCATAATATGGTGTTTCTGTGTCATTTTTCAAAAGGTTTCACCCTGACATGTGTCAATAGACTCCAATAAAGCAGTCCTGTTAATTTGGTGCATTTTCAAAAATTTTGACCATTTTCGGGGAGAAAAAAACAACATACTATAGTATGACTCTTTTTGCAGCCATAATCAACATGTAAATCTCTGAAGTCATGATGACAATCCTTTATATTATTGCGATACAAAACAAAAACCTGTGGTCAAAAAACCACAAAGCTTCAAACATTTGTAAACATAATACGATTTATTAAGTATCTTTTTATAAATTTTTCATTTTACATATTTTCCCCAGCTTTTTACATAATACAGTTCGATCTAAATGCAGCCCAACATTTACAGGCTATATACAACTTAAACTTTCTCCATAGGGAAAACACACATGTGTATTGTTGCTTCTTCAAGTATCTGAATCCCTGTTCATTTTTACACATTTTGTTTTGCTACAATATGATTTCAGTATGATTTGTTCAGGATCATTTGCATAAAATATGAGGTTGAAAAAAAAAAAAGAATGACTTCATCGTTACAATCAATTAGTTAAAAACTAAACTAAAAAGTCCCTGCTTGAATCATATTGCATCAGAACAAAATACAAATTAATTACGGGGTGAATACTTTCCAAAGTGGCCGAATGTGGTATCAGCACGGGAAGAGGTTTGTGTCGCTGTTACCCTCTGATACACAGTTCTGTACATGGTCCCAGAAAAAACAACTATATTATCAAATTTACACCGAACAGAAAAAGTTATTCTCCAGAAGCAACAGTAAATCTTAGAATACAAAATCAGTTTTAAATGTTACTATACATACAGGTGATACTTTAATAAAGTAATCGCATTTTTCTTTCTTTTTTCTTTTTAAAAAGGGCTTTACTTCTGATGAGTGCACTATTCCACATCCTTTCACAGATCAGTACATTCAGATTAAATAAGGAGAACACAGCATTTTGCCGTTCTAGCAAGTGCTACGTTAAACTGCTGCTCGTTGAGACTAATAGAAATGCTCACAGTGCTAGCTTTGGAAAAAGGATAGTCATGAAAACACACATTGATTTGATTCATGACAGACTCTGAGCCACAATCTTACATTCCTGCTGCAACGTGCTGAAGTCCACAGAGCTCACCAGACAGACCTGCCGTGCCTCCTCACTTTCAACATTATCACTAATTAACACACATGCATTCACCGCATACAAACACACATCCTACGACCATTTGTCCTGCATGAAAACTCACTTTACTACATGTTATGGACCTTTACGTATTCACATTCAACCCAACTCCCTTTACCACGTGGAATCTGAGTTTATATATTTACACCACTGTCTGTGGTGGCATTTACATTTAGAGGGCATTGGATTTGGCAGCTATTGTTTATGATATTAGCAGCTGT
This sequence comes from Serranus cabrilla, assembly GCA_903364295.1. NCBI lineage: Eukaryota > Metazoa > Chordata > Actinopteri > Perciformes > Serranidae > Serranus > Serranus cabrilla. The sequence continues at coordinate 1,710 of CAFUXE010000925.1, forward strand.
GACAAAAAGATAACTATATCCTACAACTAGAACTTGTACTTGTGCTCAGTGAATCGTATGTTTGAAGGACAAATGTTAGAGAGAACAATTTGAGTGTCTGACGCTGAGAAAACTGCATGTTTTCCTTTCAGTGGCTGTAGTTTGAATGATATCCATTAGGTTTGATTTCGTGTCATTGCAGGGATTGTCGTGTAACCAACAGGTGGAGCTATTGCTGTATGCACCATCACAGAGGAATGCAGCTCCTGATCTGGAGCTGCAGTTCCGTGATCTCGCTCCAGCCCTGCAGCATGTGCCTCTGCTGGAGAGGAGGAGCTCCTCTAGATCACATTCCCAGTGTGCTGGTTATGGCGGGTCGAGCACTCTAATCTGTCACAGCCATCAAAACCCAATGTAGCCTCTCGAGTACATGATCTACTATTAGTTAATCCACAGCGGTCACACTGATGGGAGCTGGGCGTCTCGCCACCTGCCAGTACCTGCATGAACACTGCAACAGAGTGCTGACAGGGACGCCGTGTATGAAGCTGTTTCTGTAAAATGACTACTGCTCCATTATCTGCAACAAGGGATGACATCAGAGGGTCTTAACATCTCACAGATGTATATCTGCAACAGTGTTGGGTACAACATGTTGCACAGTAACACATTAGAGTCAGATTTCTTTTTTGTTGTAACGAGCAACGCAGCGCGTTATTTTTCAATTCATTTAATCATTTAATTCTGTTTTCAAACAAGCAATCCATCCCACTCTTACTGTATTCTGATGGTTTGTTGCCACAGAATTGCATTATTTGTGTTTCTTAGCTGCGTACTTGTGGAAGTTTTCCCAATTCTTTACAAAGTACTCTATTGAGCTCCTTTACTCAATAAGTAATGCTGTAACGTAACGAGTTACTTTAAAAAAATGTTTTCAAAACTGATTGCCGCACACAGTCAACATGATGACTATCAACCCTATCCTAAAACTAGGATCAAGATTTCAGGACACTGGGGTGGACTCGTATTGAAAGAGGTTTCGTTATAGGAATGTTCCCGGCTTACGTCAGCTTCTGATTGTTAGTGACACTGTGGACCAGCGACGGGTCCCGCTGCCCTCCTGCCCTCCTGCCCTCCTGCGGGCTTGTCGGTGGCCTGGTCTGCGGCCTGTGATTCTCCCCTTTCGAGGGGTGTCTCCGTCTCCCAGCCTGGTGGTCCTGGTGGCAGTGTTCAGGCCAGCTTCAGAGTGCTGATGGGGAAGGAGGGCATGGTCACCATTGTCACGGGGTTGAGCACCGTCTGACCCACCAGCTGCGGGTGGTGGGCCACCATTTGGGTGCTCACTGCTGTCTGCTTGCCAACGATGGTGGCAGCGGGTTGGCTCGCCGCCGTGCCGTTCATGTGAGGGTGGGCGTGGTTCAGGGTGTGGGTGATGTGACCGACCACAGCTGACTGTGTGACGGCCACCGGCTGGGGGTAGAGGGCGGGGAGGTGCGGGCTCAGGTGAGCCACCGGGTGCACGGTGATGTGGCCGATGGGCTGGTGGCCGGGGGCTAACTGGACAGTGCTGGTGGTGGTGGCGGGAGCCAGGTGGGCGATGTGTTTGGGAGCCCCTCCTTGGATGACGTGGTTGACTGCTTGGATGACGGAGGGGTGGGACACTGAGGCGTGGGCGATAACTGTGGGGTGCAGGCTGGACGCAGTCACCATCTGTGTCTGTGTGGGGATCAGGGGCTGAGTGGGAGTGCTGGATGTTGTGAGTGTGGGTGCAGGCTTGGACGCTGGCTGTGGAGGAGTCACTGTGAGCGGCTGCTGGTGCAGAGGGACTTTGTGCTGGATGGAGATGTGCTGGGTGATGAAGGAGGTAGTGGTGGGTGTGGTGGGCGTCGGGGCCGGGGTCTGAGTGGGTGCTGCAGTCTTGTGCAGCTCAGGTTTCAGGGTTTGAGGCACCGTGGGTAAGGCAGTCTGCGCTCTCGGCGCAGTCTCGTCTTCCATTTCATCGTCCATAATGTCTTCGCCTTCTGCAACACCAACACAGGAAATCATTAACTCAGTGAGGAGCTCATGAAACGCTGCAATAATCACAATGCATCTGACAATATTAACAGCTCAATTCTTTTTTAAGAAGGTGGTTTTGGTGCTGTGGTTGGTGGGTCATGTTGAATTTGGAATTGTAACAAATTGATACAGGATTAACTTTTAATTTATTCTGAACCATCAAAACTCTAAAACCTGCCAGAGGATTTTCAAAACCCCAAAATGTATAAAAGAGTTAAGAAATTAAATAAGATTCCAAAATTATACCATGTATCAAAGACAGGAGCTGTAAAAACAGGTTATCTTCAGATTTTCTCCCATGTCAGTAGAAGTAACAAAATCTAAGCTTAAATTGTGTCTTTTTGTGAAATTTGAAATGAGAAACGTAGAATAAAGTGATTTTGATTAAATGTCACTAACACTAACCAGCTCCAACTGTCACATGACAAAATCAGTAAAAAATATGGCTGAACTGAAGGCTGCACACAGAGCAAATTGTGTTTTTTCTTTATAACTGTGTTACACTGCACAAAAGACAGTTCTCCCCACTTCTAGCTATGATTGTGCTGCTTCCACAGAAAAGCAGACTTATATATCAGTGAAAAACGAGGCCACCGTGAATAAAATGTTACAGCGATAACCACCCTGGAACTGCTCGGGGTTCAGAGGGTTAATGTTTGCACGGGGGCATCTTATGTAGGCTGCAGTAATCCGACCCCGACAGTCAGTCTACCTGAGGCGGTGGAGGTGGAGGCCTGGTCCTCCTCCGGCTGCACCGTCTGTCGGAGGACTCGGTCGATCTCAATCACATCCATCCACTGGCTCAGGTCGTTCTTCAGCTCTGCTAAACGCTGCTGCGTGGCGATCTTCTCTCTGGCCAGTCGCTCCATGTCGTGCTCGTACTCCTTCTCTTTCCGCTTCAACGTCTAAACAAGAGGAAGCAGAAGATAGTTCAAAATTCTACAACCTGATGATTGAAGACTTTTACAAAGTTGATAGTGTTAACTGCCGTCACTAAATGTATAACATGTTCCCGTTTATTAGACGCACAAATACAGTGTAATGCAATTATCCAAAACAGCCGCACCTAAATAAACTGTTTGTCTATGAAGCTCTGCTCTGGTTGACACTGTGTCAGACATGTGTTGATTTAACTCTATGCTAATGTTTGCGGTAGCTGGTGGTTTGTATTAGACTGTCAGACTTATTTTATTATATTCAAAAGTAACAAACATGAAACGCAACTTACTTTCTGTCACTATCTAAAAAACCTCAAACTAGCAGAGTTTAATCAACATGTCAGACTGTGTCAACAAGGATAAGATTTTTTTACAAGGATATTTAATTAGTTACACTTTTTGTAGAAATTAGGTCACCATGTAGTGGTGGTAAATAAGTACTGTTCCTGAATACAGTTTTGATGACGTCACTTTTACTTTTTGTTATTTTCTATGTTACGAAAAGCTTTTTTGAGACCAATAGCGGGGAAAAATGTGACAGATATGGCGGCCCATACAGTAAATTCAACCAATTCTAGAAATGAACAGTGAAAATAATGAATACATACATAAAAATTAAAAAGCTAAAAAGAATAGTGTTTAGTATAAGTCAAGTGCTGAAATAATAAAAAAAATAAACATGAGTGCTGTATGCATAGTAACACTTGTTGACCATTAAAATAAAGAAAAAATTAAATATCAAAGACACCATTTCTAAATCATCCCAAGCCGTTTTTCCCATTGTGTGTTCCGCAGAAAATGGGTTTTAATAGCAGCGCATATTTATACAATTTTTTCATAATTTTAGATTAAAAAAACAAACACACGCCAGTACTGAAATGTCAGTGTCCATTTATGAGCCATTTAAGCTTTCAAAGGGAAATATTGTACTTTTTACAGACAATTTAAGTGACTTATTTTGCAGAATCAGATTAGAAATGCAAAACATAATCAGTCACTAAAGGAGGAGGGAGACTCATTAATTCATGTATAAATCAGCTGCCAAAAACAGCCAGAGGATTCCTTGAAAATGTCTAAGCTCTGAAGAAAAATGGTGTCTACTACTTGAAAACACATCACACCAATAAATCTCAATGGAAAACCGGCATTAATGCTCATGCTGTCTTTACAGCTGGTCAATAAGGAATAGGTCCAAAATAATGATTTAAAAATAAACCTGCGACCAGAGCCTCTGTGCAAGGAGCAAAATAAGAGAAGCACAAGGGAAGGAGGAGGTGGAGGAGGTGGAGGAGGGAAGGAGGGAGGAGACGAGTATGGAAAGGAGGAGGTGCTTCCAGGCAGTGGCTCTCTGTGACCCAATTTCCCCTGGCCTGTCAGCTGACACAGGCCAAAACCAAACAAACTGAGCTGGACTTCCCCTCTACACGGCAACAGGAGAGTAGAAAATGTATAGAAACAAACTTCTCACGGAGGAAGAGTAATGCAAATGTAAAAAAAAACTTGTTCCCAAAAAAGATAACTGATGGGTCAGGTAGCACTGACCGGATAGAGCTTTGCTGTGAGAGGATTAGTGTTTTGAAACGTAACACTTCGTATGATTGGCTACATGTCAAAGTATCAGACCCCGGCCCCGAGGGGGGAGCGGCTCAGGGAAATGACACTGTGTGAAATCTTTTACCAGCAACCTGATGACTCAGGATCATAAAGCCGTTTCCCCAAAGGGTGGACTTCCTGTTAGTGTTCATGCCTCCGTGTATCTGTGTGAGTGTGAGGGTGCAGTGCATGTTATGCTGTGGGAGAAAAGGGCATCTGTATATGTGCTTTGTGCTGCGGCTACCTGTTGCTGTATGTTGAAATGTTTCTATCCGTGTGTTGTGTGCGAGTACATCCACAGTACAATATACATAAATAGCAAAGGGGGACAAAAGGCGGGCCTTGTGTAATTCAGCACCTGTCTCTAGTCCTTATCCAGGATTAGAACTGCACGGGCCAAGCAGTCTGCGCTTGGACTGCATCCCACTGGGGTTGTTTTCAGTCCCTCAAACATCCAAATACAAACTCGGAGGAAGTCCTGTTCAAATATTTGTTTGGCTGAAGAAAGTCATGACAAGAACATAATTACTGCCAATTTAATTCACATTAATGAGCCGTTTAATTTTTTTACTGGGGTGAAAAATTCCACTGAAAATTAATTATAGCAGGAAACCAATATATGGTGAGCGTGACATTTTAATTAAATCAATTCAATTAAACTTTTTTAAATGACCTCAAACTGTTTTTTGTTACTTATCGGCCGACATATAAACAATCCCCAACATATCTACAAATTATAATATAAGCCAGGCAGATTGATCAGTTGAGCTCTGTTTTAAAGTCTGACTTCAGGCAGAAAATTCTGCTATGATTAGTGTTTTGTTTAACATGGTTTCCCAACTAAAAAGTAGAAGTCTGCTGTGCACCAAAATCAACGTCAAGCAGACCTTTCAGAATTGTAAGTGTATTAAGATCTTTTGATTTCCCACCATTAGTTTGAATGTTAAAACACCTCTCTAGTGGCAAACTTTGCACAGATACAAGTTAGAATTGTCAAAGTAAGACGTTTAGGGGTCATAAACATGAGAAAAACACATTTATGTGGAGGGGATCTTAAGTACAGGTTTTAAAATATGAGCAAACACCAAATTAGAATAGAAAATGTCTCAGCACTGTTAAAGACAAACCAGCAGGAAACACTGCCGTCTGCTGTGCATCACATTATTTTTGAAGTGGTCAAATGTTTCTGGAAAACCACAAGATTTCAAGAACTGCATTATTTCTGAGTCACTCACGCACACACGCACACACACACACACAAAGTCATTGTATTTAATTTGCATGGAGAGAAAGACACATCATGCACTCGAATGAGTAACGCATTGAACATCTGGATGCAGATGACGAGCCATAAAAAGCCAAAAGTGTCGGTCAAGAAGAGCTGCTGATGTCGGTACTTCAGTCTAACAGTATTCTCAGTCTCAACACATGATGTACCGAAATGCCCTCATCTCTGGTTGTCATGGAAACAGACAAAAACCTCACAAGGTTTCCTCGGTAACCCGAATGACCATGCACACCTTCAAGTGCCAAAAGTGCTATTATTATTGTTATTCTAATTTACCCTAGCAGTGGGTCAACATGTAAAGATTTCTCTCTGGCTGTGTGCAATAATTGAAGTCGATCTCGCATCTCAAACGCAGCATCTAACCTCGATTAAGACTGTCTGCAAGGCAGAGCGAAATGGTATAAAGAGCGTACAAAATATGTGACACGTGGACAGAAAAAGCTGGCTTTCACAACTGTGCATGCCACAAACTATGACTCATGGAGCCGAGACCCACTGAACTCACTACAGTACTGAAGGAGGGCAGAGCACTTTAGAAACAGCGATCCTCAGATTAAACCTGAAAACCCAGTCTGTCGCAGATGGATCCCACATGACTTCATCACCCTGTTAATCATGTCACCAGGTTGGTAGGAAACAAGGTGCCAAGCACCTTTTGTCTCTTTGCACATGGCTGCACCCCTCCTCAGGGCCTTGTTTGCATGTGAAAATCAAGATCCGTACAAGGATAGGCTGCATTATGTGTGTACGCGTGCATGTGTGTGTGTGTGGAAGGTAAACACTGCTCAAGCGCTGTCACAAGCAATGCGAGTGCTGAGCACATGGCCTCACAGAGAACAGGAGAGGGAGGGAGGGAGGGAGATAGCGGGGGATTGAAAGAGAGCAATACACGCTGTACTCACTGACTCACTTTTGCAGCAGACGGCACAAGGCTTGGTTTTCTTAAAGGGCCAGCAGCACAGGAGGCCACGTTGCAGACATGCTGCTCAGCCTGGATGACTGATCAGGCGTCTGCACAGAGGTCTTGTGACACTGTGGTAACCATAAACCCTTGTCTCTGTGTGCCTTCAAGCTGCAACAGAGTACCTCACGTGGTGCCTCGCTTTAATAATAAAAGCTTTCTGGGGAAAATAAAAAAAAAATCCTACTTTTGCACACCACTCCTTGTGTGTTAACTTGTGCCGGTCATAGCTGACCTAATTACCTCATCGTGGCTGAGGACCGGTCCGGACCATGCTCCAGTGCAGTGAAGACAACAAACCTGCACTATACTTGTACAGCTGGGTTGTGGTAAAAAAAACTGGGCAGGAGACAGCCCTGATGATAAAGATATATTTTCCTTTCTTTTTTTTATTGAAAAGATAGCTAGCATACATGCTTATGTGCCAAAGCAACAATTTCACCAAAGTCTTGAATGAAGAGAATGAATTCCAGAAAGTCCACTAATTGATTAATCAATCTCCAGAAAATGATTAACAATTGATCTATTATCAAACTAGTTGGCAAAGTACATTTTCACGCACAAACGGGGGGAAATCAATAGTTGCAGCCCCAGCTGACACCTTAAAAACCTTAAAAGATTAAACAGCAGTGACTTAGACCGTAGAAGACTGATCATTTTTAATGTTTAAGACTGCATGAATAATAAATGTCAAAGCAATCAGTGTTTAGTTTTAAGGCAACGCTTCAAAGGAAATGTGCCATTATGTGAACGTTATGTGCATTAAATGTAATTTACTTATAATGCTTCAACTGCCAACTGAACTGTAAATAAGAAATGCAGCTGCTTTATGTGAGCTGAGTTTAGTCTCTTCACTGTGTTTGATGATTGTATTTCCTGTCTGTTGTGGTTCATTTCTATGTAAACTGTAACTAGTGTGCCGTCTTGTCCAGGTCTTCCTCGAACAACAAGTTTACATGTTAAGGAATTTTCGGGTAAATTGAGGTTAAATAAAATTAAAACATTAAAACACATCCACTTTCCTCCACCTCTAAACTACGACTTTCCCCACCAGATGGCACAACACGTTTCAAACTGCCATTCAGGGACACTGGTGCAGGAACAAATTCAGTCAGCTTTGAGGGGGAAATGAAGCGCGAGCGGAGTAAACCGAGCCTTGTGTTTACTGCTCCATGTTCCCTCCCTGCTGCTGGCAGCTAAGCCTGGTGGTACGGCGGGGGCCCAGCACGGGGGGGTGACGTCACGCGGCTCAGGCTAGCCATGTGCTTGCTGCTCATGTGGCCTTAAAAGCTCAGAGAGGCAGGATGGAGGGAGGAAGGGAGGGGGAGCAGAGAGGAGGAGCTCTAATGCAGCGAGGCTTATTTTACAGCCTCTGTTTCTGCAGCACCACCACAGGCTCACAGGAAAGCCTTTAGGAACAAGATGTAATACATTTCGAGAAAAAAAACCTAAAACCCTGTGTACGCTCTGGTAAACACGGTCGTAAAATGATGCATTTGCATGTGAGGTTTCTGGTTAGTTGCTGAGTCACTTGGATGTGAAATGAAATGCGGAAGTGAAACTTGAACTGTGTCACTGTTTGTCAAGCCAGTTCTTTCTGTCGAGAACTGATAAAACTACTAAAACTGCACGCATTTTCCGAGCTGACTCTTAATCTAACAGACAAGATAAATCAAATGAAATGTGATGCTGAGCCCAAAGCCTCTACTGAGCTCAGTGTTTTTCTGTGCTGGCTGCTTTTCTGCTGCCAGCTCAGAGGAGGGCAAGGACAGGGGCGGGGAGGAAGGTGTATGCAGGCAGGACACGCTTCTGTACCACCCATGCCAAGATGACAGTGTGTACACGTGTTTTGTTTTGGCTTCCCATCACCTTAAGTTCCCCACATTTACTCCACCCCTCAAAAACAAAACAACACCAGCCAGGCCAATGAAAAAAGCTGCACGAGAAAACGCACAACAGCAGCTAAACGGTTCTGACCTACAACAGAGAAACTGTTCGAGCACGTGGGAATATAAATATATAGAGGAAACTACATGTTAAAAGGAGACATGATGAGGTTGTAACAGTTTTTGCAGAAAAGGAGGATCAGTTTTGATCATTTTCTTCATTCGATTGGCTCTGAACATATCCCTCGTCCAGCTCAGCTGTTGACAGGAGGAAAAGAGAGGCAGGTCAGTCTGCCAGTCGAACGCAACGCTCTTAACACCGTGTTGCTTAATCACACGGAGAGGGGGCAGAGGGAGGGAGACTGGGTGACGAGCTCTGCACCCACGCTGTCCTAGTTTCCCTCAGTATCCATGCGCAGAGAGGAATAACCAGACTGCTGCTTCTAAGAGCATCGAATCAGCACAGCAGCACACTGTCCTCTTCAAAATTTACATTAGTAAAGCTTCACCAGTTATATAATAAGAAATATGAACACTACATGGTTTGTTCTTTCATAAATGCCTTAAGAGCTCATAACCAAGAGGGGATGTCAATGTGCACACCGAACATTACCGCTGAGTAAAACCAAATAATTATCTCATTATTCTGTACGCCTAGCATGAAATCCCAGCCATCACAAGACAAATGTAAGCTACTAACTAGCTTACATGCAACTCCACCAATTGCACCTGGATATAATTACAATAACAAAACACACAAAATCATGATAGCCATTCGTAAATAGCGACACCCAGCATGTCCTCAATAATGATACAGCGGGCTGCCAGGCTGTCATATATTATCATTATTATATATTGCAAAAAATATTCCAGTGTCAACCTTATATTCATTCTGCAGCAGCGCACCAGCATGACTTCATTAACAAGGCAAGTGTTTGTGTTTAGTAACGTCTATCTAAGCTGAAACAGTCAGTTGAACAGGTGATTCACACCACATTTCCCCAATCCACCTGTGGACGGGGATTCAGCTCTGGGCTCTAACCTCTTCACCTGCCTTCTGAGGGAATCCTCCCCAAAAAACACCTTAAAAACAGGCTAACATGCTGATAGATTATGTGTTCTTGTGTTAGACCGGAGAATATTCGGTTAAAATAGATCGGTGATGCCGTTTCTCAAAGTAACTTGAAGGTGTTACATTTTAGGAACATCTCCAGGGCCGAAGCAGCCGCCCAAGGTGAAAAACACTGAGCACCTGAGCACTTGGACCCATGGGTGAACTTGTGTCTCAGATTTAAAACTGCCACCCTAGAGCACCTATCTATAGGAGAAGAAGAAAAACGACCCACAGTAAACACTACGACACGCTCAGCAGCACAGTCACCGTCTGAAAGAGTTAAAGTAGGCCAGCGGTGAACCTTTGCACCAGCTGTTTACGACCACGATGCTCACACAGTGAGAGCCTGATGCAAACACATGGTGAGTCACTTGTGGGCATGGCACATTTTCTTAATATTAAACAGAGTCAGATGAGGAAGTGCTACAGATTCAGAAATACAAAAGGCACAAAATGCAAGAAACAGAGTCATGCTTAAATTTCTAATAGTTGGAAATTATGTTGTCATGGGTTTTCAATAGGCCTCAAACTTCTTTGGTCAGACTGCTGGTAGTAAATACTTATTTGGGACGGACAAAGACTACATTTAAGGCAGCTGCAAGGAGTTCTTAGCTGGTTATGAAACAACCTCGAGTTATGCTGATGCCTCTCTATGACCTACATAAATAAAAAAGGCCATCAGCAGCCGTGTTTCCACTGAATTTTGAAGCAGAATTTTGAAATGTCATTTCCATTCACTGGTTACATTGGAAAAACCAAAGCTGCATAAACGTACTTTTGTCAGAAGATGACAGTAAACTTATCCATCAGTAAACAGTAGTAGAAGAAGAGATTGTGCAAAAAAGAAAATAGTGGAAAAAGAAGAGATTGAGCAAGAGAGAAAAAAATAAAGGTTGAAAAATAGGTTTCTAATCGGACAACTTTCACACCCACTAGAGAAAATATGTCTTCAGGAATTGGATTCAATTGGACAACTTACAATTGTTCTTTCACTTCAGCTCATCTTGACCAGCAGAGCGTAAACAGCTGATCATTCATGTGAGTTAAATGTTCATTATGTCAGAACTAATTTGCAAAAAGTGTTTCCATCTTCCGTTTACTGCATTAACTTTTTTTTTTAAAAGGACAAAAACCACCTCAAGCAAGTGTAAAAACGTTTTATGTGCATTTGCGAAAGTTGGTGTTTCCATCAAGTTTTTTCTCATTTCTCATATATAAAAAACGCGCTTTGCAATATGTTGATGGAAACACAGCTACTGAGAAGATGAGCTATTTCTATGTAGTTATTAATCATACCTGGCTCTGGTTCCATGCAAATCAGATAAAATGATAAATGCCATACAAACCTCAAGAGCCTATGTTTACATAATCCCAGGCAAAGTGTCCTAGTTAGTAAGCAAGTTTAACTATATAGCACCTTTTGAGAGCTGCTTTTTGAAAGTGACAACAGAGTCCACACACAGTTCCAAAGTTTAGGAGCCACAACCACGATAGGGAGCAAAACATAAGCCAGTCGAAAAAAAGGAATATTGACTAAAGAAAGAAAAAATATAAAAAGGGAGAGTGATAGAGCACAAGCAAAAACATGAATCAGCTTTGTTTCGTCATTTGACAGATTGCGGATTTGAAAGGATTCAAGACTGATCCTGAACTGCCCCTCATCCTCCTCGACAGGGTGTGTGCAGTGCATGGAGTTATAGGTCAAGGTGGACATTACTGAAATACAATAATGTACTATTTATGTTGGTCCTGCTACCCATTAAATTAAATACAACCTAGGTGTACAAACCTTTTCCCTATAACGAGTAATATTACTGAAAAAGCAAAACGTCATAATGTAAATAAAGATGGCATGGTGAAATAAAATACACCCATATATCACCATCTCTGAGCTTATTGTGTACATCTGATAATTAAAGTTGTCATCGTGCTTATAGTACAAAAGCTCACGCAGGTGCCCCTCCTCTTGTACTCCAGACTCTGGCTCGTATTGCAGCGTGGCTTCACGATAATGGAGGCTCCATTGTTCAGTAGTAATCATGAATAAAAACAAGTCTTAGCAGGATTCACAAACATCTGGTGAATGCAGCACACAGGCTGAAGCTCATTGGCTAATAACCAGGCAGTCGGGTGGACCATTTGACAGATAAACGATTTGCATAGTGTAGTATGGTTGTTCAGCTGTAGGGCGTTATTGTAAAAACATACCACAAACACTTTGTGTCCGCAAACTTGTCTTACCTGAATGTATCTCAGCGCACTTCTCAGCACACTCAGATTGGAGGTCTTCTTCTCGTCTATGTTTGGGATGTTCTTTTTCAGCGTCTCAAAGCACTCCTTCAAGTGTGCTCGTCTGACGGACACAAAACATAGAGAGGGGATTTGAGACAGCAGGACGTGGTGGAGCCACTCTTGGCTTCATTCTAGTAACAGATGACTACCACAACAACATTTTCAATTAGTGTTCTTATCTTAAAAACATCAAGATTGGCATTACAATTATACAGCTACAAATAAACAAAAGGCACCAGTCAGTATCAGAGAAAACACAGTATGTAACTAGAACACTATTATTTAAATTGTAACAATACAAATAACCTCAGCTCGCGCTCTCTTTAAGGGAGGCCCTGTGGTACACAGGTTGAACCCACCTGTTTTTCTCAAGCTTGTTATGCACTTCTCTTGTGCCTGCCCTGTAAGAGCACAGATGAGAGCACAGTAAGAATTTGGTGTTTAAAAGGGCAATGTGACAAGAATAATCAAATCAACCAGAGAAGAGATTTCGATAGCACTTTCTATGATGCCCATATCTGTAATGCATTACAAATGTTCTTTTAAAGCCTTAAAATCTGCTTATAGCACTGTATACGTATAGCTATAAGAAGTGATTAGAATGCATTTAAAAAAAGATTAGAATGTGTTACAACTATGAGAATATATTACACTATGACCCTTGCAAAAAGTGACTTTATTGTGTTACACTTATTGTTATAGTTGACTATATACAGTGCTATAAGAAGATTATAAGGGATTATAAGTAGGTTAAGAATGCATTAGAGACATAGGCATCCTAGAAAGTTTTTTTTCGCTAGCAGGTTCTTTTAGACATGAAATATCAATAATGTAACAGCGTCATAAATGATACATTTTTGCTTGTGTTTAAAATTATTACAAGACAATCCTTTGAAGAGTTTCAGGAGGCTGCAGGTCATATTTCTTACATTTTGTATCTTGATGGACAAAAATTAAAAGGATCAATTAAAAACAATGTTCAGTGGTAGTCCTATTTAAATGATAATGTAAACAAGTTAAGAGACGTACCCTCCGGGTCTCTTCTTGTCTAGATGGCGGCCGTCATCAGGAGGACTCCCCCGGCTGACGGGGCCATTCTGTAGAGGAGCCGGCTGGACCACAAGGCCCGACTGAGGGAGGAGGGCATGCTGCTGTGGGGGTGAGACGATGGACCCGGGGTAGCGCTGAACCAGCTGCGGGTGTGTCTGCTGCTGTAGTTTAGTGTTGTTAGTTTGAGCGATGAGTTGTGGGTGATGATGGTGGTTCTGTATCAGCTGCTTGTGGTTGGCGGTCAGCACAGAGGCCGGGTGGTCGGGTTTGGGCTGTGGAGAGCGTGGCAGGGAGGGGGCAGGAGGTGGAGCAGCTGGAGGGGACAGCGTGGCCACAGGTAGAGTGGGTGAGCCTGTGGGGTTGGGGGTGACCACAGGGATGGGGATGACAGTGATGGGCATGGAGGGGGGAGGCAGAGAGGGCGGGATAGGGGCCGGGCGGCACTCAGTGCGCAGCTCCTCTGCTTTTGAAACATTGTTGATGTGGATTGTTGAGTTATGGTTCACATCCAAGTGTTTCTGCTCTGCCAGCTGCTCCAGACGCTGCTTCTCCTTCAGTTCATCCTCTGTGGAGCAAACAAGACAGGTTTACAGAACAAATACCACAGAGTCCTCTTAGACACACTTTAGCTGCTTTAAATCGCGCCACAGAATATGAATAATCCTTTGTTTTGTTAAATTATAATATAACCACGACCTTGATTAAGATATTCAGGAAAGTATGTGAGAGGAAATACAACAGGCCTATTTTCAGTGTGACTGGCATATACTAACGCCGGACAAAGGTCCTGGGTGATAACACACAATTAAACCCCAGGGCCTATCACATGACACACTCATCCTGATTGTCCTTATTACAGTAAAGCAACACAGATACATTTGTTAAGAAAAGAGTCAAAATGAATTTATTCCTGCTAAATGTGAAAATGTAAATCATAGTTATTGCAGCCATTCTCAATAGTGGATAATAAGTGACATCCTTAAAGAAATGAGATCATTTTGAAAAAGAACACTCTAAATATCTGTAAATCCAACAGCTGAGAGTGTACTGATGAATGTGACAACAATGGGGCTTGCCTGGACCCTCTTAAGAGAACATAAAGACTGGAAAATATGTGCAGTATTCTGGCAACAAAAGAGGAGCTGGAATCAAAGAGCTTCATCCGCCTTTTAGCACTATCCAATGATATTCAAGACACGCTCTTCATGATGTATGGATGCTGGAGAAAGAGGCTGTCTGAGGGTTGCTGAAAGAGGGTTGCTATGGCAGCTGTGATGTTCAGTGAGATGTCAGGTACAAGTTGTTGTCACCAACATTATTATGAAGTGGACCAGGGTCACTGCAGCACTACACACACTGGTTACTTCACAGCAGAACTAAAGATTCAGTGGCAGACTTCATCTTGGGAAGTTTATTATAAGCCACTAAAACACCATAACATCAATGATCAAGATTAAAGCTTATAGAAAACTGTTAAAGACACAATGCAAAATATCAGTTCAACCGCATGACGAACTATATCCTCTGAAATTATTACAGTGGAATCAACATCTCTGAAACAGTTTTAACAAAAACAGACTATAATCTTTATTAAGTACTAACTAGGTGTGCCTAATAAACTGGCAACCGAGCATACAATACTATTGCAGATTTCTGCCTCTGTAATAAATTATTTAGAGTTGAATATTGGGATATTCACTAATATTTCCATGTTAAAAGTGAAGGTTTTGCCAACTAGTCTTTGGGGTTAGGTTAAACCTTTTATAACAAAAAAAAACATTTCTATGTGCTGGACACTACTTAATATTTTCCCCTGTGTATAGGGAGTCCACCACAAAATACAATCTTCTGTTTTTGTATTTGTCTAGCAGTTAAGAGTTCAAAGTTCAGGCACATTACATACCCTACTTTCACAACAAACCTTTCACTGTGGCCTGGCTCAACTATTATCTAACAGAAAACTGCAAATTAGACAAGATGTAAAGCAGATACATGCAAATGTATGTATTTATTTTTGTTCATACAAAAATATTTGTGTGGACAGCGATTTCTTTTTTCAATCATGTCCTATCCTTGTGAAAATCATGTGAAAAGGGAAGCAGAGAGGTCTAAATAGCTCTGGAGAGTAATTTATTGTTTTCACATTTATCAGTCCGATCTATCACAGTTTGCTGTATATGTCTGTAACGTTACACTGAAAAAATCTTCTCTCTAAAGTCAAAGAAAGTAGAAAAGAACAAGATGTTCTGGTAACTGTGCTGGCCAGCTTTCATAAGGTGTTGAATGTCGGTTATGAGACTGATAATTTAGGATTGTATTGCAGAACACACACTAGACTGAGGTGTGCCTTTTCCATGAGAAAATGTATAAAGCACTCAGAAAAACAAGAGGATTTTCTATAGACATTATATAACTGCAGCACACAGAGAAACACTGGCCTACTTTTCTCCACACAGTGACCTGCTCTACAGTAGCAGAGAGGGAGGAGGCGGGAGGATTCTGCTCTCCCAATGCAGCATGGCGGGAGGAGCTGGGAGAGAGCAAGAAGCAAGAGCTCTTACTCTGAGCTTTTCTCCATATCTCAATAATGACAAAAGGTGGAAAACTACAGGCCTCTTCAGAATCTGTGCTAAAGGAATAGCATTTTGGCTATCACACACAGGTCTCTGCAATGAAAAAGTCTAAGTCAACTGCATAGCATAGGTACAAGGTGAACTTGTTTACTACAGCATACCCAAGCTGTCCAGATATCTTGTCATTTGTGAAGAGGAACAGCAGTCCCATATATATACTGTGTGTTTAACCATTCCAAGCCTGATTCAAAGTAGTTAAGCTTGGAAAAAAACAAATGTAATAAAACCTGTAGCTACAAAAAAGATCTTCATGATGCAGAATTTACAGCTTCACTCTAGTGATTGGTTAACAAGCGTTAGATGCAAGACGGGAACACATTACAGAACTGTCACTAATTTAGGACATGTAGAATTGGCCGTGTTTACAGATTACAGTCCATGTGTGAAGGGGGATTAATGATTGTGGAAACTTTGCTCTACAAGTGCTGCTTGTACAGTAGCAACACTACTTGTATGATATTTTAAATGTCAAATGCAATCGCCAGAAGTAAAAAAGCTAACATACGGCTATAAACGAACTACACAACAATCACATGACATCTGTGTCGCCACTACTAAGCCGACAATAACGTTTATTGTCCCCAACAACCTCTGTAACCTATTATAGTCACTTGTTTGCAGCTATGACACATAAAAGCATAAAAATTCACAAGTGCAGCATTTATGGACATATTTTATGTCATAAAATAAAATGTTAAATCCCTGAAGCTTGTGTTGGCCACTGACCTTTATTTCAGCCTGCAAAGACCCATGACTTTGAGATGAGGGAAATAAATGCTAACTCATTTCCAGCTTTTGGACTCATTCCTGCGCTGCACTGCATTAATGTCACACTGTGAATGTTGCTGAAACAGCCACGAAAACTGTAACAGCATTACTGTATATAATTGTCATTGTATATTAACTGTAGAACAGGATACTGATAATATAGTACATACTTGAACACAGGCCAGATTTAATCAGCCTGCCGCAAATCTTTGCATGTAAACTATTAATTATTTGCTTATAAACTATTAGTGCTACAGGAAGTCATCCTGTCTGTACTCATCAGACTTTCCAGTTCCGACCTTAGAGCATCTGTAACTGAAGCAAAACCAGATTTCCCTTTGGGAATCAATAAAGTATTTCTGATTCTTATACCATGTCCAAAAATGTTGCCATACTGAAGTGTATCTATATCTTCCACCCCTGCAGTCAGTATGTAGTATAGAAATAAGACACACTGTATATCGTGTATTAGCCATTGAGCTGTTGTGTTTGTCTTGTTGCATATTTGGTTTTTACAAATATAGTACACGATTTATTTAGAGAAATGGTTCTCTCCAGACTGTCTGTAGTAGTGACTCTTCTTCATAAACAATCTTTGGGAGGGGTAGCCCAGCACGCACGTGGTGAATGGGGCGGGGCCACCCCCTGCTGCTAACATATGGAGGCGTGGCTGGATGGTACACGTCATCGACAGACACCCAAAGCTCTCCACGAGCGACTGAGGCCAGGGAGTTTGTTTTTTTTGTTTTGTTGTTTTTTTCAGAAGACACACAATCAGACTGAAACATGCATATCCACGGTGTCCCATAACTACAACACTTTACATTTGCTCATAAGCGGGGGTGATTGAGTAGCACAGATGCATGTAGGGGAAGCCTGTAAGCCAGTCACTTGATCCCCGGCGGACCATGTCAGGTCATTATGTAAAACGAGCTTGGCATTCCCTTCGCCACCGCCCTTTATCACCGTATGTTTGGGATATTTTATTTTAAATGTCTCGACGCAGACTGAGCAGAATATAGTGACAAGCAAAAAGGGGAACGGATCCGACAACTTTACAGTGATGCCGCTGTGCAGCCCACCACTGTAACAACCCTGTCTATGCAGCAGGTTTCAATGCAGTAACCCCTGATACTGCAGCAAACCATGAATGTTTATTAGCCACTATTTTGGAGCGCTATGATTCAGGTTAAGACAGAGACACACTGTTGCATGAACCAAAGGTAACAAAAATCTGCAACGCGTCTGCACACTAAAAGCGAATATGAAAGTAAAACTAAAATGTCACACACTGGAAAATGTTCCTCTCAATAGTACATATTTCATTTTATAAGCAACAATCAGGCGATGTGGACAATGAAATTAGACCACGAATGGTGCTGATTACTCAATATTAAACAGGGTTTGTTTTACAACTCAGAAACTAAATCCTTCAGAGACACATTACGGTGAATTGTTGGGTATTTTACAATTAATAATTTATAATTAAAATTGTTGCCAAACCATAAACTATATTTCTAATAAAATACCAACTTACCACGTGCTTTCTGTTGTTGCTGGGCTTGCAATTCCAAAAACTTGGCTGCTTCCAGAAGCGTTTCGATGCTCATTTCTGTCCACTTACAAAGACTGTAGCTTAATTTTTTTTAAAGAGAAAGGGCGATAAAGCGACTGCAATATGCGCCAGCGTACTACAGGGAGAGGTTCCCAGTCTAAAACTGGAGAAAAGGGTAATCGGATACCCCCTCGGTAGAAACTCTACCACTTACGTAGAAGAGTTACAAACAAGATGGCGCTCAAAGTAGTAGGAACAAATAAGGTTTGTGAATCACGCACCGTTTGTAACCGCCCACAGACAGGCACACTCCCTCCCATGCACATAACGCAGAAAACTACAAAACCAGGACACAATAATGTGGATTGGACTAACAAACCGCGTTATAGAGGTCCACTCATGAGCTGAGTCACGTCCGTCACTGTTGTTAAACAGCCAAAAAACGGCTAGCTGCAAGCTCAATGCTAACAGTGTTTCTATCTGTCATGTGTCGCTTAGCAACCACTTTAGCCCAACAAGGAAACACAGAGAAACGGTCAAAAACGGTTTATAATAGTGACTTTTAGATGAGTTTTTATATGCTCTACTCACACTTTACTTGTGTAACAGGCTGATTGTTTATAATCCTGCTTCTAGCTAATACCTACTTGTGGCTTGTTCGTGAAATTTCCCTCCGGAAGCTACTTCAATGTGCTTTTTTTGCCCTTGTAGGCTCAGTTATGTGTGTCAATGTGTTACAAATATAACTCGATGACTCACATAACACACGCAGGCCTATTATTAAGTGTATTATTATTGTTGCCCAGTGCCCGGTGAAAACGTTACGAGGCGACAACTGCCTCCGTAATTTCCGAGTCACCATGATTGCAGCACATTTACATCTCATTGATGTATTGTTCACCAGCCAACCAGCGTGAAGAACAACAAGGTATGGCGTCTGCACACATGGATACAAGCGATGCATCTGTGATGTATCTCTGCTGCTTTACGGGCGTGTATCACACAGATAATCAGTGGTGGGAGAAGCGTTCAGATCCCACCAAGTACCAGCTTCAAAATGTACTATATTGAATGTAGTTTTGAAAAGCAAGGCAGCCAGTTAAGCCATAAAAAAACAAATCAAAGCAGTCTGAGTTGGGAGAGCCCATGTAATTAAACATGATGAATGCATGTTGTCCTAAATGTGGTGGAAGAAGATACTTTACTTAATTAAAAATACTAATACCTTATTCTTAAAAAAAAAAAAAA
>CAFUXE010000925.1:43921-96491 GCA_903364295.1 Serranus cabrilla
TCTGTCTTAATTGACATTATAAGGCTCTGAAAACCTGCAAGAGCCAGAACACTCTCAGTGGACGTCAACAGACACATTACTTAGCATCCGACAAAAGAAGAACCATAGCAGTTATGGGTCTTATACATCAATCAAAGATTCAGTTTTTCTGGCAGACACACACACTGAAACAGCGAGCAGTGACTTTGTCCTCTGCATTTCACCCATCCTTGAACACACCAGTGAGCACACCATGCTTAGGAGCAGTGGGCAGCACATTCTGTGCACCCGGGGAGCATGTGGGGGTTAGGAGGTGACTTGCTCAAGGGCACTTCAGTCCATGTACTGTCAGACCCAGGATTCGAACCGGTGACCCTCCGGTTGCAAGCCTAATTCCTAACCTCTAGGCCTTTGTTATAACTCATATAAGGTATTCCTCTGGACCCGTCTCCATTGGCGATGCAGAGGTCCTTCTACCTGAAATCTCCTTGAACAGTAGAAGATACTCAAGCTTCTGTGTGAGACGTGCAGCTGGCACGAAGATCAGAGGTGAGTCTGGATCATTTGATTCTGGAACCAGTAGGCATGTATTCATGATTGGTGCCACCTCTGCCATGAAAATAGTCAGAACCTCATGTGACGTGTAAGGATGATCTTGAAATACAGGAGTGTGAGGATCTCCCCTGATCACTCAGACAGTGAACAGAAGTTGCTGGGATTGTGCTTTGGCAATTTATCATTTATTTCTCAGTCTGGACCAACTGGCTGACTCCCATGGCTGAGGCTCTATCATCTCTCTCTCCCCTCATTCCTGTATTATCACTCTACTGTTAGATGTGTAATAAGTGGCATTAAAGGCCCTAAAAACATTTCTAAAGACTGAAGGTGGACACCTGCCTCGCTGCCGAGGTGACTGTGGTCACTGAACTCTGTATCTTCACTCAGGAGTGATAACACAGACAAACGAGCCTCCAGGTGTGAGACGGATACAAATGAGAAGCAATTTACCTGTAGAGCCTGACATCAATCTTACCCTGTGTCTCCTCACCTAATGAACATATTAGGTTAATGGTCCAGTTTAATCAGCGTCTGAAGGAGTGTGACCTCCTGGAGGAGGGCGAACACCTGGCTCTCCTTTGAGGACGTACGGCGCCAAGTCAAGAGATGAACCGGGGGAGAAATTTGCACTTTTAAAAAACCGCCTGAGCTTAGGGAAGGAACTGAGCTAATGAGGCCGAAGTGATACATCAGCATAACGCTCACTCTTCTCCAAAATGAAAGCCGGCCTCTCTCACATATTCTGCCCTCTTTCATTTCTCCTCCGAGGCGTCATTAGATTAGGATCAATATTCAGAGAGCGAGGCTGCTCAGGCCAGCCCTCTATTTTTAGCCCCTGATGAGTGTGTGTATGGCCGTGTGTGTGTGTCTCTGTGTGTGTGCAATGCAGACCGATCACTCCCATCAGCAGCACTGCGAATGCCACGTCTCCATGGCAACCCCACCTACTGAACAGATGAGGGGAGCACGCAAATCCGGCCACGCTGGAGCAATGGCTGATGCCAGACGGAGCGTGAGCGTGCCCGCGATTTTACGCCTGCGCTGCCACACGTAGGTGCACTGCTGCGTGCTTACGACATTAATGTGGACGACGGGACGCAGCGTGGGACAAACATGGATCAAAAAAGTTGTGATGAGACTAAAAACTGAGTGTGAGGAGGGGAATACAGTAAGAATCAGCTGAAAACTCGACTCTAATCTCTCTTTCTCTTCACTCCACATCTGGTCCAGCTGTGTCACCCAAACAACAGTTTAAGTGCTGAGAAGCAGAAAAGTCTTTGGTTCAGATGGATGAAGAGGACGACATCATTAGACTGAAGGGGAATTTACTGCTGAGACAAACAGCTCGCTCTCACCTCCGCGCTACATGATCAGCATGAAGAGACACACACACACAGTAACACACACACACACACTCTTTCAATCTCTGTCCGCAGAGAGGTGACCTTCACGCTACATCTACTTCACTCTGAGTGAGCTGGGAAAAATTTTGTGCTGATTAGCTGCAACTTCCTCTCTCATGTCAGGTGTTTTTTCTTTTTTTGAGTCCTCACAAGAGCAGAAATGAGGGCCTCACTTTAAACCCAACATGAATTTAAAACTCAACTGAATTTTAATATCTCTGAGCTCATTTAGTGATATTTTTGCAATTCTGCAGGAATGCTGATGCTGGGTAAAAAAAAAAAAAAGCCTTGTTGGGATCCAAATAATAACCTGCACATATGGCTGGAATTCTTTCTAGATGATTTTGCTGAATATTTTGTTATTATTCAGGGTTTGGTGAATAAAATTGGTGTTTTATTTTAATACACTTCTGTTAATTCACTATGTATCTCTGAATGAGGTAACAATGGTGATTGTAGGGATGTTCCCCAATGTTAAAGAGCAAAGATAATGTAATGGAAACAGATATCTTTTATGTCTGTTGCTTGTAATTATTAATTCATATTTCATTAATTATAGATACATACATGTAGGTACAAGAATTGCATTGCTAGAATATTAGGTTAAAAAATACAATATTTTCCAAATCTCACTTCTGGTCGTCACGTCATCCTTGTAACTACTTCACTTCCAGTATTTATGTATATTTATTTACTATTTAAACTGTCTTTTATAAGGCCTTACCAGGACATGTTTTGCCCTAAACCTAGATCAGTGGGTTTGTAGCCTAAATTCAACAAGAGCCAAAATCTCTGACAGGGCCAATGGTTCATTCACATGCTCCTCAGATGGTCCCAGTTCTGATGATAAAAGGCATAATGGGGTCTGTTTAAGAACTCAAGAAAGCTTATTGTAGCTGGAGCTGCTTACCAGAAACCCTGTGGGTTATGATTAATAACTAACTGGTTTTAAAATAAATGATTTGGTGTACGCTGGTGGTTGTGCAGCGTGACAAGCAAGTGGCACAGCAGACAACGACCTCTTCACAGCAGATCCAGCCAGTAAAATATGTAAAAATAACGTCCTACATAAGGCAGAGAGTTTCCCTCAGCTCTCTCCCATCAGACGGTAAAAAAATATCACTAGGGTAATAAGTCTGCTACTGATCATCCAAGGTTTACATTAATCAATTTAAAATGTGACATCAGTTCATAATTATTCATTCACTTCTCCTCTAATGCTGCGAACATGTTAAATAATGTATCTCCGAACAAAACTGGAGTGAAAATTGAACATTTCCACTGATGATTGTCTCTCAGGCCATAAAAAATATGACTTCCAAATTAAATGTCACCCAGGCTGTTGCATTTTTAATACCCATTCTTGCCTCCTAATCCCACCCCTCTAACTGCCTGATCGGAGCCCCCCTTCTCCTTCCCCAAAAATTGAAACAAACCAACATTCAGATTTTTTTTTTTACTTTATCTCGTCCTCGCTTGAGTTCCAATCATATCCTCCATATGTCTTCTCCGGCTGCCTCTGGTTCGAGTGCGACTCTCTGCCCACCGCTATCAGTCCTCCCCACTGACGGGCCCTGAATGAAGGGAGACGTATCTCCCCTGGGGATTGAGTGAGTGTCTCCCCAAGATTACTCTCATCCCTAACTCACCGCTTAAATACTTAAAAACCCAGCTGATGAATTCATTGGGAAATACAAAACCACGCTAATCCCTCCACTGATGGAATGACAGACTGACGGGGAAGGAGAGCCAAATTTGTGCAGACGGCTAACCAGAGCCGCGCACCGCACACGGAGGGAGACACAAATCCTGGACATCCGTTCATGCAGCAGGAAAAGAAAACGAGCTGGGATCCGAGTCCAGCTGGAGTCGACATCTGCTCATTGTGCATTATACTACTGAAACTGTTTGTTTTGAAGGGATACACAGACTTTACAGGTATTGGACAAAGAAAATTAAGAATGTTTTCCCAACAGATCTGACGGACATTTCACACTTTTTTAGCCATGATACCAGCAAGCTCACTGATCAGAGGGTCTGTAGTTCGATCCCTGGCGATGGTAGACTACATGTCAAGGTATCCTTGAGCAAGATACTACACCTTCTGATGGCCCACGGGTGTGTACGTGAAGGTTTTATTTACTGTTGATCATGTGGCAGCTTGTAATAGTGATTCAAGTGGTCGCAATGACTAGAAAAGCACCACAAATGCAGTCCATTGACAGTTTTGGTCAAGACTGATATATCTCAACAACTGTTTATGTTGTTGTTGTTAGGATATTTTGTATAGATCCCGCCAGATCAAATTTTAATTTTGTCCACAACTTTACCAATGCACTGCCTGTCCAAAACATGCCGACTCAGAGCGGGAGGATTTCTGGGCCTTCAATCTGGCTGTCGATGCTTTGACGATTTGTTTTCTTTCCATAAAAACACTGCCATGGTGAACTTCAAGGCGTACATATACCCCTTTTCCACCACAGTGTTTGTTAAGGGGTCGGTTCAGAGCTGGTGCCTAATCTCAAACCGGCTCCGTGCCATTGGGCAGCCAAAGAACCGGCTGGTGGCCAGGAAAACTGGTTCCAGAGCGGCACAGACTCTTTGCTGCTCTCAAACCACAAACAGCTAAAGTCAGAGGCTGGGAGCCGGATTAGTGTGACCAAAAGGACCACCTGAGTGGTGCTGGTGCACTTTTAGCCTGTGTAAACGCAAACAGGCCCGTGGTTGAACCAACTGCTCCAATGACAATGCTCCGGAGGTCCTTCCTTTCCACAAATTGACCCAACCCTTGATTCTTCAGGCTGTTTTAAGATCTGCTCAACCAAACTGCTTCAAAACAAAATTTCTCATTGACATTTCTGTCAATCAACTAGTCAAAGCTACTAATGTTTACATCACTAGATAGACATATTTTTAACAAAGAGGAGTGTGAAGCTGCTCTACGGCTCATAACCAACATTTCTTTTCTGTGTCTTTTCACATTTTGACACATACAACTCCCCAACGGTCTTTTTTTTCCACGTTGGCTGTCCAGCCCCCAACACTACCAGCCCATTGTTGTCATCTGTCCGTCTGTCTGTCTGTTGGCGAGCCACAGACGGACAGCCGACGCTACAGAGTGATAATTAACACCTGTCACAGACGGACATCCAGTGGAGTTTTACAGCGTGCCCACACATGCACATGCTCGGCCCGCTTTAAGATGATTGACTGGCCACCTCAGCACCACAAAGGATCAGCCCACACCAATATGTTCACAGTCACACACAGATGTTCAGACTCGCTGCAGTGACACCATGTCGGCGTTCATCTGCATAACACAGACAATAACAAGTGATTTCCTCACCGAGCAGACGTGGTACCTGTTTCACAAAACACCAACAAAGAAGGAGGAGGGCGTCTCCGTCCTGACGAGGCTCACAATAACTGTCAGCTCTTACATTCACCAGTTTGCTCTGTTTTGATGGACATTTGTATCAACTGAGGAGAATAACAAATAAATAAATAAATAAATCTAAATTTATAAAATGACAAGCTGACATGTCTTGCTAAAAACAACTGAACCAGGATAAACAATAAATGCTATTTTGGGCGTGTTTTCAGCTGAAATAAAAAGACTGGGGTTTACCATGAGCTTCAGCGTTAATACTAAAACTTCATCTCAAAAACCCATTTTAACACACAGCAACTGCACAATAACATTATTATATAGAAATGTCCTCATTTATAAGCTGAATTATTATTTATATTAAGAAATATTTTATTTAAGTGAATAAAGAGAAAGAAAAATCAGTAAAGTATTCGATGCTTGATACTTATTGCTACTTGGCAATAAAAACACTTGGTAAAATTAAACTGTAGAGTACAGAAATTGGAGAAATGAGTTGCAGCAAAATGCTTCACACAGCAAAAGAGCAAAAAGTATTTTAACAAAGTAAAAGAAATATAAAGGCTGGAGGCAAAATGGCAATAACCAAATCAAACCTCTCCCATCAGTAAGTTGACTCATCGTTCTGGACTTTATTTTAACATCACAAAAGATGTGGTCTGACATTCAGCAGGACCTGGAGCCGACATTACAACTGCACGTTTGATGAGCTTTTACAGGGTTGTGCTCTAATGATAGCTTTTTTCTCCATCATTGTATTGTTTCTCATAACAGGCCTGTGTGTTGGTGTAAATGTGCTAAAATGTAATTCCATCCACCCAGTCCAGGTTGTTGTCTGGAGTTTAAATATTCTGATCTACATTTTCGTTTCCGAGGCCTTTTATTAGTTAAAAATGAACCTGATTCCTGTTTCTTTCCCACAGCAGCAGCAGCAATCATGAGCTCACACTGTTTGACGTCAACACCACTAATCCCATCAGACATATTCTTCCTTTGTTCTCTCGGCCTGGACTGTCTCACATCATGACTTCTCAGCTGCATCTCGCTGGGAAGGGCACACACACACATGCACACACACCAAACACACTTACGCACACACACACAGTGTTTCAATCCAGTAATTTGTATCCGGTTTGGGTCCGTAGTGAAACACAGGAGGCTTACAGGGCAGTTGTTGATTGACACACCAGCCTATTCTTAAAATTGGGAGTTCGTTTCAAACTGCCACTCACACACACTTTGTGAAGTCTCTTTAATGAAATAAGAAAGCAGCAAACAAGAGGATGGAGTGAAAAAAAAAGCCTTTTGATGTTGGGTCCATTAATCATTTGTCCGGACTCCGTCCTGGTGCTGTTTCCAGCAGCTGAATGAGCAGAAAAGCTCAGACTGAGTCAGCTGGGGCACGAGTGGTGCTGAATGTGATCCTCAGGGTTCGACTCTGGCATACGGGTGAGAGGGTGTTTCTGTATACGGCTTCAGTGTACACACAATATGGCTAAAAGCACATGGACACATTAGAGGCCTGTACTACGAAGCAGGATATCAATTTAGTGAGGTAACATTGGGGTTTACTCTCATCACTTCGATCACTTTGTACTGAGGTACATCAACCTATGCTGAACACCCAACCCCGTCCAGAAAAGGTTCTGATCGAGATAAAAGATCAACACAAAAACAACTAGCAAAAGCACTCAGAAAGCGCAGACCTCCGCCAAGGCAGCTCAGCTTGAACTTTGAACCTCTTGCCCAGAAAAACAGGGCATGCAGTAGAACATCTGTTGAAATCTCGAGTAATACATCGATCCAAGTTTTTTCCCTCCCCAATATCAATGACATCTCAATGCAGTTTCCAATATCAGAGCTTCTCTCTTTCCCAGATTTAGAAGCTGTGTGGCTCACTGGAATGAGGCCAGGTGTCTCTGTGCTGCTGAAACTTGGCGGTGCGCCAAGACTGAATGAATGATAGTGGAAACACTGAATTTTATAATGACATGGACCAAAAATAACACAAAACAAAAAACCCACAAAACAATGATTGTAATAATGTGGGTTGATCACATCCTGGCTGATACCAGATCTGCTCAGTGTCTGTGTGATACCCATTCGATGTGTTGAGATCAGTGCATCCCTTATAATCATGAGTTGAATGTTGTGGTGATAACTACTTGTAAAAACAGTGGCAAAATGCCTAGTAAGTGTTCAAATATTGCCAGCCATTCAATAGATTCCCAGTGTTTGTTTGGCTGGGAAGTGAAGCCACGTCCATATTTCACCTGCATCCGGCTAATGGGTGGCACTAATGTAGCATCCTGTTAGTATTATAGTATCTATCAACATACTATGATATACATCTGCTCCATCCCCAATTTGGATTTTTCCTTCAGTGAAATATTTCCGGGGAGGCAGATGCAAAATAACAAACACAACTCCTGCCACCAAGAATGTTTGTTTACATGTCAGTCAGTAAAAAAAAAAAACTTAGGCTGCACTATACATTAGATTTTCTTATGTAAATCTTCATCGCTGTGTTAACCCGAGTGATAAATAAAAACTTAATCGATCCCCAGAGGGAGATTTGGTTTTGCTCCAGTTACTCCAACCAAGAATAGAAAGAATATATATATATACTCATTGGCCACATTGTTATGTATACCTGTTCAACTGCTTGATAATGCAAATATCTAATCAGCCAATCACATGGCAGCAACTCAATGCATTTAGGCATTTAGAAAAGATGAAGACAAGCTGCGGAGGTTCAAAGCGAGTATCAGAATGAGGAAGAAAGGTGATTTAAGTGACTTTGAACATATTTCACAAACTGCTGATCTACTTGAATTTTCACACACAACCATCTCCAGGGTTTACACAGAATGGTCCGAAAAAGAGAAAATATCTTGAGAGCAGCAGTTCTCTGTCAGAGGTCAGAGGAGAATGAGCAGACGGGTTCAACAGTAACTCAAATAACCATCGTTGCAACCAAGGTATGCAGAAAACCATCTGTGCACGTTCAACCTTGATGCAGATGAAGACCTCACTGCCACTTTATTAGGTACACCTTGCTTGCTAATAAAGTGGCCAGTAAGTGTAGAAATATATATAAAAAATAATAGAAAATAGCAAAGTATGCACACTTAATATTAGTATTAGTAGAAAACTGCACTATCAAGTGTAACAAGTCTTTCTTTTGTGCTCATTTCAAAGTTAATATTGTGTAATATGAATGTAGATAATAGAAACCACGCAGCATCAGAGATTAGGCGGTCCAGATGTTAGTGGGACAGTGCATACAGTTTAGCAAAGCTGCTGTGTAATCATGGCAAACTCCCATTTACAAATATAACTCGATTTAATGAAAGTGGTGACAGATTTGAGATCACAGTCTCAGGTACTTACACAGGTCTTCCCGCGAGGCTGGTGTGCACGTGCTGCTGGAAGTCTGGGTATTTGGCGGCCAGGTAAGAAAAGTCCGGCGGTTTGTCTTTGTAACGGTTCCGGGGGTGCATGGACTTATTCAGAGCCATGGTGCAGAGTCTGCAGAGGAGGGAGAAGACACATGGTGCAGAGTTAACTTACTTAAACAACACAGCCACAAACTACATATTTGAGAAACATAATGCTGAGAGCCCTGACATAAGCTTGTTTTTAGAGGTGAAGTTTTAAAACATTAACGTTCATATATCGACATAAAACTTTATTACTCAACGTGTGTAAAAACTGATTTACGGAGCTAGTTTGGCGCATTACGCTAACATTTTAAGCTAATATGTGGCCAGTGTTTGGGCCTGC
This sequence comes from Serranus cabrilla, assembly GCA_903364295.1. Classification (NCBI taxonomy): domain Eukaryota; kingdom Metazoa; phylum Chordata; class Actinopteri; order Perciformes; family Serranidae; genus Serranus; species Serranus cabrilla. The sequence goes on from CAFUXE010000925.1 coordinate 53,036, forward strand.
CTACCTTTATTGTAGTCGTCTCCGTGTTGTTGTGAAGTCTGATATTATTTTTCGACTTGTGATGACTTTTCTTGATAAAACAACAGTGCAAGAAAACACTCTGACAACTCACGTTGTTCAAACGTTGTTCAGTTTCTGTCTCTCTCTTCCTGGATGTCTGCGACGTCACCGACGTCGAGCGGATACGCGTTGACGTCACAATGAAATCCAAGAATATAAGTTCATATTTTGTTGTTGTTGCTTTTTTACTATACATTTGTGATAGCAAACATACTCAGAGCAGCATTGTTTATTTATTAAAATTATTTATTAAATAAAATTTAGCAACAATAATAAATGTATTTTTATTTTATTATTAGTTTTTCTGATTCAACTAACAAAAAAGCTATCAAGACGTGATATCAGTCCATTATATCTATATATTATGACTGTATTTATACAGACCATGCTAATATCTGTTTGCAAATATTTTTGTTTAGTGTAAAATTCCCCTGGCTTTTTATCATGTTTTAATCAATAAGTACAATCACTTTTTTCCTTATTTTTGTTTCTTTTATTACCAAGCTTTGATTGTACCGTCTTCTCATTATACCTGCTTTATTCTTTACCTTTTTTTTAATGATAAATGCAATGTAAATATCTTTGATAAGCTATGTTATCCTTTTCATTTAAACATATTACCTAATTTAGTGTAGCTGCAAAATGTACGTTAAATAAGTAAATGTAACTTATGAATTATTTTCATTTACCTACCAAATAATGTTTTCCTAATTGAAAGTTTTTTATTGGCTTTTTATTTTATAATGGTACTGCCTCTTCTGTTACTAGATTTATTTACTGTTTTTGTCTCCCTTTTCTTTGTTTTGTAATTGACTTGATGTCATTGCCACAAAAAGATCTCCTGAGGATAAATAATGTTTAATAAATAAATGAATTAATGGATTTTTTGGGGAAAATACAATAAAATTAATCCATCTGTCAACCCTCAATCATGATTGTATTGACCTACTTTAAATGGACTCCAAGTCTCTGGTGTGAAATCGAAATTCACCTGAACTTTGTCCAGATATACAGTTAAAAATACTCCATCTTCAACAGCTACAAGGAAATAAAGACAACACAATTGCAGATTTTCTTCTTTTATTATATCGCAAACAATAATGACATCCAGGTATATTGTTAACAGTTTGCTGAGTGAAGAGTGAGACCTTAGTGGCGAAAACATCACGAGCTCTCCTGTAGGAGCTTGTTGTGCAGTCTGAAGCTCTCAGATGTGGTTCACAGGCAGCTTACAGAGGACAGGTGGACTTGAGGACTGAGGAAACGACCCACAGACAGTCAAAGCGTGTCTGTCGGTCCCTTCACACACCAGACCAGAGCAGTACAGGGATTGCTTGAGACCTGCGAATGGCAAAAGGGGATTTTCTTCATCAGGGCACACACTTGCCCACAACACCAGCAACTGTGTTGTAGCTTTTTCCACCGATTCTTAGAAAAGAAACAGAACACACATCGTCCTGACCTTTGATTCACCGCCTTCCTTGAGTAAAACCAAGGAAGGGAATAAGTTTTTACTTTACATTTAATGGTCTGGCATGTCATAGCGTGATCCTGAGGAGACTAGCGTCTATCAACAACAAAAAGGAGGCTGATTTCTCGAGCTAAACCAGATTGTACTGACAAATGTCTCCATTTTTGGCTTCAGCTAGAACATTTAAACACATTGGCATCTTCATTCGTCATGCCAAATTGAACTACAAAATAAGCTGATTCTCCACCCAAAGTCTTTGCCTCAGAAGTCGGGACAGAGAGCACAGCGTGTAGAAAAAATAAGACCTTTGTAAGGGGGCACACACCAGAGGGAGACATGAGTAATATTCCCTGAAAGAGAGGGTTTCTCCTTTGGGACATCCTAGTCTGCCACAATCCCATTGCATTTACAGAGAGAGGAGGTAAACCTCCTTCAAATAGCATCACACACAACAAAACCAGCCTTTTCTACACCCGAAGAACAGAGCTGTCTGAACTCATCACACCCGCTGAAAAAGGACGCAACCATGTGAGAGGAATAGTCACTTTTGTGGAAATTAGTGTATAGGCTTTCCTGCTGAGTATCAGGTTTGAGGAGAAAAATGATTACCCTCATGTTTGTACAATAAATATGAAGCTGCGGGTTAGCTTAGCTTTGCATGAAGACTGGAAACAGGCAACCAGGGAGATTCAAGTGTTGTGTTCAAAATGGCATGCTTTTCACTTTTAGTCCATACTGTTGCATGCAGTATGTGCAGAGGATTGTGGGTAAGTAAAGCCAGAAAAGCATGCTGGCTTGCAAACTGCAAAATGTGACTGGATGGAGCAGAACATCCTGGTATTTCCTGGACATACTGAATCTTTTTATGGCATACTACATAGTGTGGTAGTACGTGTATCCAAACACACTCATAGCCAATACAAGTGTTTTCACCGGGAAAATTCTTAAAAGTAATACCTATGTTTACTATTTCCCTCCTCGACACAGTTTTTAAACATTGGTTTCTGGCACAGATTAAATCAATAAGCTAAAATGTCTTAATAACGAGCTGTAATGATGCTGGAAGGTTGATTTTGTTGGCATTACAGTAATAACCGTTCTGGTCAGGGAGACCGACAGGAAATTACAAAGTTTAAGGTATTTTAAAATCCTGAAAGATTACCAGAAAAAAAACATATGGGGCTGTTATGCTAAACTATGCTATCAGGCTTCATATTGACAGTACATTCATGTGGTATCAAAATTCTCATCCAGAACACAATTAGCCTCCGACAGGATCTGGTATTTGGGCTTTTATCGTCCCATCGTTCCAACAGCTCTGCCTCTGGTGCAGGTTCACATGCAGCAGTGCTACATCAACAGGTCACATTAGGCTCACAGTAGCCACTAGCAGGAGCTTGAGCAGCAGATCACCACATCCAGTACACACAGGAAGAGGAAAATGTGGCAAAAAAGCGAAGATAAGAAGATCAAGTTAAGCAGTGGAATTCTTTATTAGCCAAGAACTGCATTGGAATGAAAAGGCTAATCAGAAATTATAGGTTTATGCATTTATCAACATCATTAGATTTTAATGTTGTCTTTGATCGCCATTAAAGGACCAAAGATTTAGTGAAAACAGGGATGTGCAAGATTAATGAATCACCTTGTCAGCTACAGATAGAAGCAAGATGTTTCATTGTTTTGTCCTCCGGGCGGAGTGGAATGGTTGTTTCTACAGCGTGGACTGGTTTACAGTTAACCTCCAGTCGTTCAGTTGCAGCTCCGCAGAGATCAAAAGCTGAACATTTGAGGAAAGCCACTCAGTTTGCATACGTGTGAGGTGGTCTGTGGGGTTCGTCTGTAGAGATCCTCGCTGCTGCTCAGGCTTTAAGCATTCTCCATATCTGATCCAGGAGCTGCTCCTTCAACAGTGAGGAGCTCTTTTTACAACACAAACACCTCAGCATCAGACTCCTCTACAGGTCAACAGCATCCACGAATCACTTAGCATGTCTGCTGCTAGCATTTCCTCATTAACCCTAAATTCCCATCCAGTTCATCCTTTAGTGCGATAATACAAAATTGCCAAATCTCTTAATAACAAGCTAAATTTACATTTCATATTTTCACAGAAAAATGATTTTTTTTTTTTTTTTTTACTCAAAACCATTTTTTTTTAATTATGCAGAACATATATTTCACCCCTCAGAAATTAGAGATCTTTGCACATCCCAGATATCAAACCCAGGGGGCTCACTTTGACTCCTCATCATGCCTTTATTTTTTCTCTTCAGCCGATTTATTTTACACAAGGCTTCTGTTTGTAGCGTTCAGAGGCGCCATGGGACAACGGAGCATCTTCTGACATCACATAATTCCTATAGTACACTGACCCCTGCCAGGACTTCACTTGTCCGGGGGACTAAAAGTGAACAGACGCTTCAGTTCAACAAAAGTCTCACGTGCAAGGTCACCGGAAATCGTCTCCTGAAGGGAGACACACATCAAGTGCGAGAGATTAAACAGGTGTAATCCCTGAACTCTGCTCAGGTGATACCGTGACCCAGGGCGCTCACTGATAGCAGAAGCCAAACAAACTTACTCTCTACGTCGGGCTTCTTGTGAAGAACTCACTTCGCAAAGCCACTTTTATACATTTCTTTTTCTTCGCTGCAGAATCATTAAATGGGATAATTTATCTAAAGCCTAGCAGTGGATCATGTGCCACCATGACAAGAGTACAAAGCTGTTTTCAAGCCCCCGAGGTCCAAGGACAACAGTTTGAAACATTCGTATATACAGCCATTAAAATATTACCTAGTTCCACATGAAGAGAAATGGTATGCACACTTGAGAAGTGATGTTATAAAGCTACAGATTATTTCAATAACAAAGCCCCACAGACAATCGTTATCTTATCGCATCATATATGCTTTTCCAGCCTCGTCTCTCGAACGTTTCACCAATGCTAGGCACCAACAGACTACGACAGTGAAGGAGAGAAATAACAGAAAAAGAAAAAAAAAATCCTAAATAAAAAAATAGACAAAAATAAATCTTACACATAAAGACACTGTCATTTCTTAAATTATCGGTTTTTAGTGCCCTACATTTTACACCCAGTCAAAAACATCTGCCTTCGGTTGGTCGGTAAGGCTGCGTGACAGACGGCCAGCCCCGTGGTAAACCTATGGTACTTCTAGACGTTATGTAAATTTACAGTATACAATTTTGGATTACCATGCAAGAATACTTTTTTGTGTAACATTTAATAGCTCGATCTACATCCAGGAATAATTTACATAGAAGGACAATAGTTATTGGACCAGAGAGCGCAATGGGTAAATAACCATGGTGGTAAGTGCAGCCGGAGGAGATGATGTGCGGGTGAGGTTCAGGTTAGGTGAGGGGAGAGGGGGAGGTGGGATGAAAGGGGGAGGTGGGATGGCAGGAGGGGAGGTGGGATCCAGAGGAGCGCCTGGGTAATCGGGGGTGGTGGTCCAATCCTCCAAGGTCCAAATCAGCGGCACTCCCACACTTTTACTGTTTGATCTACGCTCCCGGTGACCACGTAGGGAGCAGCCTTGTGGAAATCTGTGGGAGACAGAAGATCATCAGAACAAAACAAAAAGAGGAAAATCCATTTTCAATCACAATAATACAACGGGCTTCTGAATGGACCTCAGAGAGAGAGAGGTGTAAAAGTTGTGCTCACATCACATGCAAAGCAAATTTTGACCATTGGACCATGTTTGGATTGTGCATTATTTACACGGTTGTAGATAACCAACTCTGTTCTATAGTCTATTTTTGTTATCAACCATAAATAACCACAATAGCTGCTTTGTACCTGAAACATCGGAAAAACCAGATGCAGTTCTGTTCATAATAATACTGGGTGATTTCTACCACACTGCCATATTATGATGTCCACAGTAAAACACCATAGTGGCTATTGACATTTTGTTATTTATACACTTTATATTAGACTTTTTAAATTTATGCCTGTCAGAAACTCTTTTTTTTCTTTTTGCACTTTTGAGACCATTTTTCCCGAGGCTACTTTTTCTCGTTATTATTGATGTACTGGTCAGGAATTTTTATATGCTTTCACCACCCATTTTAAGAGCCAATCTGCAAAAAATATGTGTCAATCAACCACCAGACTGTACAGCAAACTGCCAACTTTATGCATTAAGTTCAGACAATTATCAAGACTGAGGCCAGAGACAAGGGGCTTAAAATCACAATGTGTTCCTGAAATGTTGTCATCTGTCCAGTGAGACGTTTTGGTTGGCATCTACTTGTGCATCACCCACTGCGCATTTTTTTTCTTCCAGTTTCGCACCAGCTGCATGACAGAAACACCCGCTCACTTACTGTGAAATCTCCAGACAATGACCAGCTCTATTCACACACGGGCTCAATCTGACATTACATAGACTTTGTACTAGCGAGCCTGCGGGGTGCAGTACATTCAATGTCCAGTCCAACTGATTGGGACACTTGCACTCACACACTCCAGGAGATGTCTGGATGAGTTCAGGGATGCAGTTCAGTTTTAATTTATTTTTTTATTTTATTAAACATTAACAACTCTTCCTGGGGATCATTGGGCTAAAGAATAATTGACCAATCAGAGCTTTGCAGGCATGATTAAAAGCTAGGATATAATCTTATATCTGTATTAATAAAAAATAGAAACAAAACAAAACAAAAGGAGGGAAACGTGTGGATGAGATCACTGCTGCTTTTCAAGTGTGAGTCGACTTGTTGGGACTCTCGGGTTTGCCAAGACACTGATAATGTTACTGCAACATTCCTGGTTCGACCCTTGAAAGTGATGACGGCGGCATAACACTCACTACTGACTGGTGAATTAATAATGAAGTGAAACAGCTATTCATTCTGATTACGGGGCTATTTTAAAAACACCTTTGGGGAAAAGCACTTGGTATTATGTTGTGCACACAGACAGGACAATGCCTTTTAGAAAATGGGGAAAATAATACTTTTCCCCCCAAAGATTTCAAACAAAGGTGCTTTGTTTTTTCCACACTGCTCCAGAATTCATCACATCAATAGCTCACAGCGATATCCTCTTTGGTTGAAGTAGGATTTAAGAGGACTGGGTTTCAAACGGCTTGCCAAGGAAAAGTTGGCTGAAGAGCTCCTCAAGAGAGTTACCGAGCCTTGATCTGCTGAAAAGCTGCAGATACGAGGAGGGGGAGGCGGGAAAATCCTGGAGCGCTTGTCTACCTCTTAAACCCCAGCTGCCAGCAACCCTCAGGACGCTCAACACACTGCCAGTGGAGGCACCGGGCTCCTCTATAATTATTTAACCTTTGGCTAGAGCAGATATTTGTGAAACCAGCTCCACTGTCCAATGAACGTGGAATAAAGAGGTTCCTGCTGCACCTCAGGAGACGACCGGTCAAACAATAACAAGGAGGAAGCTTTTTTTTCTGCTTACCCAGAGAGGTAACAAAGTGTTCGTGGGCACACAGGGTTTTCATGCAGCGTTTGTTCTTGTAGTCCCAGATCCGTAAGGTCTTGTCATCCGCACAGGTCACAATAAACTTTCCTCCAGGGTGGAAGAGGATGCCACGCACCCAATTGTCATGGCCGACCTGTGAGACAAACCCACACTGCTAAAGACACCAGCTGCAAACAAACTCACTCATCAAGCAAAATGTTCTCACTCTTTGCATTTATAACTAAAATATTTAAACATACAAACAAATAATAAAAAGGTTTGGCCTAAGATTGCGCTCACCAGTGTCATAAGGCACATGCCAATGCTAACATCCCACATCTTGATGGTTTTGTCTCTGGAGCCAGACAGCAGGAACGGGCCGGGTTTACCACTCTTCTTGGTCTGGTTGAGAACAAAGGGATAAAAAATTCAATAATAGAATAATATTGGTGCAAAATTAATACAAATGCTGGACTTAAACCAAATGACTTTTCTAGCAATTTCCCTTTCAGACGAATTTCCAATGTTGGAATAAATATTTGAGTTTTGTGAAAGCTGTGGCGAGATCCTGTGATTTGTTTCTTGTCAGGTGGTCATAGAGGTGTAAGTAGAATCCTAACCTTTACTTTAAATTCATCAATTTCAATTTCACAAGAAAAAAACAAATATACATCATCCCTCACTGTAAAGGAAATAGAGTCATTGGTTAGAAGAAGTTCATTAACTGCAACATTTAACACATTTAAGGAGTTTAAAAGCTGTGTCAGACACACATTACAAGTCTGACTGTGTTCAAACATGCAGGATGATCTAAAAATGATCCTGAGTGAAGAGACCCTGTAGCTCCCCTGGTAGAACAGGTTAGAATCTGACTTGCGGCCCTTTCCTGCATGTCATCTTGCTTCTCTCTCCGTCTTATCCTGTCTCCTCTATCTCCAGCTGTCCCAAGAAAATATACTATACAGGAATGTAACCTGAGAATCAGTGAAGCTGTCAAGAAGTCAGGAGTAAAGAAACTGTGGAATTTGTGATTTGATAAAAGTTCTGCCTCTTTTGTCACAAATATCACATTCACAACATTTTTCCATCATCCTAACCAACATCAGACATTTTATGACTGTCTCTTAAAAAAAAAAGGAAGACAATGATGATTTAAATTTGTTTTTAATGTTGGTGACCAACCTGTTTAACCTTTTTACTTTTTCACCTTTTATGTTATTTATACCCCTTTCTGTTTTGTTTTGTAATGTCACTGAGGCATTAATAAAGTAGGAAAAAAACAGAAGTCAGGCAGTCGCTGTACTAGGACATTCAGAGCAGCAGAACATGCCAAATAAAACACCTGGGGGGGCTTTGTGCATCTTTCACTTTAGATAAAAAACAAAACAAGATCCAAAATCCTCTTCTTTGCAGCAGAACAGTTTTCGCTGCACGCAGGTTAGACTGGGACAACTGCTGTAAGGGCAAACATTGTTTAAATCTGACAAGGTTATAATTGGACACACTTGAGATCACAAGGCATGAGGAGGGAGTCTGGGCGGCTCTAGGCCATGCTGATATGCATCCAGATTATGCGAGCACACACTCTTCATTTCAAGCTGGTCTGTTCACGTGGCTGTCACTCTGCGCTGTGACGTATGAGACTCAGACATGGCTACGCATGTAGAGAAGGAACACACTCTGCATCATGAGATGGTGTGAGGTCAACTGTGTTCATCACGGAGTGAACTCATTACACAACCATCAGTTTACCTGTTAGCTCGGCCTTCACTCAGTGGAGCACAATAAAGGTTGTTCAATAACAAATGTCTGATTGCTCAGTTGGTTGACAAGTAAGTCATTGTCTAGTTATGGCCAGTGTCTGGGAAAATATGTTTCTAGTCCCACCAATACTTCATCAGTGAGCGGCCAATTAGTGCACATAAAGGGATAGTTGTGACTTTATATGGTGGATATGTACGAGGTATTTATCCATAGTGAGAGTATTACCTGCAGTAGATGGCGGTCAGCAGGCAGGAGGACAGGCACAGAATCTAAGCAATGTACTGCTGTGGATCGGGGCAACAGCAAGACCTAGTTAAGCCACCTCAACAAAATCAATATCAGTTTAAGTGTACACTATATTTAGAATATTTTCTCTGCATTACCTTGCTGTGAGACGGTCCTGTTTAAGTTTTCACAGGAGGAAGAGAAGCAAACAAACCAATCGATGCAGTGGTAGACCAGCAACTTTTAATTACAGTTATTGTCAATGGAGTCTGGTGGCTTTAAAATGAGCAAAGATAAAGGCTTCAGGTACCCACTGAAAAGGGCTGTCTGACAGCAAGGTAAAGTAGTGAAAATAATCTAAATATAGTGTACACTTAAACCGATAATGAATTTTTTAAGTGGGCTTTCTTTCAGGTACATTTTGCCAGTCCTCCTGCCAGCTGCTCCAAAAACAGCCCATGCCTAGAGCCATCTACTGTAGTTAATACACTGACTCAAAAAATCGAAATTACCCCTTTGCGGTGTGATAAAGATTTGGCTTGGGATACCTCAAATCCTTAAGGGTCTACAGGGTTTTAGGGAAACAGAGAGGTTTCTGGGTAATCCTTTACCTCAGAGCCTGTGGCCTCCTGGATGGTGGGGTGGGCGCTCTCTGGTGCCCAGGAGATGCACTCCACCACGTGTTCGTGCTCCCGCAGCTCAGCCTTGCACTCTTTGGAGGCCACGACCCACACACGCACCGTCTGGTCATTGGAGCAGCTGGCAATCAGTGTGCCGTCCTGGTTGGGCCGCACCATACGGACCCACTCCCTGTGGCCTGTGAAGGTCTTCACACAGTAGCTGATGCACAGAAAACAGTGAGGGAGTCATCATGTTGTCAAAGTGGATGTGAACAAGCAAACAAAACATTATGACAACAGCAGTTTAAGGATGTCTATAGAGGGTGCGTACCCAGTAGCCACTTCCCACAATTTTATGGTTTTGTCCCTTGAGGCAGAAACGATGTGATCTCCATTGGGCATGATGGCTACAGACGAAACATTGTGGTCATGTCCTAGAAAACAAAAACAAAAAAAGAAAGAGAGACAAAAACAAGATCTCAGTTAGAGCCAGAAACAAATCATGTCATACTCAGAATTTACGCCTTCAGCCACGAACAGCGCCAAAAGAATGATGGGTTTGGTCGCAATTAGCCAATTAAATGACAAGCTAGGCAGCCAATTTGCTTGGGCTTACTTTGTTCCACCGAGAATAAGAGACGCCTAATTACCTCGACGCTGGGCCATATTTAAGCTGCTAAACAGATGAAGACAACAGTAAGTGTACTCTAAAAGGCCAGCTTAACTGTATGTCTGTGTGTGTGTGTGTGTGTGTGTGTGTGTGTGCCGTACATACACATGCCATGAGGCTACAATAATGGGTGGCAGCTACACATAAAAGTGCTATCTGGTGCTGAAGAGGATAATTATGATGCTGTCCAAATAGGCACTAATCTACTTCACCAGTTGGCCTTTTCTTATTTTTTTTATTTTTCTTAAGATGTAGAAAAAGGAGTGCCTGAACAAAAGTGAATGGAGATGTGAGTAAAAAAAAGAAGGATGGATGGGAAATGGAACAAAACCAGACTGCTGCTCACTTAAATAGAAGGTTTAAGACGGCGATCTCTGCACTTCAGATTTTTTTTTCTGCACAGTGTGAATGCAGCTCGTCTGTTTGAGGACGTGTGCCAGGAGCTCACACTGTCCTTTACAATAAAAAGAGAATAAAAAAAGATTGGCAGCCGGTGAAATCTGTTGCTCACTTGCACAAAACTGCAGCATTTACAACTCAAGCAGAAATGTAAGAATGTCAGAGCACTTCTTGAGTATTTACTAAGTAGGGTTATTTATTTGGCTGATACTCATTCATGTCTGCTTCACAGTCAGACATTAATGGGCACTTATAGCAGACTTACAAAGAGGAGAACAAAAAGCTTCATATTGTTTGGGCTGCTGGCTGGTTGGTGGGGGGCATTCTCACAATTCCAACAAGGAAAAAAAATCCTCAGAAACCAGCGGGGCTGAGGGCACATGTAGACTGCTGCCATCATTTACTTGGCAATTAGAGTGTGAAAGTGGGGGGTTGTGATTAAGGAGAAGACAGCGAAGACAAGACCAGTGGCGTCATAGTTTCTCCGATAAGGAAACATAATGTAGCAGAGCCTATTATAAGGAGTGTAACTGTTTCTAAAGTGAGACTGAATAAAACCCCCCACACATTACGACATCAGCAGATCTTGTGGTACGTTTTCGTCAGTCATGTCACGGTCTTGTGAATACAGGGGTCGCTTACATCTTACAATTTTACGGATGCAAACGTGACCATTACCGACTTCTCTGTATTATCTCCTAACAGAGTTTACGAGCACTGGCTGTGTTGGTCTCTGATTTTGTGGAACAATTTGTGTTTAATTCAGTTTACAAATGGACAAAGCCAATCGCCTTTATTTGATACATTTATGTAAAGTTAATTCATAAAGCTAATCTATCTGTGCGTTCTATGGTGCTCTTGTACCTGATTTAATATTACCTTATTAACCGCAGCTCAGCAGCCGAGGCCTGAACTGAACAGTGCATTTGGTCAATCGTTACACCTCAACTTACAATAAAACAACAACTAATTCTTTGCCATTTAAATGATACACTATAAGAGGAGCTGGACCCAAGTGCCTGCAGTAGTATACTGTGGTGGGGAGCAGACAAAATGACTTAAAGAGTCCGTTTGTCAGAGCTGGTTGTGAAGCTTAGCATAGGGTGCTGTGAACTGGAGCAGATTGAGGCTCATCAGCAGCATCAAATGTGATAACAAACATCGTCTGCACCACCTGAGCCCCGCGCTCAGTCACAAGCTACATTTATGATGCAATGACGTGGAAACCACAACAGAGCATGTTCACATACGGTAGGTAACACAAACGGCGGCAGCTGTGACACCGGGCTGCAAATTACCACCAATAAGCATTCAAAAAGTAGCCGTACAAATAAATATAAAGAAATAAACAGTTTTGTCTTCTTACCATGCATGGTCCTGATGCACTCAAAGCCTTGGAAATCCCACAGTTTGATAGTCATGTCAGCAGAGCAGGATGCTAGCAGTTTGCCGGTCTGGTCAAAAGAGATGTCCTGCACAGAATCTGTGTGGCCCTTCAGTGTGCGTTCAAAGTCTCCCGTCTCGTAATCCCACACCTGCAGAAGAAAACATGTTCTACATCAGCTGAAGAGAAACATGATAACAGGCGTAGTTCACTGACAGGCAGAGCTGATATATTAGTCTGTGTATCACTGGGAAACACATGTATGCTGTATATTTCAAACTGAATCCCTGTTCAGACCCCGGCCAAGCCTCCAAATGTCACATCATCTGTGTCACCTCTCTTCTCGGCAAAACAAGCTGACAGGAGAGAACCAGGCTGTCCAGAGAAGCCATATCACATTAGGAATCACAAAAAAATGTTTGTTTTTAACACTTTAATGTTTATGATCAGTACAGATTATAGATTAATATCAATTCTTTTGTGTTTGGTTCTTCTCTGGGACTTCCTCAATTTTTAATTGACATGAACCCACAGGTGGGCATGGTTGATCAGTTCATAACAATATGGTTATCGGCCACATTGAATATAAAATGATATTCACATATATGAGATACATTTGATACATCACCCGTTCCTATATTACAACCCTGAAAACTGAGAGATGCTGATGGCACAATGCTTAAAGATTACCATACAGCAATGACGTTTGCCTGAAGAGCTCTTACAGGCCTCCGTTTGCAGACACCACACACACTCTTTGTATATTGAATTCCAGAGTCTGTGACGCACTACCGTTGCTAATGGCAGGGATGCATGTGCCAGGATGCCGATTAGGGTTACAGTTAGGCCTGATAAAACAGAGAGACAGTTTATTGTGCTGAGTGTGGCACTGCCAGTTGGAGTAAAGACAGAATATGGAGCGTACAGTAGTAAGCCTCAGTTTCTAGCCTGAGAAAGCTGATACGTTTCAGGATTTCAAGCAGACAGACGGTTTGTCACGGAGGGATAAACCCTCCTTGGTTCCTCTCTTGGGGTGGGGGATTTTGGGCAGACGGTGACAGGAGACGCCCTCCTCCTCCCTCCTTCCCCCTGGTCCTTCTGCCTCCCCCCAGAAAAAGCTACAGACAGTGCAGATGGCCGCGGGTTACAAAGTGCAGGGGGTGGGGGGTTATCCTGGAGAAGATCAACGCAGTAAATGTGTTTGGAGGTACACCAGGTTTACACACATAAAAGACTATTTACCAGCAGCATCTAGCGCACACATAATCCATTAACTACCTGTAACTCAATGCTGTCCACAAGCAGTTCCTACTGGCAATCCTTCACAGCATTATAAAGCAGAAAACTTGCCCCATTTTAATGATTAATAGTTTAGATTCTTTAAGGGAAAACGTCTTGGATTGTTGTCATTCAAAACTCAACAATAACACAAAGACGTTCTTTGTATAAGCCATTCATGAAGTAAGCAATGAGTAAGCTGACACAAGCACTTTGCCCTTGTTTAAATGAACCTAGCCTCTGGTTGACATGTTTGAGTGAGCGCAGCGCTACACCCAGGACCTGCTGATTTACATACTGTGAAAGGTTAGGGCTAAACTCAAGGTAACATCTTGCCATGCAAAGAGCTGCCACGTTAACAGAGGAGAGAGGTTGAGGTAAAAGAGGGGGAGGATGACGAACAGATAATAAAACAGAAATAGAAGAAGCATGGGTGAAAAAAAGGTTCAACTATGGAAAACAAAACCATTAGACACTTAAAACCCATCACCCTGACGAGGAGAGATGGCAGGAGAGTCCCCTGATTAAGCAAACAGACCTCTGACACACCACCCACACCTCCGATTTGTTCAGATGCAAGCAAGGATGAGACGGACACAACAGGGTGTCAACTCTCAGAAAGAACAACTCTGAGTCTTTCTCAAAATAATCATCTCACCCCAAATGATTGCTTTTAGACATTGGATTTTCTACAGATAAAACAAGCTAAAAACATGGCAATCAGTGAAAATTGGAGGTGCTAACTAACCTAGCCGTTTAATCAAAATGATGTTGCATTCATGCATATATCTGCCAACATATTGTAGTTATTGCTCAGAATGTTTAAACACATCTTCTTTGCAGTGTCCATCGTGTTTCCACATTATGGCTTTAAGTTCATGAGCACATCAACGTCAGAAGAACGACTTCTGTGACAACTGTGATTGCCAGTTCAGGTTTTATCAGAAACTAATGAGAACTACTGGAGATTAACTGATTTAATCGCAATTTAAATTGACCACGGTCACAAAGAAGAATCACAATTTACTTAAGCCCAACGTGGTGTTGACAAATCACTTGTTTTGTTCAACTAACAGTTCAAAACCTTCAGATATTTAATTAACTATCACATACAACAAGGACAGATCCACATCCACACAAGTGAGAACTTGAAAATAGTTTTTGAGATTCTATATTTCAGTTCAATGAGCTCACTATTGCAGCCTCTGCACCAAAAAATATGTTACCTCATTTGCTTATGACTGGTTTGGGCATAACAAAACAAAAACCTTTCAACAAGAAAGCTCAACATGACTACAATGTCCAGCCCAATGAAAGAGATGAAACAAAATGGCAGTTCAGTGTGATGATCAGGCCGGGCTGCCTCACTGGCAGGAGATGGAAAACCGATGAGCTTCTCAGCCTGTGTAAAGAGCACTACTCCTCAGTTAAAAATTTAACAGAGCTGTTCAGGAGGAGAAAAGTAGGACACAGGGGGAGTCAGGCCAGGGCACAGAGAGACGAGGCAGCCAGGAAAGGAGGTGCAAGAAAGCAGGGCTGAATTTTAGATGTGGGCCCCGGCCTGACTCCTCCTGCAGGATGGATAGCTCCGACGGTGGGTCGTCGTGGTGGGGCAGCTGATGCTTTAAGTGGAAGATAAATGAGGCAGGATGCTGGGAGGCAGGGTTGCATTGGGAGGAAGGGCTGGGGTTCAGAATAGGAAGAAGATGCCAAAACAGAGAGAGGAATCCCTGCTGTGTGGGCGTAGCTGAGGAGATGTACATGTGTCTCTCATTGTCTCATGAATAAAATATACAGAACAAACAGCTCAGAGTATTGGCATTGTGCAGTGAGGCAAGGAAGAGCTGCTGCCTGCAAAAATAGCCCAGAGACAGACTATGGAGTTTATATATGGAATCTAGGGATGCATAGACGACAGAGAGGAAGATTCACTTGTGTAATCAGGGCGTGTCTGGGAAGGAGAGCTCGAGCAGGGGAGGTAATGCTTAAGAGGCGTAATAGATGAAAGGAGGAGGAGAGAGGAGCAGCATTAGACAGAGTGAGTAAAGCCTGTGTGGAAGAGCTGCCGCCAAGCTGGCACTAAATTGAAAAAGACCACTCAGTCAATTTTAAACCTGAATCCTATTATTGTAATGTGGGGAGGACATGTGAAAGCAAACAAGCAAAAAGGACGCCGCAGTCTGTCTCTAAAGCCAGATGATGTGCTTATAATCACCTTGAACTTCACTACGATGTATGTCTTCATTTTTCCTTTGCCAATATTCAAAGTCAAACAGAGGAAACTCCAACATGAGACAAAGATAAATCTTTATGAAGTCTTTTTGTCTTTGAACTAAGCGGGCATATGTGCTGAGAAATGTTCAGAAATAATGCTATTTACAGTATGATTTCTAAAATCTTCAATGGAAACATTAGCATACTCAAATATTCCCCATACACAGCCACAGCTGTGCTCTCTGTGTGAGCTGGGAATGTGTAAGCTTTAAAATGTTTTTTGCATTTATAATGGTTCATAGAAATAGTTCCAGGGTTCTAATAACTTAAAAGTAAAATTCAAGCATTTTATGTTACCTGAACCAGAACTTCTTCATCATCACACCAAAGTCTCCAGCAATCAACGTACATTAAAACTTTGTTTATTTCAGCAGCCGTTTATACCAACTTTGATTGCATGTTAAGAACATGATCAATGATCTATATTTTTATGCTTTGTCATTTCTAGCGTAATAAATCAGCATTTATCTAGTTTAGCTCGCCTGGTATGAGACACCAGAAGACAACAAATAAATATTGTTTCATTTCCAATATCAAAAAGATGTTTTGTTTACACAAGAGTAGCTGTGTAGATGAAGCATTTTCAAATTTATGCACATTCCTGACTTTTAATAACATAATAGCTAACTTTCTACGAACCCTGTAGCTCTTGGAGAAAACAACCTGAACTGTCTGTAAGCACAAAGACGCCCTTCTCTCAGTCAATATTAGGTTATATTGTGAAAAAATATTTTGTCCTTTAAAACAGGATGTTCTTGTTTTTAAGAAACGGTTGAACAGAATACTATAGTGTTAACGTCTGTGACAGTAAAGCTCAATTTATAAGTGAAAGTGTCCTGTGACAGCATGTTGGTTGACAGATTTGTATTTATAGTTCAGTTGCTACTTCAGCCTCCAGATATTCAGCACAGCTGAGTTTTGTTTACATTCCCTCAAATAAATGGCGGCACATGTTGAATAAATGGAAAATATTTTTTTTTCTTACTTTGTTTAGAGAAGAAAGAAAGGTTCATGACAATGGGATGGAAAAGGCGACAAAACGATGCCTCTGCATAATGTCAGATAAGCATGTCAGCTGCTTTACATCAGCGAAAAACTGAAATGTTTCAAAGTCTTGTAATGGTTGTAATCCATGTTCCTATTATCTACTTTGGCTTTGGAAACCTTGAAATGCTCCATAGATGCAGACAGCAGTTCAGGGTCATCTGATCAAGTGCACCAAAGGAGCAGAAACCTGCAGGTTTTAACTGGAAACTTCAGCAGCAGTTTCACTGATTTGTACAGAAACGGCCCAAAGACAATAAACTGATCAGTGAAAACACCCAAAGCAACTTTCTCAGAAAAAGACTCTCAGCACTCTGTTTCTGAGGGTTTCCTAACCGTTTGCTGCAGTTTAAACACCATTTCAAATAACAACAGATTAAGAACATTAGTTCCACAGCCTCATTTGAAAGCAAGCTCTGCAACAAATCCATTGTCAGACCATCACTCCCACCGCCCAGCAGCACTGACCTTTATTGTTGCATCCTCGGAAGCAGACACCATGACACTGAAGACCGGGTGGAAGATGACGCGGGTGACTGGACTGCGGTGGCCACTCAGCGCGTACCTTTCTGGTGGGCGAGGGATCCACTCTTTGGGATCACGCTTCTGAGTTACGGGCCCACCGAGGGTGATCTCCTCCTTTGCTTCATTCAGCTTGGATTCAAGCTCCATCACCTGCCCGGGTGTACAGGTACAAGTTAACAGTGCAGAGGCAGGAAGTTAAACATACGCAATCCAGATTTCATAAAAGTTGGAACACTGTGAATAAAAAACAGAATGCATCCAATTTAAAGCGTATATAAACCAATAATCACAATAATGGTTTTGTTGTGTTTGTTTGCATAAGAATGTCATTGTAAAAACAGCAGGTTTTCATGTCGAATTAACAGACAAAAGATAATCTGAGCTTTCATTTCTGATTTCTCTATTTTGTCCTCGGGGGGTACTTTGCGCATTATTATGCTATTAGAATTTTTTCAGAGGGAATTGTGGAATTAGATTAATATTGACTACCTCAATTTCTTAGGGGTCAATATAGTGTTAAGTGTTAATTTACAGAAAACAGATTTTTATCAGACTGAACATAAAATATATTTTCATTGTCCAGTTTTCAATTGAATATATGTATAAAAAAAAAGGAAAAAAGAAAAGAAAAATAGAATCAGCATATTAAACATTTATTTTAATTATTATATATTAAAACAAATGTTTTCTAGGGTGTTAAGTTCTTTCTGTGTTTAAACGGATTATTACATATTAAAAGTCTGATTAATACTGGCTTCCTTCCTTTCTGTGTTAACAGTGGATTCAGCAGTCATGTCATGAACCATTCACAAGACTACAATCCCCACAAGCATTCTTTGAGGAGAAAACCCCCCACAAACCTTCTTTTGTAATCTGATGACTGAGGTCCATTTCTTTTCCAAAAGGCCGGCGTACTTCTTATCCAATTCTTCATTCTGTGGAGAAAAGAGGGGGGTCAGAAAAAAAAAAAGGATATTAGGGAAACATGTGAAGAAAGCCAATCAAAATTGTGGGCTCAGCATAATCAGTGAGGCCTGTGGGAGGGGGGCCAGCTGGGGTGGCATACTGAGGTCTTTGGCTATAGTAAGAAAGAACAGGGAATTATTTACACACCCCTCACAGGCCAACAGTGACTGCCAGACACAGTCAACCTACTGTACAACACACTCGCACACAAACACATACATACTAGACACACGCAAGCACACATCCTAGTCCTAATCCTTCTCACACAAGCTAATCTCCTGCAGACAAGAAAGGCTTAGTCGGCTTACAGCCACACACCCGGTACTGGAGGCAGCGGTGGAAGTTAACTTGTGGCAGTCCTGGCAGACAGAAGCTGATTCCACCTGCGGGCTAATACCACGAGCTGGCCACCAGCTTTTACATAACAGACTTCATGGCAAATACAGGCCTTCTCTTACTGCCAAGAAACAAAACAATGTGGTGGCATTTCTTTTCTCTGGCGCTACATACAAACTAAAAATAAAACTAACCTGCTAATTATCTTCTACTTAAAAACTAAATTTCAAATAGTGGCAAAGCCCATCATCTTCTCAGTGCCTAGGGAGATGCTTTCAATTTACTTTCCATGCCAAACCAACAATTAAATATACCATAATATTTAATTAAATAATGTAAGACAAAGAAAAGCAGCAAATCTTCACATTTGAAAAGCTGATTTTCTGTCAATCAACATATTGTTAAGGCTCTAAATAAAACCAAAAACTCAGATGACTTTTCCCATTCAGTTTTCTCTGGCAGTATCTATGGCAATAAGCAGTAATTGCAGGTTCATTTGTGTGCACTTGTTTTTCATTGTCTGTAGTCATTAATCTTTTCTTTCATTGTTTGTTTGTCTGGCCATAGTAACACAACGCAACGCTACCGGCATCCCAAAACAGTACGCTGCATCACACATAGGGCACTTGAAGAGCAAGTGTTTTTGTAAGCTCCAAGAAAACTGATACAGCGAATGCAAAGGCCTTTATCCGTGAGACATAGGCCCATTTGATTAAATGACAACCTTCGAAACATTACCTAAACTATCACACTTTTAACATGTGACAGTTATATAAGGTTGTTCTTCTTTCCCTTAAATGAAATATAATCACAGGCAAAGAAAAGAAGAAGTGAATCTTTGTTCTATACACCCATCACAAGAGTGTTGGTACCACTGTGTGTACAAAAAATGCCTTGAGGCTGTTACTAACTATCAAAGCATCAAAAACCCACATTGACAGACAGCCATGAGTGTCAGTGAGGGGGAAAATTAGCCTTGCACTCCAATTTCACAGCGAGCTCCTCAAGCCTGGGCTGGAAACAAAAGCCGACCACGAGGTGTGGAGCGTTGCAGGCACCACAGATGCTTATATTTAACACTTCTCAATGACAAGAGGTGATTCCTCAGACTAGCATGAGGTGTATATCAGGACAAAGACAAATGGAGGCACTGCAGAGAAATGGAGGCGATAGAAGACAGAGAGGGAGAGCAGGGAACCCAGTTTGGAAGAGTGTGCCATCATCTAATCTGCCATCTGCCTGGACACCCTGCCCATTACACCAACACACACACAAAGACGGACATGCACGCATGAGGAGTGCCAGACTTCACTGCAGCCTGCCAGTCTGTTGACAGTGGAGAGCAACCATGTATGTGTGTGTTTGTATGTGCATGCAGGTATGTACATTTTCTTTTACGAGGTAAGTAAAACTAAAGCATGACCCAGTTTAGTATTCACAATTTGAAACCTTCTTGTGCACGTCGCCTCACATAGCATTAAACTTAAAGTAGCCACAAAGGACAGAGGTAAATGTCATTAAATTCCCTCTGAACAAAATGTACCCACATTTAACAGGGATTAATAATGCCTTATAATGTGGCCTCAGAGAAGTGGTGCGAAAAATTCCTGGATTGTTTAGCAGGGTGCTGCCAAGGTGTGTGCGGCTGAATGCTAATACCCAACAGGGTGCACCCTATCCCTCCGTGTCATTCATCTATTATTCAGCCTGCTTCCACGGGGCCGCCACAGAGAAACGTCTGGAGGAAGAACGAATAAAGATACAGAGGAGCAGGGGGTGGGGTGTCACGTGAACACAAGGTGAAGAGGTGTGGAGAGGCAGAGGAAGAAAAGAGTCTTAGATGAAAGAGTGAGATCAAAATGGGTTGAGATGAATCAGTTTGCCGATGAGCACTGGAGCTCCTGAAACTTTGGAAGCACATGAATCAAATTTTAGGAGCACAAGGTGTTGAAATAGTCATTGTTCCCACCTCTATGTTTTGAAATTGCAGGGGTGCACATTTTCATTCATGTTTTGGCTCCGCAGTACATTATGTATGAAATAATGCAATGACTATGAGCTTTAAAGGCGTTAGTTTTCGTCTGAGATTGTTGCATGTTGTTGCTAAATAAATACCTGACCATGTTTTAATAATGTTTAGACTTTAAAAATTCTGCCCGTCACAAGACTTCATTCTGACTAAGCATGTTTCAGATGCTAAACACAATATTAAAAGCTAAAAGCTCTCACAACAAGCAAAAAGTAGAGCTGTTGGAGCATCACCACGGTCTGCATATCACAGATAGCTAGCTTAGTTGTGTGTAAGTAAAGGGCAAAGATGTTTCCACTATGCATCTAATGAGAACACCCTATCAAGGCATGATGGGAACATTAACCTCATCGTTATTGTTTAATTTCAAATCCAATGTACAGAAGTCTAAAACGGCACAAAGTTCACCTTTATCCTAGTTAAACAATGTGGACTGTGCAGTGGTAATGGGTAGCTTTGCATAATTCTGGGTGAAAAGAAGAGGACAGTGTGCAAAATGACAGGTGAGAACATGATCCAGTTGCAGTGTTAAGGGAAATATTTTTTGATAAGTAAAAAATGTAAGGATAGGAAAGAAAATAATCTCAATGGCAACTTTATTAGATATCACTATACATAACAGTTCTGCCACCTTTATGGGGTTCATGACGTTATTGCAATGTTATTTAATTATTCCTATTTTTTTGTCCTCCCTTTTTACATAGACAAGAGACATCACTTTAATATAATGTTGTCCAAGATATTATAGGTCTGGTCTACCTTGCAGAGTTGCCACTAAGTGTATCTTAAGCATATGCAAACCTAAATTCTCATTTCATCAGAAAATAAAGCCAATAATGTAAAAGGAAGAAACAGCACATATATCACAGTGTTCTTGAAAATGTAATTTCACAAGTGGAAAAAAGCTCAAGATGAATTAGCAGCATGTAGCACCGACCCCCTAATCAGACAGACCACCATAATTAGGTGCAGGTGCTCCCGGTCACACTCGTGAACATGTTGACTAAAATGAGAAATAAAGTGAAAATCAAGGCATATTGTTTGTATAAATTGGCCTGATTGGCTGTGCGGATGTGTGTGTGTCCACCCTTAATCTACTCACATTATCTAATTCCGCCTCCTTCTTGAAAGTGGAATATGCTTCTTCATATCCATTGGAACGTAGATAATCGGCTATCGCTCGATTTCTGAAACAGACAAAGAGGACCCGTAATTAGTTCTCCTGATTAGCAGACAAGATAGTTGTTAAACTGCCATGAGAAACAACGTGAGTAATGGACTTGTATTCAACGCTGTAAAAAACAAAGACAGAAAATTAGCATGTTCAGGAAAAGTGTCAGACAAGGATTTACATTTTACACATGCAGACTGTGTTATCATGGTTCTAGCCATATAATAAAACCGCTTGGCATGCACAAATACAGTCTAGCACTACATATGACAATACACACAGCAGTCTGCTGCTCTCTCACACAAACACACACACACACACACAACCCTCTCCGCCCATTTGACACAAATCGAGAACACATCTGTCTGGTTTCTATAATGAGCTCTTGTTGCTGTGGGCAAATAATGGAAAGGGATGACTCCCCATGGTGTAGATATGGGGAAAATGAGAGTCAGTGTACATCCCACCATCACCTACATACACACAAAGACAGACAGACATTTAATGGAGAGGCAGGATCATCCCTGTGAACTGAAACTGCTCCAGGATACTGTTCTACTTCAGTTCATCTCCATTTAATGCATAAGTTTGCACAAGCAGACATTCAAAGACACCACACCTTTCAGAAAGCCGAAACAAAGATGGTGGGGAAGGTATTAGAGGGGTGTGTTCCTGTCCTACTATTTCAAATATGTGAAGAGAGACGTCCAGATAGCTCAGACAATAGACTAGGCAAGCAGAACTGAAAGTGAGGAGAAAGGAGCTATGTTCACCCATCCTCTCTTTGTCTCCTGTGCTGCCGTACGGAAATCCACACGTACAACACACACAGCTAACATACACACTGACAAGTAAAATAAAACACACTTTACATATTGATCAGTCATATGGTTGTATATCTGTTGTGCTAAGGCCTTAATCATAATGAATGATATTATGATATATGAATTAATGACCAAAACAACTTGTGCGAAAACTCTATTTCTTCAGGGTCATTCTTGTCATACTTTTTACTTTTCTTGTTGCGTTTACAGTTTTTCTTTTATAGTCCAGGCACTTAAAAAGACTTGCGAATGAGGTAAGGAGCAGACATAGAGACACTGAATACATAAATGTCTGATAAAAATGCTATTATATTCTCATATTAATATATTTCCCAGAATGCCAGTCGTCCAGTGTTTGCGCACAGTGAAACCCACCAATAAAGCAGGGAAAAGCCAGACAAGCTGTCAGGCAGGCAAGGCTTTGAGGTGCCAACATGATGAGGGTGGGGGGTACAATCTGTCAGCCCAGCCTGTGCCCCCTGCGCCCTCTCGGTCAGTGTTGAGCACTGAAACCACCATCTCCCTCTGCCCACCTGAATCCCCATGACAACAGGAGCAGGCCTTGTTACAGCTCAAGGTTAGCAGGAGGTTATCTTCTCCTCTGACAGCCTGCCTGCTGCAAGTCTGGCGAGCTAGAGGAGAGGGCTGGGGTGGAGCATGTCTGAGAAAGTGTATAAGCAGCCGAGGAGAGCTGCAGGTGAGGCATGCTGAGGCACAGAGGAAGCTTTGATGTGGGATGGGTGTGTCAGGGGAGTGTGTGAGCAGGTGTGCATCCACCAAGCCCAAAAATGAGAAGTCACACCACCCATTTACATTCAAATCCAGAGGACTGGATATCAGGAACCAAACTGCATTTGCAACTTGCAAATCATGGAAAAGGGCATGAAATGAAATCACTTTTTAGGGATTTCATGAGTTATATGTGGTTCTATAGAGAATGCACACAAATTGGGAATTATTCTACTTCAGTGTCAATCAATAAAACAAACAGGCAGCCTCACAGAAGTCAGCCTACAAAACTAAATTAGACATCTTATACTCACAACACATGAGTAAGTACCCACAGCACTTATGTGTTGTCTTCTAACCAGATCTTTGCTTGTGTTGTATGAACTCTCAAACTGTCACTTTGGATAAAAGCATCTGCTAAATTAAATCATAACTTTCTGTGCTGCATGGTGTTCGATGCAAACCACATGGTGGAGCATTTGATTTATGTCCCCCCGGGGGATAGGGTGGTAATCAGAATCATATTCAATATATTTGAAGAGTTTTTGCATGGAGCAAGAACAAAAGCAAACACACTATATCATCTGCTCAAAACCAGCACAGCCCCACAGCAAGGCAAGTGAACAAAATGGGGGCTCATATTTATACAAAACATCTCCTGCTCCTGGTTTTGAATGCATATTGTTTCAAATATAAGCACTCAAAAGCATAGCTTAGCAGCTGTGGACAATACTGTCAGAGTGGGTGTCTGTCAGAGCTTCAGCACTGGAAGCAGACATGAACAAAGTACTCACCGCTCCCCTGACCCCCACTTCACCCTATATGTGACAAAATAATAAAAACACACCACACACCAACATGTGATTTTTAATATATCCAGTCCCTTAAGACAGAGAAGGAAACAGGGAAAGCGATGTCTACTAATGTCGACAGAAGGGGAGCAAACCGGATGGTTTCCATGGTTACTAGCAGCCCACAGCTAGATGACGTGATGGGGAGATAGTGAGAAAGAGGGCAGGGTGAGTACGTGGACAGATAGAAGGGAAAAAGAACAATGGACTGAAAGCCCATATTGTGGCTGTAAACTGTCTGTTTGATTCAGATCTAAAGGTTTCTCTGTGAGGACTGAAAACAGCACTAATCATTCACCAAATATTCAGGAACTGCAGCAGAAATGTCTTTTTAAAAGTGCAAATAATGACTTGTCATTCAGCGAAGCGTATGGTTATATCAGTGTTGTGGTCAGTCAGACCTCCAGTAAAGGGCTGCTCTCTCATGTGCTTAGAACCCTTAATGGAGTGAGAGGGAAGCTGCGGCCTGTGACACAAACAGAGACGAGGGAGGGATGCATGAAGTCATTCTTCTGAGAAACAGAGGTGAGTCAGCCATCCAGAATGTCATCTGACAGCGACGTCACTTCCTCCCAATCCTGGCTCGATGATCATTCACTTTTACATCATTTAAAAGATGAGCAATACTTTCTAAATGAGCCACCACCCTCCTTTCTATAATTTCACTTCATACTATATGCACACCATATAACCCCCATTTCACCCAATTCTACACTGTCAAAATGTGATAAAAATGTGAGTAGTTTTAGTAACTAAAACCTTTCACTGTTAAGCTGTTTGAAGTGTACTGCATAATACATCAATAGCATCTCATGTAGTTCAAAAACAGGATAAGCTGTACCTGGTGGTGGCTGGGCTGTTCTGTTTCAATGGTCATTGGATTATGATTCAGCATTAACCCATGTTTGGGCTTTTTAGTATGGCCAACAGCACAGTTGAGCGACACTGGACTTGCAGCATGTCTGTTATGTTTACATTGAAAACATTGCTGGAAGGAGCTTGCTATCTGAAAGCACCTTACCACAAGCATGACATGAGGGCTGCCACTAACTAAGTACCTACACCAAGGGGGTTATTTTTTTGGTTTGTTTGTCAGCAGAAATACCAAAAACCGATTTGCCTTATTTTCATGAAACTTCTTGGAAGGGTGTGGGATAGGCTCAAGAAGGCCCAATTGAATTTTGGAGAGATTATATCTCAATCAAGGGGGGATATAAAAATATTTTTCATTGTGGCCAATAATGCTCTTCAATTGCCTTTCTAGTTTCCAATGTATCCAATATTAGTCAATAATGTAGTCTAGAAAACAATGGCAAATGTTCACCAAATTCAAACTACCAACAACGTCTTCTCGCTAAATTTTGTATGCTTAGGCGTGAATCTCATACGATGCTCATACACTTAAATGACCAATTAATTACTGATTTTATTGACTTACAAAGCCTTGACATAAGTCATCCAGCAAATATATTACCACTACATTCTTATCAAAGTGCCACTTGTGCATATGATATATTTAATTACAGAAACGCTAGGCTACCCACCCACTCTGCCTGAAAGTTAAAGAAATACAGCCCTTCACTGTGCATATAGCACTCTCATCAGCTCCAGACAGACTCTAAATGCTCTAATAAATCAAAGAGGAAGGAGATTTTGCTTGCCTGGCTGGGCCATTGCCCTGTGCCATATATCTGTCTACGGCCACAAACCTTGCAAAAGGAGCATTTCTAGAACACACGATATATGGACCTGTTCAATCTTTAAAACTACTGATAAATGTTTAATAGGAAGTAGCTGAATTCAACTATCTGAAAGGTCCCTCGTCACATATAAAATTCCCCTTCCTATGAATTATCTCACAAATATATATTACAGTCACAGCTTTTGTGTCCGTTGAGCACATTGCCAACACACTTAGACATTGTTAGAAAACAACTGTTCGTCCACCCAGTGATGAGGTTGAAGGTTTTTTGGTACTCCAAAAGGCTGACAGAGATTGCACAATGGTTACCCTCTTAGAAATCAACCAATCAACAGCAGAGGTCAGGAGGCCAGTGCTGTGTGGTTATGCAACCACTGTCTTCAAGTATAAATATTAAAAGGAGCAAGGCCAAAAGCAATGCATGGCAATATTGAAACAAGATCTTTTGAAGTCAGAGAATCAGAGAATCCTTTGTGGTATTGGTATGAACAACACCTCTGCAATTAACCCAAGGCATGTGGTTGTTTGTTGTTGATGGAAATTCTGAAAACCAGTAAAGTGAGCATACTATCCAGCTTAACAACAAAAAAAACCACAAGATCAGTGCTACTACTCAAACGAAGGACCCAATTAATCTAAACATTAGGTATGTTTTCCTCCACCTGTTATGTGAATTTTTAATTTGTGCATTGAAAAAAAATCTACAGGATCAAACAGAAAAGTCATATTCCAGGTGCTCTTTTACTTACATCACCCTCAACCTCTGCCAAAGGTATAATGATTATCTGACTAGAGATCTAATGCCACTTAATAGTTATCTCAATAAAACAACACCTCATAATCACAGAACAGTAGTGACTGGAAATAGTCATTTGCATTTTCAAATGAAATACATTTGGATGAAGACGTCACAATTGACAGTAGTAGAAACATTCTGTACCATACTACAGGTTCATCCAACCTCATCTCACATCCCCAGCATAGTCTTGTCATGGGTAAATAAAGAGAAGGTGTGTCAAGAGAAGAAGCAGGACGGTGGAGAGCTGAAAAGGTTAAGCTTCATCCCCCAACTTAACAGCTGAGCACTGAGCAGCTGATAACTTCTAAAGGAGAAACATTCCACAAAGATCATATGACAGGATTGCATAATTGCCCAGTTACAGTTGGATCTCCATGAAATCTGTAACCAATCTACCATTTCTTCTGCTTGACTGGGGAGGACCCCCAGGCGTTGGTTACTGAGACATGATGCATGTCTCCCGAAGGTATTCATTGCAAAGATTAAGCAGACAATGAGTCCACCACATCATTTCAAAGAGGTAAAATTAAAGAGAAAATTTGGTTTATCCATAGAAGTTGATGCCCTTTCCTTGTTTCCTAACTTTCAATCACCTCAAAGCCTCTTAGATGGGTGATTATCATAATACTGTTACTTTCAATGTGAAACAGGTAGGTTGGCAGGAAAAGAAAGGAGTCTTCTTTCATATAGGGTACGAGCTCTGTAGTGCGGATCAACTCTTAAGCCAGAAAAAGACTTCAAAGGGAAAACTCTAACTGGGATCCATAGAAAAGTAAACGTCCAATCAAGGGCCGTCTTTTTACAGAACTGGGACTATTCTTCACGATGAAG
Organism: Serranus cabrilla; assembly: GCA_903364295.1. NCBI lineage: Eukaryota > Metazoa > Chordata > Actinopteri > Perciformes > Serranidae > Serranus > Serranus cabrilla. The sequence continues at coordinate 80,446 of CAFUXE010000925.1, forward strand.
GTGTGTGTGTGTTGTTTCAGATCAAAAAGCAGCATGGTCTACACACCAAAATACACAAAGAAGCCACACACGTTTTATATAATGAATGTGTAGCATGCACACATATCCTGTCACATGGTGATGATGGAGCTTTGCTGGCCAAGCTGAAGCCAAAGCTTTGACGAGTTAACTGTACTTTCTTAAATCCCATGACAGTGTATACTTCAAGCATGGATAAACAACGGATATCAAGGACAGGCAGGGCAAAGATGTGTACATATGATATATTTAATTACAGAAATGCTGGGCTACCCACCCACTCTGCCTGCATATAGCACTCTCATCAGCTACAGACAGACTACATAACAAGGACAGGCAGAGCAAAGATGTGAGACGAGGCTTGCTATCACATATGATAATAAGGCTTATTTATTTTCCTACTAAACCATATCTACTTAGGAAGGAATCCTTTTTAAAATCTCTGAAGAACTATTTTGTCATACTGGATCCAAAAGTTTCCAATGTAATGAAACTAAGTAGAATGATCCTAGATAGAGCTGGGTCAATGACCAGTTTTGCTGGTCTCGTCTGGTGTATGAGCATAAACAGGTTTGATTTTTTGTCAACTGGCTAAACCAATTAAAAGTAGAATGAAAATGTGTTTACTATAATATTTGTTTGTTTACATACGGTGCTGACAGATGGTGCACAATTTAACATGACTGCAGAACCGAAGTCAGCACCATGAAGGAGACCAGTAGAGTTGGGAGGGGAGAAGATGCACATGGAGCAAATTGTGATTTTTACTAGAAGGTTTGCGTGGTTTTTTGAGGTGACAAAACGAGACACAGCAATTAGTCTCAAAGAAACTTAAACTAAGCCTGAGCCTCACCAGAGACAGTTCAGTAGCGGGCTGGCCTTACTGGCTTTCCAATAAGATAACCAAACCCACAATCATGCATCCCTAGTTCCAGGTTTTACATCCAACAGACTGGTCTCCTTTCTAAAACCAACTCCCTTTTGATTGGGGGGCTGAATGACTGATATGGGATGATGGGTCTGCCCATCCATCTGTGTATCAGTCCCGAGGCCAAATCAGATCTGTATTGCTGATGGACCCCCTGCAGTGTTCACTGCACTGAGCACCAATAGAGGGGCTTGACAACTGAACGTGCAAGACTAAGCGTCCGTGTGTGCCAGCAGCAAATGTCTCAGTGCAATCCCCCTCAGGAGGCACCTGTCGCATCAAAACACTGAAGTGCTGCCAGAGATACATGACAACCATTTGAAATACTTCATCTCTGAACCCAAGTAGGGAATAATCGATGCTTTGGTCTTGAATTCACAAGTCTGGTCACTGACACTTATAATCAAATCACAAGTTTAAAAAAAGGTATGCTTAATGATGGTTGTGTAACAGATTTTAAAGACTGAAGACTTAATAACTGCTTTAGTTCGTTTAACTATATTTCAAAACATGACAATATCTTGTTTTTGTTACATAATATTAAGTTGGACACAAACATTGATAAATGTTTCTGACCCTTGTTCAGAAAAATACCTGTTTTTTATGTCACCATAACAAATAATGAGAAAAAAAAGATGTAAGTAAGAGGTAGAGTTTTAGATAATTATGCTCTTTTGCATAGAGATATTGGAGGACTGGTAAATGTCCATTTCAATGTCCAATACCTGTTCATATCTGAGACAGTGGGTAAGGCAAGTGAAGAAAAATCCTTATGACATAGCTATGACTTCACTATACTATACTACAGTCTTTCATGGTTTAAATCACCTTTGTCTTCTAAATGGCAGAAGTCTTGGCTATTGATCTGTTATGTCACCACAGCCAGGGGATGATGGAAAAAGGACACAAAAAAGAATGAAATCACATGAACCATCTTGTAGCCTAAGACATGGAGAAGGCTGAGGGGATTTTCTTTGTATAGCAAAGAGAGAGTTCAAAAGCAAAGGCCCATCTGCACACGGGTGCCTCCAGGTCTTTCAAGGGAGCAGATAGTTTGTGTTCTGCATCTATTTTTGCTACACGCCAGCGGGGACGAGTCCCCTGACCCTGGTAAGAAACACAAATGGGCTTTTCATTGGCTATGCTCATAAAAATAAGAGTTGTTGTGAGGATGCTACGCAATCACAGCATCTGACTGCAATGCTGACAAAATAGCACCAGTTTAGGACACAAAGATTATTTCTCTTTTTAGATTAGGTTGTTTCACATGGGTAATAAAACTGTCTTAGCTTTAATGGGAAGACAAAAAACAACTCGGATGAAATGCCTTCTTTTGTTTTCTGTTGAACCCTTTTAATTCTGTATGATTTCACGTGAAGACATAATTCAATGCCAAAAAGATTCTTTTTGATGCCACACAGTTTAAATAGGGTAGATATATGACAGTTTCCCTGCACTTATATGATTGCTTTTGACAGTTTTAGCTTAAAATAGAGGAAGAAGAGGCCTGGATGCAATTGGGACAAAATCTATTTGTTTGCTCCCTGATGGTAAACACGGCTACGACAAAGAAAGGAGGGGGCCCGATGAAAAATGAGTGTGAATAGCAGACAGTCAACCGGTCACTGTTCCCATTACCCCCTCTGCCATATTGTCTGATTCAAAATCAGCTGCTGGGTTTTCAAGCTGGTTTCCCAAAATGAGGCTGCCAGTTAGGAAACAAGATCTTAGGGGCACTTTATGGCCGACAAACTCAATGAAAGCACCAACTGAGCCAAGCGACATCTCCAACGGGAAGAATGCAACAGATGCTCTAATGTGACTCAAGTGGTGTGATGGTCCCACACCAGTTTCCTGTAAGCTATGGGGCCAGAGACTTGTGCAACAGAGGAGAAAAGAGGGGTAAAGGGGGGTCCCTGGCAGCTTCTTCTGAATAGCAAATAGCATGAAAGATTAGCATTCCAATAGCTCTCTCCATACCAACAGACCCCTCCCACAGTGCTAATCTAAAAACACAGAAACATACAAGGAATGTTAAGAGCCTTGTCATGTGAGCACTGATGCATTTATCAATGACAGTGCAAGATAGGGGGCAAAAATGACAATAAGCAGTGTCATCACATTTTCAGACAAAATCAAATATCACCACCATATCCCTTTAAAATATTCTTTAACATACTTCTTAAGTGGAAGGAAATTCTTAAGGACTAAAGCTCAGAAAGATCATCTCATCTCCTTCTCATAACCTTGTATCTCACAATGAGCAGCTCTAACTTTTTATCCCCCGCCTCAGGGGTTAATTACCAAGCCCACAGACTCAGCAGAGCCAAATTACAGTTCCCTCATTATCACAGTCTTTCTCACTCTTCCCACTTGCTCAATATATATACCACACAGCACATGTGCCGATATTTCTTTGTCTGTATGCCACTTCATTGCCCATGCCAGGCAATTTGTAGGAAGATTTCAGACATCTTGGGGCACATGGTTTCCCTGTGGATTCACTCCAAGCACAGTTTGTACAGAGCAAATACATGAAGCACAGTCCAACACTTGGATCCCTGCTTTTTTCCCCTGTGTGTGTGTTTTAGGGCAAAGGTGGCACTCTACTTCTCCTAAAGGTCATATAGGGCAGGTTGTGAATACTAAACATTTTCAGGGGTAGGGTAGTGCAGGTGGAGGATCAATAAATTTGTGCTGCAAGACCTCAAGGGAGCTTAGGAACCTTAAACCAGTCATTGATTCTTCCTAAGGGGTGCTACAGAGAAAAAATAACAAAATTGTCCCCATTTAAGCCGATTCTAGTAATCAATACACATCCTTGCCTGAAAGCACGGAAAGGGACAATTAAAATGGGAGTTGCTTTTAAGGCTTTTGAAAGATACAACAAAATATCAGTGTTTATGGAGTAGTCTCTTTTTGCTTGGGCACAGGTAGACAAACAGGCCACTTCAAACCATCCATTGAGCGCTTTCATAGTAGCACTTATGTCCCTCATACTGGGCAGCTTCAAGTAACACCTGATTCAGATCAGCACAACAGCAAGCAAGATTCTCACATTTGATTAAATAAAAGGCAGAGTAACACAGGCTGCCACAACATATCAACATAAATGTGACCAAGCAAAGGACAGCAAGAATAAGTACGTGGACCTAATGGCTCAAACTTGTTGAGGTGGCACTCACATTGTGAGTGGTTATAACACAAAGAGGTTATTCTTGGGGTGCTCAGGTAACCTCACAGCTAAAGGTGCCAAACATAAACTAGCTCATGTCTGGCAGTGGACATTTGTTACATGTCAATACCTATTTTCTCCCCTTATGTCACCAATGTAGACTACTGAATAAAAGCTTTTACAAAATCCCCCCAAAACAGAAAACATTATTGTTGACTGTAGCTGATATTTTTATATTTGGTTAAGGGGCATCATAAACTAAGCTTAGTTTTTTGGAATTTTATAGAACTCTAAATAGCTTGAACCCACATTTTTTATTTTCTTACATAAAGTTAACTGCTGGTATATATTTAACTTTCTAGTAAGCTGACAGTTAGAGGACAGTTATAAAATCATATCTGGTTTAGGAGGAAACAACTAATCTACATTTGTTTGAGCTGCAACAATTAGTCCATTAACATAAAATAAATCTGCTACTAATCAAATAACTTTAGATTTTGGAGGGTTGGTCAGACCATTTGATTACATCTGAGTTTTTAGGCAAATGTGTTGGGCATTTCCACTATTTCATGACATTTTTACAAATAATTATTTGACTAATTGAGAAGAGAATCAGAAGATTAATTGAGGTCTTGTTCAGAAAACTGCTTACTTTATTCAGCTTTTAAATCCAGAAAAAGAGAAAACCTACGCCAAATTACGTTTCTACGCTATCTAAAATCTTAGATGACATCTAGATGCATGTTACGTTGTCATATAATAGTATAATATTTATAGATTGTCCAGCCCTAGCTACACCCCTGAAATGAAAATAGCTCTTCCCTCCTATTAAAACACCTTCAAAGAGGCTTTGAGAAACCATGTTCACTCCTTCAAAGTTGTACAGTAACATCAAAAGACTGGTTGTGCTGGGCAGCCGTGAAAGTGTCTGTGCGTGATCACATGAAAGTGAATTTAGCATGAAGGTGAAATGAAACGTCTCATCACATGATGCAACAGATGTACAACATCTACATCTACAACACATTCACACAATCCATGCATTTTGAATCTGACATCTGCACATCTCAGCCACATGTCTGAAAGGTGTGTGGGCGACTTACAGTTCATCTCGTTGCCGTTGTGACAGCACCATGGTGGTGGGGCAGTGTGGGCGGGGCTGGGAGGGATCGGTTGGTAGAAGGTGAATCTTGTGCAGCTGCTGCGCTCTCCTCAATCAGGAGATGAGCTGTGCTGATCCAAGCAACACGGGCGAGGATGAGCTGCGTACTCCAGTGGCGGGCAGTTGGTGTTGTCCAGACAAAGACTCAGACTGAGAGAAGGGGAACGCAGGAATCTGCCCCCCAACTGGCTGACTCCAGGGACAAGAGAAGTGGAGAGCCTGCAGACCAGTCACCAGCCAAGTCTACACTGCATCTGTAGAGGAGAGAGGGGCAAAGTCAGCATTAGGTATGCATGAGAGATAACATGAAGAGTGGGTGGAGATGAAAATGTTTATAGGCCAGGGGAGTACTGCATCAATGTCTGCACCAGTTTATATGCAGATAAAATGGCTGAAGAATCTGTCAACAATGATAAAAATAAGAAAAACACAAAATACCTACACCATTATTTCCTACCAGAACAAATGTGACTTCCATAGAAGAGCCCTTCTATCAGAATTGTCATAAAAACTACCTCCTTTCCATAAACTGCTCCTTCATTTGCTTTTCAACTCCACTCCTATCTACCTTCATAATCTGTCCGTCATGTCACAAGTCTGGTCTGAGAGCTCTGGTCTGCTCTTGCAGCAAATTCCTTTCTCCATGAACATACAAGAGTTGACCCACATTCTCAGAGCAACGTACTTCTGTTCCCAGGTTGCCAACAGAAAAGAAAAACAGGACACAGCCGAGAAGGCTCGAGTAACGGCTGTGCTCATGTCAAATTCCCCAGACCCTATCATCTCAAGAGCTGGCTGACCTAACTGATGGCACAATGATATTACTATGACCTACAGCAAAGCATTTATTAGTGTTAGCATGACAATTAATTTATTGTCAGCAGGGGAGTATTGATGTGACGAACGATAAATGTCAACACAATCCAACACAGCTAACAATAATGTGATGAAGCCTCTTTTACACTGCACTGAGTCTTGAAAAGCACTTTACTAAACCAGGTACCCACTGGAATACTAACTGTGGGCTACAATAAGCCTCTTAGTCTACTGGGACCAGTCTGACTAAATCTCTGCCAGACCAGTAAACAAAGGTACAATCAATGCCAATTTACCTCTTTCTAGAGACATCCGAACTGACAAAACTACAATCAGACCCATGTACATGAGACAATGTGTGTTATGTGCGAAATCTGCTACATGTGAAAGGAGCCGCGAAGGAAACAGTGAAGCGTCTGGAGTAAGCAAGAAAACTGGAAAGAGCGAAGGATGCAGCAATGAAGGAAAATTCACACATTCCTCATTTCAGCTGATGATGCAGGAGTGACATTAACACAAGGGAAAAATCCTCCTTTTCACTCCTTTTGTTTGCAGGAAAGGAGCACAGCAGCTTAGGGACCTCCTTAATATGCTTGAAACATGTCGGCTACAGATGTAAGATTGAGTCCACTCTCCTGAATTCATAAGGTAAAACTGTGGTGTTTGCTTTTTTTGTTTGTATGCAAGACTTTGACATTGAAGAAGGCACTACAACCTAACAGGTAACCTCTGGACCCTGATGTCACCACACCACACCTGATTTAAAAGCACTCCAAATATCTGTTTACCTCTGACTGTGTGGATTACAGCGTGCAGGGGGGGTTCAGGCAGCTGCCCAACTACTCTGGTGTGTCCCAGGGTCACAGCAGAACGACAACACAATAAAGTGATGACACCAAAGCTAAAAATGGCTCTTTATAAAACTACACTCATACAAAACATCCATTTAAGGCCTGCACCTTCAACATCAACCTGTAAAACTGCTGTAGTGGATGAAATGAGGTCATCTACTATGTATTGATACTTCTGTCTGTGCTGCTGGCAGCTGTCATCGCTGTGAGTAGCCATTAATGTGTTAGACTCCCTCACCGCACATCTCATTTGTGGCTTCAGTATTGAGCAAAAATGTTTGCACAATCACATAATCAGGCTAATTGGCTGAGCACAAAATGAAGTTGTGCCTTTTTAGAAAGGGCTGGAGCCACAAAGCATCTATAAATCTGCTCACTGACGGTTAATAATGGTGATGTGTCTTCCTCCCATTGATTGTCTTTGTGTAGTGGCAGGAACTGTACAGTAAAGGGCCCCTTACAGTAATGGCACTGCCTGCTTTGAGCTATGTTTAATTTCCTGATGAGTCCTAACAGCTTATCTGTTGTTAAAATGGCATTTTTAATGAATAATGAAAAACATCCTCTGTCAGTTCAAGAATGCAACAACCACACCCACTGTATCTGTGCACAAGGTCTGCTTTTATGTAGTCAAGCACATGAATTGTACCACCAAACATAAGATTTCAGTCAAAACACTCAACACCAACCAAGTGACTAAAGCAGGATAACAATGTTTTGAAATATGAGAGTAATGTGTCAACAAATATTTCATAGAAGATATTACAGAAAAGCTGCTAATAACAATAACAGTTTGGGATAAAACTCTCAAAAACTCAATGTACATTTTACAACACTGAAGCTGAACAAAATAGGTCAAACTGTAATATAACAGACAGCGATACAATATTACAATTTGGCCTCACTCCACTGATCAAGTATGACAGACAGTGTAAGTGTACAACATTTTTGACAATCAACACTTCCATGTCTGATCAGAGGGAACCAGCCCTGAGGAATAAAGTGCTATAAGAGGAAAATAAAAACACCAGTTAGAGGCTAAAGTAAAAGGGCACATATCCAGTGCTAAAGCGGAGTGTTTAAGACAGAGGATGAATACAGGTATATTCAGACAGAAAATATGAGAAAAATAAAGTGGTTTTGAAACGTTCAATTTTAACATTCACAAACATGTTTTAGTAGAAACCCAAAATACAAGTATGTGACAAAAATATGTCCCTCTTAAGTCCAACTGACAGTAGAGCTCAGCAGCAAAACATAACACAGCACCAACAGAACATATCCATTGCAGTAATGCTGACAATGTTGACAGTTATCACCTCACTGTCACCTCTTATTCAGTTTTCCACTAACATCATTATGCCATCACCCTCTTTCAAAAGCAAAGCATCTCAAACAGCTGGAATCTGGAGCGTCTTCATTTTCTGTCAGTGACTTCACCTTTGTAACACCTGTGTCCTGGGAATGTTACATTATCATCCAGGACAGCTTTTTACAGACAGCATAAAGCACTACTGTAATAAGGTTAAATAACAAATAGAATTTTTAAAAATGCAAGACAAAAATAGCTATGGGTGATTCCACAACGCTGTTTAAGTCCTCTGCATGTTGACAAAGCTCCAGCTGGACACAAATAGCACACAAACAGACAAAAGTCCTCTGTGCTGTGGCATGTTGACACATTGTTTTGAATTACAGCAAAGAAATTACTATTGTTGTGCAGTAGTTTCAGATGTATTCTTCGGGGGTTCATATTTTTTGTGATATTGTTTAAAAAAATATTATATTGCAGAGGATGTTTCCGTATTCAAGGAATCAGGGATCAAATAGCTGTCTTACAGTCATCGGGGAATTCCTTTAGTTGTTGTTGTTGTTTTTTACAGCTAACAAGCAATAAACTAGCTAACTGAAACAAAAACAATCATGACATCAGCTGACACATTTAAGGACATAAAATGAGATGAGTGAAGTTCATTTTTTAAACTGATTTTTAATCTAAAAGTTTGGTATGTTTTCATGGACCAATTCCCTTATTCCAAAAACTATTTCCATCTATTGACAACAAAAACAACTTTAACTTTGGTTTCAGTAGTGGCATCAACACTATTCAAATTCTGATTAAGATAATTTGGTGGCATAACATGTTGCAATCAGGAGATAGCTACACAAACAGTAATTTGCATGCCTACAGTGCACCACTGTGCTGTATCAGCTGGATAAACATGGATAATTTATTATGTCAAGCAATCAAGTAGCAGGTAATGTGATGCAGCTCTGACATTAGCCTGTGTAGAGGCCTAGGCCATATTGTCCAGATTCTTAATCTAGCTAACTTCCACTACACAAAAGGCTGAATATTCTGAAAATTATCTCCAGTTTCTGTGAACAGTTGTTCTTGGAAAAAGCACTCAGACAGAAATTATCCAGAGGGCTTTATCAGTAACTCAGTGAACATCTGGCTCAGCTTTCAATCTGCAGCCGTAATGACCTGTAAGGTGCTTGTGTCAGTTATGTGGGTTGGTAACAATCAGCTATCTTTATTTAATTACACAGCTAGTGACATCTTCCTTCAGTGGCTAATAAAAGGAGGGTCTATTAACACAACTCAGCAGCAGATGTTAATGCTGTATTCATGAGCCTTGGCTATTCCTCCACACACTAAAGTCACCAGATGAAAAAAATACTCATCTCTCATACTGACAAGTGTGTACGGCCAATCAAATTACAAGGCCATCATCCTATCTGTTAGCCGATGTTGAAGTAGAGCAGAGCCCACATCCACACACAGAAGTACAAGAAGAGGCTGAGCAGGCGGGAAGCTATCAGGGAAAACAAATCGATTGCATGCCCAAGCCAACCTGTATACACAGGTGGGAGCAATGCAATGAAAACTGGTTAGCCTTATTCATTCATATTTGCTTGAGTTAATTGTACAGCTCAAGCAAAGTTCCCCTAGGCAGCCATAAGATGCTTGTTGAATCTCTCCAGGGTATTTACTTCATGCCAACAAGTTTCTGGTTAAATTATTAGCGCTCTAAATTTAGACTGGAGGTGTATGCTGAGTCTGTCAGTTACTGGTGCCAAACTGGCAAGTAAGAAGCACGTTCAAATCAAAACTTAAAATTCTTCAGGCTACTTTGGCAACCATTATAACTCAGTTGCTAAAATTACATGCAACAATCTCTAGAGCTTGTTGACACATGGTTTCATGCCGACATTGTCAGACGTTTCCTCACAATCAGAGCGGTCGTTTGTAGGTTGACAGGCAGTTGCTGCTGGCAGCAGGTCAATAACGACCCCTCAGCTCACTGGTGGGCAGCCCGTCTGGAAGGTCAACCTCTGGGCTACAGTCATCTCAGATGAGGAGAGTAGTATGGTTATCTATATATCTGCCCTTCAGCCTGCCACAATCGCAAAGATAAACAGCCTCTCAGGCTCATCATTGTCTGTTGACACAAAATAACGCAGAGGCCCCCTCGGCAAAACTGTACATTCTGCTCCTTTCAGGCAATATTTTAGTTTTTACTACCCCAACGACATGAGGGAGGAACAACCTACATCATCTGTGACTGTCCTTTATTCTCTCCCCAGTGGTTGAAATGGCAACAAGTGCCAGCAAACAGCTCTTGTAATGGCTGAAACTTGGACAGTTGTCTGTGTTTCCATTGCTGGTCCCACTGAATAGTGACTGGCTAGTGGGATGAACTTATTCAAATGAACTTTTGATAAAACTCTGGTGTGAAATGAAGCATCTGTCTGTTTTTTTTAGAAGAAAGATAGCTTATGTTCTATATTTGCTCATTTTTCCAAGTAACGTCAAAAGCAGAAAAATGGTCTTGCAATACAAAATGTGAGCCTGTTTCCAATACTGTGTACTGTAGTTGAACTTTGAGCCATTTCAACATCATGGTTAGTCTACAACTGTGGCTTTTCTGACACATGAAAAGTCATCAAACTTCATTTCATTATATAATTAGACAAATCTGGATCTTTTCTGGTGAAAATGTCCTAAAAATCTGCCAGAATTAGGCCTGCCTTTCATATCAAAAGTGTGAATGTTGTGCGCTTTGATAAATAATTTTCCAGGGCTAAATATAGGCATAATAGGTTGACACATAATCCAACACTGAAACATTAACCGACATTAACTATCTGAAACTGAGAAAAATGTAAAAGCCACTCCTTTTGACTCACCACAGGTGTCGAGCTATTCATCAGTTATGTTAAGGATAATATCACTATTAGTGCTGCTCGAGCAGAATTAATTCAAAAGCTCATTTGTTTTGTTTAATGTTAGCATAGTATTGCTAGACTGACAAAAACCCCAACAACTTCCAAGATCATTGCTGTCAAAATAACTCAAAGCTGAAAGAGGGATCATATTCCCACTCAAGATGGTTGTATTGGAGTCTGTTCAAGTATAGTCATGGATTAAAACACAAATACACCTACCTGAGAGGTGAACACACAATCAGCGTCTATTTTTTAAGCTGGACGCTGTTTTAAAGATAAACAAATTCATCAATATCCCATAATTCCAGTTGATCAGCTGCAGCGCAGTCCTTACAGGCGTGGCTGGGAAACATAAATCACCCAAAGGATCCTTGCATAAACCAGTGCTTTGTATCCGATATCACGACAAGGTTGTCCAAAATTACGAGTGAGGCTCGTTTGTCGGATTCAGTGCACAACCTTGTGAGAGCCACCACAGCGATGATTTGCATTCATGCCAGTGCAGCTAAGCTTTGGTCCACAAATTCCTGTTCCGTATCACTCAATCATACATGCACACAATGAGAAAGAAAACGTGCAAATGGAAAAAAACGAGGCGGACACTTAAGTGCTGGGATAGACGCAATACATACAAACTGATCGCCTGCGATGTGCTCCACCCTGATTTTCTAAGACCGTGCCAACAAACCGCATGAAGAGTCGCAGAGATGATGGGAGCTTCAGCTGAGCATGGCTGCAGCCATAAGCGAGCATTAACCAGTATGACAGCGACAAACAGCCCCTCAGGAGCATGTCATGGTAGAAAACTGCAGCAAGGGTTGTCTCATGTTCAATTATATCTGCACAACAAATGCACAACGCAACCCAATTGGCGAATATATCACCTTATACAATAGTGGTGTGAAGCTGCAGCGCAGATTTACAATAAATTACCCACACGATGATACCAATAAAAAATTTAATCAGAGTTCCAGTAAGACACCAGCGGTAACGTCGTGTGACCTACATTTGATTTAATGGTTGTTTGTTGTGTTTTTGACAGTCTGCCCTAACGCCGCTTCAAACTATGCTAATTACTGATCATTACTAACTTGGGATGGACGCCAAATGCAGCTGTAAATTACGCTGGCTCTGCCAAACCTGACACACTGGCATGTTTGCTAACTGTGGACGCTAACGATTTTAATCGACATGATGACGGTGCCGGCCTTTAGCTTTAACGTTTACATCTATGCTCAGTTATCGTAAGCTAATGTTAGCTAAAGTTAACGTTAGCCAAGTTAGCTTCCCGGCAAAGCAGCCAGAAAGTTAGCTCGTACTTATGAAAACTACGGCCTCATAATATGCATTCGGGCTCAATTAGCTGCAATTATCGTAAACGGGAGGTAACGTTGGTCGACTTTAATTATAGTAAGTGCACAAGACTGTTTATCCGGACACAAGGATAAACTCCGCTGACAAGGTACCTGCTGCTCCAGTGCAAGCGGCCTATCCGCCATTTTGAGACATAAAAAGGAGGTGCAAAAATTACAGCCACATCGTCATTTTCCCCACCTAACGCCAGATTCCTTCGACCCCGACCGGCTTCATAACTGAAAACTATTTGGACTCACCCTATTGTTTCTGCCCGTGAATATCCTCAGCCGTCTTTAACGGTAACACGACCCGACAGGGCGTGAAATTTCCGCTCCAAAATATGATCTTGTGATGTGGAGGTAAACTGTGCCCGTCTTGTCTCTCCGCCGCTGCTTGCTTGTTTTTTCGTAGGCTACCGCATTCGCCTTCAGTCGGGAGCGCGCACGGAGCTCGCGTTCACGGTCCGACGGGAGCGCGCACGCCCTTGGTTGCAGAAAAAAATCTTTGCTTTGTTAAACGTTTATTTTAGCCTTTAACTCTTACATGACTTTCCATTTAAAACTACCGAAATGTCTTTAAATAATAACCGTAATCTTATTTTGTACATGCACATACAATAATAAGGGATTTGGATTTTAAACTAAACTAAACTAAAGATTTACACTATATTAAAAGGAAATTCTTGGTTAAATTAACTTTAATGTATGTTCTAGTGCTAAACTTTTGAGTTACTTGTATTTTACAATTATTTAAACTTCCACTCCTCTACAATTCAGGAAAAAATCTTAAGTAAAAAAGAAAGTAAATACTCTATACTATGTTAATCTGACAGCTATCAACCTTGCAAATTACCAATCTACATATAAAAACATTTGGTCAGCCTATAAAATAATATTATAGATTAAACTACCCAACAGTTTATAGTAGAAAAAAATACCTACATATCAGCCAGCAAAAAAATGCTGCTTATACAGTAAATAATTGAGAATATATGACACCTAATGAGTACTTTTACTTCTCATAACATAAGTCAAATTTGTTGTGTGTACTTTTGTAATTCTACTCAAGTAAACATAGTAGCATTATTATTTTTGTCTGAGATCTCAACACACCCCAAACAAAGTTTGACTAGTTTTATTTATTCATCTTGATATAAAAGCATACTCAAACCAAAATATAATTAGATTGTTATTTTGTAAAGAACAACACACAAATACCACACATCATCAGGGGAAGCAGACTCAAAACACTTGGCCTCAGGAGCCTTTGTGCAGAAGAAATTTCATCAGCTGAGAAAACACAAAACTTTCACACAATCATTATTTTCGAGACAACAAATGCAATATGGGTGCGTAATATATTGGGATTAATATGAGGCTCTTTTTCTCCCCACACACAGACCTTTAATAGTTATTTTCACAGGATCCATATCTGAAAATAAAAGGAATATTTGTCTATATTCATATGTAATTTCAGTTAATATGCACATTTTCCACACTTGCTTTTTATTTCAGACATTCAGGTTGCAAAGTATATTATATATATGCAAATTATGAGGAAAAAATGCTTCGCTTTGTTCCATATAATTACACCAGAGCACAAGGTCTTCCTGTTTTTCCACTTCTAATGCTAATGTCTAATGACATAAGATTATATCTCAAAACGTTTCAACAGTTAAACTATTCAAAATAGAAATGTTACAGTGAACTCTAGTGGAGTGAGATTAGTGCTTCCAACTATTTCATAATCTATAAAAAAAAATACCCAAACAACAGACTTCCTGCTGATGGGATTTCAACAGGTTCAGAAAATGTTCAACAGGTAGCAGGGTTTGTAAATTGGGACCATATGATTTATATTTTTGGGGTGGATGCAAAATAATTCCCTCATTTGAATTTGTCAAAGTCAACTGAAGCACGTGCATATTTATGTGTAGCTGTACTGCAATATCTCCTGCCATTCAGGTCAATGTATGTCCTTCACAATGAGACAAATGTTAGTGTGCCACCTTGTGGACTCTGTTGGTATTACTGTTGAGTAAAACTAAAGAAGCTGAGGGGGAAAAGGAAATAAAAAAAAGATACAAAAAAAACAGAAAATAAAACCAGGAAGCCCCACTTCACCTTCATAAACTGTAAAATGATTACCTGTTATCACCCTGCTTTCATTCAGAAGCATCAATAATAGGCACAATACACACCATGCTGTGCTATTGATGTCATGACATCATGTTTTAGAAATCACTGTAATAACCGACTCTGTAGAGCTCGCCTTTAGTTTTCTTTAATACCGCTCTCTTATTTCCAGGTAATTCAGCCGGTACAGCAAATAGTCCATCTTGCACATCTTGTGTGAAGTACAAACTGCATTTTTTTCCCCAAAAACAATCAGTTCCAGCACCATCTCTCTATTGCTTTAATCACATACATTTAGACACGGCAACAATCAAGTAACAAATTGCCATGGGAGGGATACATTGCATGTATACAAGCGCTCACAAACCTTTATCAGTCTCTTTTTGGTACATCACATTGAGGCAGCCTTTCTTTCGTCCACTTTCGGTTGTGCCTTCGGACGTGACCACACACACCCAAACAGCACGAGAAAGTGCACTAAATACTGCTCAACGAACAAACACTCCTGGCTGGTTTTTCATCTCTGTTACATTATGAAAAAAAATGACCCAATAATGGAAAGAAGAAGAAAAAAAAGAAAAAAAAACACCCAGCAATAATAAATCAGTCATTACTGCCAATGCTGAGCACCTGTCCAGTGATGAAAAGACTTCAGAACTGATTCACAAACAGATTTGCAACATTGGTGGCCATGAATGTTTTAAGAAAAGAGGCATCAGCCCTTCAACAGGTTTACTACGCGTAGAAAAATAAAACATTTGGAAAGCCAATGTTCGCTTAGCCTCTATTCAGAACTATGCAGCAGCAAAAGCGTCGGCCACCGCGGCCGATAGATTTTTCTTTTGGACTACACAAAGACACACACACCGTCACACATACAAACATACATGCACATATTCTTCAATGTGTAAAAATAGAAGATTGAACACAGCTAGTATATAGATAGATAAATTTACTGCTTAAAGGTGGACGTTTCAAATCTGCGTTTTCCATACACATCAATCAAGTACCTGTCTAAATCTGATAGAGATTTATACATCTTTTTTTCCACTTCTATACATTTTCTATAAAACAGACATGGCTTAAATTAACTGATGATCAACAGGCCTAAAATACCTTCTTGATTCTCCTGTGCACGTTTACAAAATCCATTAGTTACTAAAAAAAAAAAACGATTCCAGCAAATGAAACCAAAGCTCGCTATGTGTGTCACTGTATTGTTTTGCTTGCTTGGAGAAACAGGAACCATAGGACACAGCAGGCACCCACCTGGGATGTCGTAAGTACAAATGATAGAAGGATTAAGTTAATTAACCATCGGGGACGTTCAAGCGAGATGAGTGACTGCTGCAAAGAAGCCACTAAAAAAAAA
>CAFUXE010000925.1:102845-191584 GCA_903364295.1 Serranus cabrilla
TGAGCCTGATCTGTGCGGAGCGTCTGTGTCACTGACCAGTGATGGGATCTGACAGGACACCAGGAAGGCGGCCGCGTCTTTGAGAAGCTGCTTCTGCTTCTGGACATCGTCCACGCTGTCGTCAGGGAAACGCACTCCTGGTTCAACGACACAGGCACACGAACAAGCGTCATTCACTCTCTCTTTAAAGACAAATTACAGCCGGCTGTGCTATAAATGACTACAAGCAGAAAGGAGATTACACACAGACAGATCTGACAGTTCAGGGAGGGAAAATGGACGAAACGCCATCAGTTATTCAGGCTGCTTCAGCTAAATGGTTCCATTATTTTCTAAGGTTGTACACATTATGTCATAAAGGATTACAGACACATTGTTTATGGGGACGTTTTTGGACCTTTTATATAACCCATTATGTCCGTCTACAAAAACACCCTTTAAAACCTCAGAATTGTTTCAAAACATCGTCCAAAAATCTGAGGGTTTTCTGAAAACCTGCACAAAATGTCAACGTTTCCTGAATCATCCCCGTCGTGCTCACCTGGGGAGAAGATGTCGGGGTTGAAGCGAATGTCGAAAGACGTGTTGCTGATGGAGCCCACTGCCTTGCAGGCGTTGAGGACGACCTCGCGGCTTTTGGGATCTGTTTGTGATCAGGATCGACACAAGGAAAAGATGCAGAAACGTTAAAAGTAAAGGCGACGGACACAGCACATCCCAAAAGTGACAGCTGAAACCATGTCCACATTAAGACGCATGGAAACTAAAGTTCAGAATAAGTGTATGTGAAGAACTTAAGACAGCTGATCACACAACACAGATAGTATCACTGATACTGTTATTCAGTTTACTTTGAACATGTGATCAAATATAATATAAAGTGTTTTTTTAAGCGTATTGTAGACATGGCCTTTGTCGAGCACCACCACCATTGAATTAACCACCACAAACAGATTAGATCACTCAGATTATTGTGATTTAGAAAAATCATTAAACATTCGATTATTTCTGCATTCCAAGACACATTCGGATTAGTGAACACAGCAACGGATTATTCGGTTTATTGGGTCTAATCTCACAGCACAGACATCACAGGCTGGGACAGTAAGAGATGGACGATCGGGGCTAACACTCGACCCAACTGCAGGCTGAGGACGGAGCAGGGACAGCTGGCCTGGTGGAAAGAAGCCGCTACATTTCTTATTATGAAGCTCTAACTCGTACTCTACTGTAATACTGACCTTTGTTAAAATTAGCTACATCAAGAACTACTTTTTCTATGCAGTTATCCACCAGAGGAGCTCTCCCTGCGTTGTCCTGGCCTTACGTTTTGGGGTATTTTTTTTTTTTGGACGTACCAATACAAGATCCATCTTCGGCAACTAAGGTCTCTGCGAGCTCTTTGGCCTGAGCTAATCCTGGAATACTTTCCTCAAGCTCCTTACCCTCCAGTGGGCTCTTGCATTCCCCATTCTGGGTGGCTGTGGGTTCTAGAGGCCCGTTTGTGGCGGGCTTTGAGGAGTTCTCTTCACCGTCAGCAGCCGCCTGTGAGGCAGCGGAGGTGCTGCTCTCCGTCTGGCTCGTGCTGTCCGTGGAGACCTCTGCTGCGCCGGAAGAATCTGATGCAGCGGTCTGTGTCTGGGTTGTGTCAGCGTTGCTTTCTGAGGGAGTCTCGGCCGTTTCTGTGATGGCGGGTAAATCGGTCTTGGCGTCTTTGTTTGCTTTCTGCTGCATGAGCTGTAATGCCGCCATCTTCATGAAGAGGAGATATCTGCGGGGAATCAACAGTTAATGTCACGTAGAAACTCGTGATGGAGGGAAAAATAAAGACGCACACCGGCGCAGACGCCCACCTGTGCTCGACAAAGGCCTCGATGAGCTCTTGGCGTAGACATGCCAGGTGGTGGCGGTGCTTGCGGGGGAAGCCTTGGCGCTGGCTCTCTGGGGGCAGCTCCTCTCCATCCACAGGCAGGAAGTTGAGGTCAGGAGGGAAGGTACGGAGAAGGTCCAGGATGTAGTGTCGGCCATCGTTTCCGATGATGCCCTTGCACTCGACAGAAGAGCACAGCTCCACCGCGTCGTCTTTCTCGTTCAGCACGCTGTGCTTCTGGACCTGAAATGGACAGCCAGAAAATGAGAAAAATAAGTAAGTAAATCATATTTTTAGAGACTGAGGCTGACCCACTTGTGATTTTAAGAAGTGTTTTTTTTGCAAACAGTTCATTGCCATTGTATTGCCGTGTTTGCGCTGCATAGGACGACTCTGCTCAACTCTCTTTTGGTACTAGTCCTTTTCTCCATTTCATTTTCCACGACATAAAACACCTGCTGCACTCTCAGATAATGGTGATAGCAACACAACATGAAACTGTCCTGACAGCATCTTCAACAGTGGATCCTTTTATCAGCAACAACTGTAGCCTGTAGTGCATGTAGTCTGTCTGCTGTAGTGTCCAGTGTAGTTTTGCAGGCAGCCATTTAACAAAAAAATCTGGGTTGAGTGAATAATAAAATTGTGTAATTGTGTCAGGTAAGGTGATACTAAAACACACTACCAGGTGCCAGGTCCACTATTCATCCTTTTGCTAATAGAAAACCAAAAAAAAGAGTGAGTGGAGCCATACTATGCATGGAAAAAGGGAATATTTGTTATTATTATAGAGTTCATGTCACCCAGTCTGACGTCACACATGTGCAAAACTCCAGGAAATGAACAATCTCTCGACCAGAAACAGCGACTGACCTTGAGGGGCCGGCTGGTTTTGTCCAGCAGCTCCAGGTATTTGCTGTGAGACACGACCGTCTTTCCAAAGTCGATGGAGCCGTAGATGACGCTCTGCTCCTGCTCGCGCTCCAGGATCCCGGGGATGATGGACTGGGCGGTGACGCGGTAGCCTCTGTAGTCCACCACGACCGTCCCCAGAGTGTACAGACCCTCCACGTCCACGGCCCCGTAGGCCCGTACTCCGTTCAAGTCATTGGTGGGCGCGGCGTGGGCGGCGGCGTCTCCGCCCAGCTCACGGTAGTGGTCCCGTACGTCGAAGCCCAGGCTGAAGAAGATGTTGTTCCAGATGAACATCTGCATGCGTGTCTCCTCGCCGGGGTTGATGGCCATTACGTTGCCATCGATGACGGCCATGGCGCCTCGTGTAGCAGCTGCTGCAAAGTCACTGTGCACCTGCAGGAGAGAGAGAAGAAAAGTTGGTGATTTGGAAGAAAAAAAATGTTTTTTCTAATGAAGATGTCAGTCATCATGTTTTATTGAAAAAAAAAATCCTCAAACAGAGTTAAATAAAGGGATTAATATGAGTAAAAAAGTTCTTATTGTTTTCAGCTAAACACAAAAATAAATACAGTGGGAAGTAGTGGACTTAGATAGATAAAAACCTGTTGTGAATTTTGGAAATTATCATATATATCTTTTTTCAACAAATTTGGACTTTAAAACAGTTGGAAATGTTTGGATTACACAATTCTGAAACAATCCTACACAGCCACCACTGGAACCTAATCCTATATATCAATAATACAGAATAATCTCCATCTGTAAATATGTGGAAAAAGCAGGTTTAGACAGAATCAACAGAGATAAAAAAAAATTAAAAAAAAAGGAAATTGTGCATCATTCAAATATTGATTTAGAATTTGAATGTCAACATTATTTTTAAAGCTTTGAACTACTCATTCGAGCACTAAAAGCTACACATTTACACATCACATCGCCCATTAACGGAGTGACTCAGCAGTCCGATCTGCTCTGTTCGTACCTTGAATATGGCTCGCTCCCTCAGCAGCCGCTCAGGCAGGTTTTTGCGCGGCAGCTCCCTGGTGGTCTGCAGCTCCTCGTTCCAATCTCTGGTCTGAGGACATACAGCACAAAAACAATATGAATACTGGGAAAACTTTACATTATGTGTCTGCCTGTGTTCAGCTGTGCCCACCTGTCCAGGTATGTGCTCCTCATAACCCAGGCGGGAGGTGTAGGCGTCCTCGGCGCGGACACAGTCCATGGCGTGGTCGACCTGCGGAGCTGTCCAGCTGTACACCTGGAAGGGCGTGGCTATCCTCTCAAACGGGTGTCTCTGGACCCTGCAGCACAAACACAGGGAAACAAACAAAGAAAACAAAAATGCATCACTTTTCTTTTGCACATCTCAGCTGGTTTATGTGAATCTTATCAAAATCGTAACTGGATGAATGACAAGAACCACAGAGTACTGTAATAATTTGGTCCTGTTAAGTTTTCTTATTGTGCTTTAAGACTTTGACCCTCAGGCCAGTAGGTGGCTGTAAAAGACAATGTGTT
Source organism: Serranus cabrilla (assembly GCA_903364295.1). Taxonomy (NCBI): domain Eukaryota; kingdom Metazoa; phylum Chordata; class Actinopteri; order Perciformes; family Serranidae; genus Serranus; species Serranus cabrilla. The sequence continues at coordinate 107,152 of CAFUXE010000925.1, forward strand.
TTTACCAGGTTTAGTAAAGTTAATAAATGAATGACTGAATGAACTTTAGAAGGATTTGATAAACATGGGTTTAATCTTTTGTTTAAAAACAAGAAATAAATTAAAAACCAACACATTCATTTGGGTACTGGGCCAGTAAAATGTGACTGGAGTTCATCTGAACCTCGTAAAACACAGGCTACACCAACTACCAAGACAAGCTTTGAATACAGTGGAGTTAACTTTCTTTTTTTCCTTACCTTTTCTTTTGCAGGGCAGTGAAGTTCTTCTTGAAGGCAGGGCTGATCTGGCTCAGCAGCTCCACCAGAGAATGGCTCAGGAAGCTGGGATTGGCTGGCTTAGGGTTGAAGGTGTAGGTAGTCGATCTGGAATATACACAGACACAGAGGTTAGGCAACGTCTACCAGACATTATGTCAACAGTGAAAGATCACAATGGACGATTATATTGTCAGTGCAAGTATTCCAAAGTGATCAAATCCAACAGACACAAACCCACAAACAAGAATCAACATCGTAATCAATACTTTCACCAGAAATTAGTGCATTACGTGAACTTTAAGTTGCACCGTGAAATCAGTCTGTGCACCATTAAATAAATCAGATTTTTTACTTTTTTAAAGCACTAAATAAATGCCACAGCAAGGACTTGGACAAGAAATACTTTTCCTGTAGTAGTACTACAGACAACTGGAAAACCCAGCCTATATCTGGCTGTAATAAAGTTGTCAGAAACAGAAAGATAACCCTTTTCTAAACACTACGGTATCTTTCCAAATTCCAGTATAATCCAATTGATTGACTGTTAAGTCCTCGCTGGCTTCCAAAACGGATCCAAAATTAGGATCCTGGAACGCTGAACGACAAGTGACGGCCAAAAGCGTTGTGAATAAACTATGTATGAGGAGATTACGGAGCTTAAAAGCAGAGACTCCACTGCAGTGACAACACGGTGCTGTAGTAAGACGCAGGGCTGAAAGGTTGACTGACTGGTTGAGGTAGAAGCCGCGTGTAGAGGCAGTGACGCTGACGTGACGCTCCTCCACAGTCACGATGTACAGGTACATGAGGTCACCGTGCATCTTCCTGTTTCCAGGCGGAGGGTTCCAGCCGCTCATGGTCAGGACCTTCAGGCACTGCATGGGCTGAAGGAGGTACAGGAGATCATTTTATTATTCAGATTCTTTGAGACTTTTAAGTGGTTTTGCAGTTGGATAACAATCAGGGCCAAGACGGCGCTGCTCCTCACCTTCCAGTCCTTGTTCTGCGGCTGGAGGGGCACCAGGGGGCGGTCTTTGCTGCCGGGCAGGATGTGCTCAGGGGGGGTGCAGTCGATCTGCTCCAGCTCGTTGCCCTTTTTCTTTCGCTTGCCGCTATCTGCAGTCACAAAACAACGTACAGTGAACGGCTGCTAGGAGATGCACCGTTAAAAAAACACTTCCGGTCGATCAATAACGGATTTACAATTATTGTCGGTCAAATTTACAACGCTGTACGGACAGCAACGTCACAGCCACACACACATCATGTCGGCAGTATGTTCTTCAAAGTGAAGAAGACATGAACTCATAGTTTATAACACCTGCAAAATCAGAATCGGCATCTCAGACTTTTTAAAAAGGCACAGAGGCTGTTTATCTACCCTGAATGCTCGGCCTCATACCTCCGAGGTCTCCATCAGTGAAGATGCTGAGGAAGGAGAGAGAGTTGCAGTCCACCCCGTTGTAAGCGTCTGAGGGGTCCAGGCTCTTCAGCAGGTCTCTGATGTGACGCACATGGATGCGGGCCTCACGCACTGTGTAGGGCTCTGCAGGGAAGACGGAAAGAGAAACCCAAAGGGTATAAATAGCAGGCAGGGAGTGGTTTGACAAGGAACAGATCCGGCTAATTGACACTTGTAATGAACAATAACTCAATTCTGTTTAGTCTTTTGCCAGCAGCAAGAAAGCTATTGTGCCAGTCTGCAGAGAGAGAGAGAGAGAGAGAGAGAAAGAGAAAGAGAGAAAGAGAGAGAAACCATAAAACCTAGAATGTTTTTTTCATCTGCAAATCCTGTCGTCCTGTTTTCGTCCTGTGCTTACTGTCTCCTAAAAAAGGGTAAAAATGTGGTTGCAGCTTGATCTTTCCATGCTATAAAGTACCCTTTTCCCCCTCTTGCATAAAGAGAAAAAAGCCTCTAACCTTCCACCACTTTGAGCAGCGAGCCCTCCTGCAGACCCTCGATAGACTTGAGTTCAGCAAAGTTGTCGAGCACGTTTCCGTCCAGCTGCAGGGAGAAGCAGGTACGGTGGCAGGTGTCCTCCCGGTCCATCAACACCTGATGGATCTCCTGCACCATTTCTTGGGGAGATACCTGATTTACCAGAGGGAGGGAGGGAAGTAAGTACAGCTTCAGAAATATTTGCAACTTGAGATATAAAACCTGCACAAACCAGTACCGGTGCCATCTTGTAATTCAGGAAGGTGTGTTTGAGTTTTAAAACATTATGAGGAAGTATTTTACAACTCCTTCTCTCAAACAGTGCTATTGTCTCTCTGAACTGGGGAACTGAGCTGATCCTTACCTGCAGGTCGAATGGCTCTGTTCCAGGTGCCTGGATCTTGACGGTGAAGCCCGTGTCCTGGATCACTATCACTTCCTGTTCGTTAGACTCCTCTCCTCCGTCCGTCTCGCTGTTCCCATCCTGCTTTGCTTCGGCCTCCTCTGTGTGCTCGTGAGCTCCGTCACCGTTCACCATGGCTGTATCTGCACTGTGCCCTGCAACGGAGGAAACACAAGGGCCGTCAGTGAGCCTTACATGTTGTGATGGAGTTCAATTTTGACAACACTGACCAAGATAGACACCCCCAGAGACCCATTTTTGAGTAGCTATATATCCTCTGAATGCTCTAAATTTTGATGGTATGTGGAGTTTCGCAATACGGCCTCGTCCCCAACTTTAATTAAGGGTTTCATATTCAAACACATGGGCCTCCCAGGTTCTTTTCCACTAAACTGTGAAATTATAGCAACTTTGTGGGGCTTTTATTTTGAAAGACAAAGTCTTGTTCTTGGTTAAACTACAGTGACCTTGTTGGCTTTTAGCCCACTAAACTCTTAGATAGTTACTTTATGGGGCTTTTATTTTGGCGGCCTGTGTCACCATGAGAGGGGAGCGGCACACAACATCAGCTGATAAGATGGATTAGAAGGTCATTTAATGGGGGGCGCAGCTCTCAAACTACGCCTCTATTTAAAAATATTATGCTCTTCAGAAAGATAAGAACCATACAGTGCTAACGGCACATCGAATGAGATGGTGATTATCCTCGGGGTCACAACAGGTCATATTATATAGGTCAAGTTCCCAAAAATGAAATGCTACTACTGGGGACTAGCATCATTACATTTGAATAAAATTGGGCTCAATGAATCTCAGATTCCGGTTATTCCCAATAAGGAGCCCAGTATGCAGAAATATTCAAATGTAATAGGTGAAAAATAACAGTTATACTGCACAGTTTCTGCCCCAAACTGCATGGTATTAGCATAAAGTGGCCATTTCTGTAAAGGGGAGACTTGTGGGTACTCATAAGGTTAAAGGTCAAGGGACCCTTTTGAAAATGTGCATGCCAGTTTGACATGAAATGTGGCCAATGGATGCCTGAGGTCATCTAGTTTCATGTGATACCAGTATCTCCACTCTAGCCCACTAACCTCTTAAAAGGCAGTAATATTGTCAAAGATTTCCAGCGCTCCTGCAGGTCACTTGGGGTTAAAAACCTTCAAACCAGTTGAATGACTCTATTATCAGCAGTATGATGGAAAACCGCTCTGCTCTCTATGCTGCAAACCTACAACCACCATCAGTTAATTCATCTGATCGACGGGGAACATCACCTCCAGGAAGTCAGTCGTGCAAAGAGAGCCGTCCTGACAACAACAACACCAGACCTATCTACCATACGAGAACACAGACGCTGCCTGGCAGCCCGGTTACAAACAAAGCACAGATATCTAGAGGCTGCACAACCTTGACGATAACCTTATGAAATATGTATGAACGAGTAAACGGAGCCAACAAAGCTCAGGTACGGCAGGCTAGTGTCATGGTGTTCCTACATTTAATTAATATACAAATTAATGCAACACATGCTGCAGAACATGGTTGACAGGATGGTGACATAACCCTCACGCAGGATGACATGATTTCACTTCCATCAATTATCATCCACACCAAAGAAGCACAAATTCTCCCAAAAAGTTTAAACTTTAAAAACATTTGGCTGTAAGTAACCGGTGGATTCTTTTCAGCTGGTTTACAAAGAAACACCGACGAGCTGAAACAAACACTGTTGCAACACTGGAGGGAGTTTAGTTGGAGAGTCTTGAGGGATTGAAAACAAAAGAACTGAACATTTGCAAGAGGGAATTACTGGTCACTTGCATGGCTGATTGGAGTAAATACAAAACCTGCAAGTCCACGAGAAACCACGAAGCAGCTGCTGTTACTCTTCTGTTGACATTCAATCTCCCGTTACTCATTACATTAATAAAACAACCGTGATGTCTGAAAATCTAAGTTAATGAATGAGCTCATTTTAGACACTATGCATGCATCATCTTCACCACATTTTTCCAGAATAAGTACAGTTAAAGGTGAAAGGAAAATGACATGAATAAACATGGGGTTCTTCAGTATGAAGACAGCAGGGCCGAGTATGTGGATGCCTCATTGGGACACAACTGCTGCCGTCAGCCGGCGTGTCCTTGCTCACTGTCAAGGGTAAACAGCGTCAGGGTCACGGAGGAGGAGGGGGGCAGTGAGGGGTAGGGCCTCGTAACTGGACCACGACCCCGGCTCAGTGCACTGAAATGGTGGAGGAACAGGGGAGGAAGCAGACGGGCCACGCTCTAAATAACAAACACAACAGCTTCAGAGCAAACTCACGCAAGTTAAGAGTGTTACAAAGCAGAAGGGAATGAGGGCTCAACGTGAAGTGTTTCAGAGAAGCTGTCATTTCTTATCAGATACGAACTATTTTTGTCTCAGAGGTTGAGACAATTACAGTCATTCTCCATCTTAAACCTGCAAAAACTGATGTTTGAGTGGAATCAAACTGTGAACACTAAATTCCCGTCGTCACATTTTGAGTTAATATGACAAACTTGTTGCTCATTTAACAACATTATTATTTGGAGTTGTGTTTTTGGCAACATGATACTCTGAAAATCTTACGCTTACTCAGCTTTTAGCTCCATTTTGGTCTCCACCACCTCATGAATGAAATATCTTTCTCTTTACCTACTGAAATCTGCACTTTGTTCAGCAGTTAGTTGCTAATTGTGTGTGTGTCTGCTGAGCAGGTGTTGTACGGTGAGTTTTAAAGGTTTTCCTACAGAAAACAGCTCCTTTCTGTTGCCAAATATGACCCTACAAAAGCAGCGAGAGAAGGCCCGGGCATCATTGAAAATATGATACCATTGGCCCAAAAGTAATACTGATACCAATAGTGCACTTCATTTGATATCTTTTCTTTCCTGCTTTAAAGGCAAACACAGGATGATCATATTTCAGCATTCTGTTGGGAGCATCTATTAACTCCAAACTTTCTCTAAGTTGCGGTTCAGATATAAGAAACAAAGCATGTGGGCGTTGTTCAGTGAGGAATATCAAATGACACAGTTCGAAGCTTTTAGTTAGCAGCACTCACCACATCAGAGGGGAAAGAGTACAAAGGGCCAGATTTCAGACTGTGATTGATGAGGCAATCCAGCAGTCTGTGTGTTGCAAAACTGACCCGCTTTTTGCTCCACAGCAATGGAAGAAAGTTCAGCAGAAGAAAGGAGAGAGGTGAACTTTAACAGTAAAGAGGACAGGTCTCATATCTACTATTGTTCCAAAGGAAAGGAAGAAGTAATGGATCTTCCTTTATGCATTTCCTGTTTAAATGAGATACGGTGGTGAAGCATGAAGTGCAACAGCGGTTTATTCTGATGGGAGTGGCTAGAGTAGTAAATTTAAATACTGACTTACTGCTCTCTTCTTTTTAATAAAGTTGTAATACTATGTGGGATGCACCGATTGTGAAATTCTGGGCTGAGACAGATGTTTTTTGTTTTATTCTTGTACCTCATTGTGCCAGGGAAAGAAAGAAACATGAATGACAATGTTCATCCGAATATATATATATATATATATATGAACACCAGCAGGTATGACAGTGACGACATGTTTGTCAGCCGTCCAACAGTTATCTGACAGCTGACCTCCGGGTCACGAGGTCAAGGTAAAGAATTAAAGGAAACAAGGTCAGCTTTCAGATAAAGACAGGCGAGAAGCAAAAACTAGACACAATGTAACACTACAACAGGAAGTTTACCCTGTAACAGAATCATTTGCCCTCTGTCTAAACCTTTTCAGTATAAAACTGCCAACTCATAGTGAACATTCACATATCCTCTTTCAGATGATGTAATGCTTAGAAATGAGCTTTTCCTCAGTTCTCCCGAGAACAACAACAAAAGAATGAATCTATCCAGCTGTCTCTCCACTCTGCGGCCCTCGACATGGGGACCCTGGCTGCTGCCATGGCAACCTTAACCAGCCAGACAACCCTGAAAATAACAACAACAACACAAGGTCGGTCCATAATCAGGTTTGCTGCAAACCAAGAATGAAACCTCCAGATGGAGTCAAATGCAACTGGCTTTCACCAAAACAAGCACTGAATATAAGTTCTGTTCAAAACTGATTTTTATTAATAAATCACTAGTTTCCAGCATTAAAATTTCTACATGCAATCGCAAAAGGACCTCATGATATTGGAATGCAGGACCCTCAATAGGACAAGCAGTTATGAATGAATGAATGAAGCTACAAACATTAGGTACCATTGTCACAGATGATGAAAACAGGTGAGGAAGAAGCCCTTCAGTGACTCACCTATATCTGTCTGCTCTGTCAAGTGCTGCTTTATTTCCGAAAAATAATTACTATTTTGATAATCGACTAATCTCAAGTCATTTGTCATGCAAAAATGACAGAAAATGCTGTTCTCAGTGTCTGAAATATGTACATTTCTTGTTTTTTTCTGGTTCACATAATATGAAAGTGAATATATTTTGGTTTTGGACTGAAAAAACAGTCGTGTGGTTGCAGTCTTAATGGCAGTCCAGTGTTAGCTTCGGCTCAGGCCATCAATCAGGTCACTGCAGGGCTCGACAGTTAAGGCAGCCATGTGGCCACTGTCAACCATTTTAAGAAATTAGTAAGCAATTCTTGGACTTTTGTTGCAATCAAAACCACTTCTAACGTATAAATATAGAGACCACAAGCAGCAAAGCATGCAGTCTCTTTAGCAGCATGTGAGGGGAGATTCAGCTGACTAAGCAGAATCAAGACAGATTGGATGATGGCTGGTGTCATTAAAATGAAAATGTATCAACCACAAAGTGTCAAACGCCCATGACACGTTCCTGATGTGCAGGATCAGGAGCTTGTTTTGTGAGACAAACACTAAACATTAAGTTTATTGTCAAATAAGACAAAGAAAACAATTGAGAAGCTGAAACTGGAAAATATGTTGCTTCATAAATAGATAGATAGATGGAAACTTTGTATTTCCTAAAACTCAGGTATCCAGTAGCTTCTACAGAACTGGACAAAGCACATATGAATATGCAACAAAAAAAGGTCAAAATAAGTAAAACACTGACATAACTATATAAAATAAGAGATGGCTATAGAATATTGGATGGGAATAATAAGTATCTATAATAAGTGCTGTAGAACCTGTGCTCAACCTGAATAACCTATTAACAATGATTACATTTCTATTTGTTTAGGCTCTCACATGGAGCATCCACTGGACAAAGACTGGACAGCACATGTACATCAGTTATCATCCAGCCAAATGACCATTTAAATATAAATGCATTCAGGTCAGCAGTTCATTCACAAACTCATCCCTTCACAGGTGAAACAGTTTGGGACTCTGGCCTGTGTTTTCCTTAGAAATGACACAGGCAGAGACAGCTCAAGGTCCCACATGTGACACAGGCAGGCTGCAGAGACTTCTGGTGCTCTGTAAGTTGTGTAACGTTAATTTAACCGGCTGACAGTTCATCGTCTCGCTTTAATCTCCATCTGACTACAACACCGTGCTGCCGCTCCGCTGGGAGCCGCCGCCACCACTTTTATCTTTCATGATACTCACCAGCTTTGCGCGGCTGTTCATGTATTATTAGCGTAACCTTCCCTCTCACTGTGCATGCACCATCATGACTTTTTCTACAACAACCAGCTTCCGCTTCCAGGGCGAGCGGGGACACTCCATCTAATCTTCCCCGGCGGGGGGAGCAGGGGGCCCCGCTTAGAGTGTCACCACTGACTGCCTAGCATTTTATCCACCTGAAATATCCCAAAGTGTATTCTTACATAATACAAGACCTAATTGATGTTTAAAATAGTTATCTGGACACATGTGCGTGCGTTAAAATTACCCTGTGTGTAAAAGAAACCCCCCTGCGTTCACGGTGAGAGTGTGCAGCTCCACTGAAGGTGACCTTCAGTTCAAGCTGTTACTGAACATGTGCGTCAATACGAGTTAGCACAACGCCGGCTGCTGCACCGTGACACATGCACAAACCATGTGCCACGCAGCCGGTTCATGTCTTACAGGAAAAACACCAATTTTTAGTGCATATGCATGTGTTTTGGGGCAACCCTCCGGCTGTGACAAGAGCGGCTGCTTGCTAGTTAGCCGGCTAACGCTAGCTACAGTGAGGAGGCTAACGTTAGCATGCCGGTGAACTTGTTTTGGGTTAGCCTTGCCTGCTTGCAGTGTCAGTGACAGTTTGGGCTACATGCTAATAGCTATTACACATGCATGCATAAATGGATCTGATCATTTGGAGGTTGTTAGCTTGCAATCTTGCTAATGCTACTAGTTAGCAGATGCTGCTAGGTGCAAGGTGGACCCTCTAAACTTGGAGAGGCTACCGAGGGGATGGTTGGTGGGAGGAGGAGGAGGAGGGGGCTCACCCCCAGAGATCACCACCACCTTGGGTCTGAGGACTTTGAGTCACATAACAAAGCATGGGGGTAAATGTCAGCTTTAGTGGAAGCTAAGCAGAGATACAGACGGAAGATTTAATACTAAATCGCACTGAAGACCGTTTTTGCACAGGGATGCAGGAGATATAAAGTTGTGCTGTCACTAAATGCATCATGATATGTGTAATCCGTATATATATGAAGTGTGTTAGGTGTTGCAACAGCAGATAGTCATCGGTGTGCTGCAGAGTCTCACCACAGCCGCAGGACTCCTTCAGACGTGTCTTGCTGGGCTCATTGCTGTCCTGGGCTCCATCCCCGGCTTCATCCGCAAGATCAACCGGATTACAGTTGGGCACTGACGCCGGGATGTCATCTGTCTTGCTCACCATGGTCGGCAGTCAGTGTGGCAACAACAAAATATCCCCCAGCAGCGTTGCTTGAATTATTTGAGTCTGTAAAAGGAAAATACAAAAAGGAATCTGCTTCTCCGGCTAACGCAGGCTAGCTGGCTACATGCGAAGGGTACAAGCTTACAAAAACAAGTCTAGTGAGGAAGGACAGTGCTGTACATGGTGCTGGGCACACGTGGTTTCTCTCCTCCCCTCCCCTTGACCTCTTTGCCTTTGCGTTGCACTTCCCCACCCACTCAGCGTGGCGCTACGGAAAGCCACATGCGACAAATGGCTTTTGCAAACTCATTTTTCTTTGACAGTTTAGATTTAACCATGTGCACTTGGTAATTAAATAGACACAACGGCCGAGAGGAAGACAAACTATCATAATACAATTACTGTTTCATTGACCTGACTGACCTTTGACCGTTTGATGTCATCAGCTGCTGTCAGTCACTTTAACCCACCTGAGGGCTGCAGCTCACTGACCTGAACCCCCACCACTGTAAGAAACACAATTAAAGAAACCCCATGTTATACAGTCACCTCATTAAAAATACCTGGATTCATACCAGCTGCTGTCAAACTGGTTAACACCAGTATGACATAATTGGAGAACTGCCTATATCACCATGACACTTCACTTTATTTATTATTCATATTATTATATTTTCCTCAAGTCTTTTATTTGTTTTTGTTTTGCCTTTTTAATATGTTGTATCTAGTTCATAGTCTAGCTTTTATTTAAACAATTTTGTTATTAGTTAAAATATATTTTTTGGCCTTTTTTAAGGCTTGATTGAAGGGGGAGAGAGAGGGGAAGATATGCAGGAAAGGGCTCCGAGTTGGACGCAAACTGGGGCCAAAAATTATAATAATACAATTATTATTGTTGTTGTTGGTATTATTACTACTAACTTTTTTGATGTATTTTATTTTTATTTTTGCCTTTCTGAAATTGATTGCAATTGATACAGTGAAGTACATAAAACATAACATAAAATAATTCCCATTTTTGTTATTTAATTAATATTGATATAACATTATTTAAGTACTAGTAAGTGTTTAAAATATATAAATATACAAATAATTATAAATAAAAAGTGGGAAAAAAATCTATACAATCAAAAATATTAATAAAAATTAATTTTTAAAAAAATACACCTTGATTGACAGGCGACATTACAGACTCCAACAACGTAAACTAAAACTTGAGATTTTGGTCTTTTTTGCTTCCATAATATGTCTTCTTTCAGACTGGATTTCCCTATAATTAAATTCAAAATTGCACATTATTAATAAGATAATGCATCATTTGCTTCCCTTTAAAAAATAAAATAAAATTCCATTCTTGTGCAAATCTATTCTCTTGTTCTTTCAAGTCAGATTTTCTAGTTAACTTTCAAGCAACAATAACGAGCAGGCAGCAGACTAGACAATCCTTCGTTTTATTCCAATTATGTGTACAGTAGATCACTATAAGGAAGCTAACACAGTATATGCGGTAATCAGTCAACAGTTTCTGCTCACCCCGAGGACAACACCACACAACAACCCAGAGCATCATGTCGGGTACCACACCGCATTATTGCTAGAGACCACATAACATGTCGAACAAGATGGCGCCACATACAGTCAGTCCACTGAAATGTTCATTTAAGGTGGAAAATAAACAGATTGGACCTCAACCAGGACGAGTCCTGGACAGGAAGCTGCTGACCTTTGTTATCATTATTACTTCGAGGATTATTATAAAGAAAGATGGAAGACATTCTCTGTGGGGTAAGTTATTTATGCTTTGCTGCAAGATGTGGAAAGTAGAAAAAGCAAATCAGGCGGTGAAGATTTACTCTCTTTAAGCTGAAAATTTCATGAAAAGACATCTTGATTAAGGCAAGGCTCGTCTTCATGTTAATTTTAGTGGTGGGCCTCTTTGGCTCATTAGCATTTTCCTTCAAAGCAGACAAACAAGTCAACAGTCTCTGCAGCCGCAAATAGCAACCTGTATTTAGTGATTTATCCAAGTTGTTACATAATACCAAAGTATGGATCATCTAAACTGTGAATATGAGAGTTTAATCTACCTGCCGCTTCATTTGGATGACATGAAGTCTAACAGTCTAAAGTTTCAGGATTCCTGTTGGAGAAAAATAAAACTGATTTGTAGTTTTATCCCCTGCTGTCTCATAAAACTTGAGTTAGAATAGTGCACAGAGTCATGCTAATGGCTTACCAGCTGAGAAGTGAATATGAAAAACCCTTGTCACATTTGCATTTTTTTGCTAAAATAAGAAAAGACAGGTTCAGTTCATTTCCCTACAGACAGACAGTCTTGTGTAGCATAATAATAATATGCCCATTTGCTTAATGCTGCTCCACACACAACATCGCCTCCTCACTTTATATTCCTCCTATAAGATAACAACATAATAAATCATGTAGAGATTCAACGACAATCAACAGAAACAATCCATTCAGAAAAATATTAAGCAAAACATACCGAGCTCAACAATTACAAAGTTAAACAATCGTAAAATCTATTTAAAGTGTCCTTAAACCAACTGACGTGACCTTCTAATGATATATAAATATATTGATATATTGCTTTATTGAGGATATACTGCTAAAACATAATGCTAAACTTCTGCTGCGGAGGGCGAGAAAAAGCCTCACAGCAACTAATCACAATTAAATTCAGTCTTACAGGAAGGCTCATTTCAGAGAGATGCTCAGTTCAGTCAAGTAAAAACCAACAGTTTGAATCAAAGTAACTGAGGAGCCACATGACGTACAGTAAACCTTTAGAAACCCAAAACAGTCTCAAAAAAGTGTTGCTGAAACTAAGACACAATACTTTAGTACTTAGAAATGTCTCTAAAGGACAGTTCACACAAAACATGAAAATACTGATTTTTCCTCTTAGCTGGAGTGCTATTAACCAGAGACCGACAGATAGGTTGGTTTACAAATGTGTTGTTTTTTTTAAACAATATTAATGCAGAAAATGTTCCTTGGCTTGATTGAGAAATAGTGTTTTTGTTTTTTTTAATGATCAGCAATTGATTGAAACTGAACAGTAATGGTGTTTATTTAGCTATTTATTTGAATCTTGTTTATTTTCTCAGTTTATATCATTGGCTGGTAATGTAAATTGTTTGTATAATGTATAATTATGTTAAAAAATTATTCAATTAAGTTATAGAAAGTATAGCTCTCGGGGTACATTTGCAGAGTGGTGAAAAATCTGTGCACAATCCACATAGAAAAAAAAAGTCTGTTTTCATTCCAGCTCATAAAATTACTGTATCGGCCACCATATCGGTTATCAAATCATTTTGCCCTCTAAATTCCTATTATAAAATCATACTGGTCAGGCTTTGCTACTACCATCAGTATTAATGTATTAAAGCTCTCTCCAGTATAACAGATCTCTGTGGCACCTGGTGCTCAAACTGTCAACAAAACATGCATTTTTTCCGGAAATCCTGACCCGATAACTCATTATATTCAAGAAAATGATCTAGATTAACAAACTGAAAAATTGTTTTTCATTTTTGGGTGAACTGTCCCTTTAAGTTTCCACACTTTGTTCTACGTCCAGCTTCTTCATACAGAAACTGCGTTTCTTCTAACTACAGCTCCTGGATTATAAGGCAGAAACTACAGGCGGGAACTGAACGAACACTGAAGCATTAAAGTGTTGATTCAATCTTTCTTATACTGCTTTTTTCTCCAAGTTGCTGTTTGCTCATTGTTACACTAGGGGCCACCCTGCGCATGTGTTTTTATAACAGAGGACACACACGCACACACTCAGCGTTCTGCTGAGTCGACCCTCTTGTCATTTACAGTACACAGTCACTGTCTCAGTGTGCGTGTTGACACAGCTACTTTGGGAATTAGTCTTAAAATGGAAAAGAAACACTGACATCAGGTCAAATAAATCAGACTCCAGTTGGAAAAACATAGCCAAACTTCCAGTCGTGTTCCCATTTGTCTGTTTTTCCTGAGGAGAAAACAAACACCAACAACCTCAAACACAAGCAGCTGAAGCAGAAGTCTGTGAGTGTTTAGTACACAAAGCACACCTCAGTGAAACACACCGACGAGTCAGAGCTCATCACCTGTTTATACAAAGCAGAGGGACTGAAGCACGTGTGCCTCGAAACATGAAATGAAGAAAAGGGAAATTTGTATTTATTCTTATTATGTCAACAGTATATTAGTGTTGTCAAGACATAACACAAATCTGTATGGTGTGACTGCTCTTATTGGATGTTAAAAAATGTGTTAATGTATTGATTAATCTGTAGTGTTTTTGCTACATTTATCTGCAGTTGATCTCTTTCAAAAGGTTACCCGTTAAATTCCTTCACGTGTTGCCTTCTGCAGTTGAGGTTTATGTTAACATATAGAGCACAGCTATTATTAACTAAACTACTAAACTAACGACTCTGAACTTCTTAAGTCTTGCCCCTGACAAATACTCCCTGTGTAATCATAATCGTCATTATAAAAGAAAACCAATACTGGAACTAAGAAAACGGAAAATTTTTAAAAACAAGCAAACCCACCCTGAAATGGAACTGAATGGACAATTTAAATTTAAATGTAATAAAAATGAAAATACAAAACTCTAATAAGTGTTGCAGAAACAACCATTTGGAGCTCCAACTTCCTCCCACAGTTCAACGACATGCAGCTCAGGTTTAATTGCTGACTCTAAATTGCCCGTAGGAGTGAATGAGAGCTTGAATGGTTTTCTGTCTCTCTGTGTTAGACTGGTGACCTGTCCGCCTCTCACCTACTGTCAGCAGGGATCAGCTCCAGCCTCCATAACCCAAATCTGGATAATAAATGAATGAATGTGTGTAATTCATGGCACAATTCAAGTGGGATCAAAACTGCTGTCTGTCTTTGTTGACTAGTGTGCATTTGTTTTTCAGCTGTAAGCTCTCATGTGTTACATCTGAATATGGAGGGACTCCACTCTATGAATATTTATTGTTTAAAGTATAAATTGGTGTAATCTATAGTATTTTTTGTTTTATTGGAAATTACTGTTTCTAATCGGTGGTTGTTTTCCAAATCACAAGGAACAAACCTGCTTCCAGGCAACACTGTTTCACATGGAGGACTCACACAGACGACCGCTTCAGATATTTTCAGCTGTAACTCAGTCGGGGGCCACACAAACGTTTGGTCACAGGGCTGATTTATGGTCGGCCTTGAAAGCTCACAGTTGGTTGGGCTTGTAGTCCGTCTAAAACGGCTGCTACCACCAATATAGATCAGAAAAAGGGGGGCTGCTTTGAAATAAGGCCCCACAGGACATTGATTATGTGACACCAGTGTAAACAGATAATTCATCTAACTTCATTTATGACTTAAAGTGACACTGAGTTTTGCTTTGCGACTTATTTAAGGTTATATCAAAGTCCATATTAAAAAAAGTGTCTAAGATAAGTGTGATATAATTCAATAGCTAAAATCGGTCTCAGTATCAATTCAGTCAAGGTGCAGAACAAACAGTTAACAGCATTAACAGTCTGACAGGAGATAATCGTACAGGGATCAAACTGCAGTTCAAAGTGCAGGTCACAGCTAATCTGCCTTGGCCTCAGCAGCAGGGGGCGCTGCAGCTGAAGACACCAGTCTGGCAGCCTCCCCCTGGGGCTCTACTGGCCCCTCTCCCCCTCCCTCCTCCCCCTCCCCCCTCTCCAGCCCCAGCGGAGGCTGTCTCTGGGCCGCCGTGTGCCTGGAGCGAGCCCTGTGCCTTCGAGGGTGGAGGAAGAGCGCGGGGTCGGGCATCGCCGTGGGCTCCGCGGGGCCCATGACCTTCTCTATGGGCACGCACTCCCGGGCGCGCTCCACTCTGGAAGACGCCCTCGCACTCTTCCGCTTGGGTTTCACCACAGGAGAGGAAGGGGAGGCTCCTGACGGCATCTGTGGAGAGACAGAGTTCAGCTCGGCGCCGTACTGGGCCCCCTGACTGCTGGCCCGGGCGAGGAGCCCCTGCCTCTGCTGCATGCGCTGGTGGTGCAGTTTCTGCCTGGCAGCGTGCAGCTGGAAGGAGAGGTACGCCGCCGCCTCCGTTTGTTTCTGCAGCTCCGTGTTCAGGATGGTGGAACAGTGGCTGCGGCGTTTGAGCTCCTCCAGGAAATGGCGCTCCTTCTCCTTGAGGTTGGCTCTGAGGGCTCCTACCAAGGCCCCTTTGTGAGTCAGCTCCTTACGAAGCTCTCCTAAGGTGCAGTCCTGCTCGGCCAGGCGGCTCTCCACGTCCCAGCAGCGAGCCTCCAGCAGCTCCTCCTCCTCCTGCAGCTCTGGCACAGAGACGGACCAGAAATACAAGCGTTAAATACAACTGATATCCAGTGTATCCATCGAAGTAGCATACACTCCTAAAACAGTGCACAACAGAACACAGTTTAATACACACCATGCATTAACAGGCAGATTACTTATGACGCCTCAAAATGCAAAGCTGAGCATTTGTTGGGCCACACAAGCTTTAATCCTCAGTACATGCAACCAGAGAGGCACAACTCAGAGATTTTCCAAATCATAATTTAGCTGAGATCCTCTCAGTAAAATAGATAAAAGTAAAAAAAGTAGTTAATGGAAACCAAGTCTGAGTATTTAGAAAATCACGAGTGTCCTCTCAAAGTCTGACAAGGATCATCTACAGTACAGTGGCTTCAGAGCTGGTCCAGTCATGACCTACATCATCTATATATTGTAAGATTTGTTTTGAGGATTCGTGAAACACAAATTTGCCTTTTAAACTAATGAAACAGTCAAATTTATTTAAATATTCGAGAACGGCAGCTCAAAAATCCGTCAAAAGTGGACTCTGCATTGCATAAGAGAAATCATTTGTAACAATGGTGGCTTGTTACACGCAGCATTTGAAGTTGGCCACTCTTCCCAGAGAGAGAGAGAGAGAGACAAAGAGAGACACAGTAGCGATGGTGGAGAGAGAACAAAGCTGTGGATCACAGGAATAAAACCTTATTTTCAGATTTTTCACAGCAGTCACGTTCCTAAACCCTCCTTGACTGTCATGCTGCAGATAAAAACACACTGCACATCAACGTGTCCTTGTAATCTGATTGACTCTCAAACTAAAACAACATCAACTGCTGCTGATTAAATAAAACAGGAAAACTAGGACTCGAGGCCTCCTCACCACATGAACTTCAACCTCTCTGCTAAGGTCGGGTTTAGAGCAGTATTCTGCTTATTGTTCCCTTTTTTTTTTTTTTTTTGCTTCTGCAGACAACATTTGCACTCTCTTATATTCCATTAAAACTCCCCAGAGGAGAGGGAAGTATGGATAAAAAGCCAGAGCAGCAACCTCAGGGCCGGCTGAGCTGCAGCCTGCCAGAGGAGAAGAAGATTACATCCACCGAGGCCGACACCGACGCTGCTGCCCGTGGAAATAGGTCAGGAGAATCCCAGAGGGAGGAGGGAGGTTCGGTGATTCCTGGAGGTAAAACTCCTAAAGCCTGGAATCCATATCGGCCTTAAATTCAATAGAGGGGTTCATACTTTCAGTTAGATGTGAGAGCTGCTTCATCTTATTGCTTTTTGATCTACATTTCTTTATGACGGTGTATTAAGACCCTTTGAAAGATTTAAAAAAAAAGGAGCCGGGCAGGGGTTAATATTAAGATTAAAGCTGCAGATTTATGAGAATATTCCATGAGATTATAAAGTAATTAATTAGCAAGAAAAACTCAGAAGTTGTTATACTTGCTGTGTGTTAGGCCTGCAGTGGATGACCTAATTAAACTACACTTGCAATGCAGTAAGCAAATACTTGTGATTTTAGCCCAGAATCAGCATTTTACTGAAAGCATCAGACACTGTTGTGAATTGGGCAAATTCAGAAGAAAACAACATCTTTATTTGGATGAGTTTTTATCTTTTGTGCATCAGGACCTACAACACAGTGTATAGAAATGTTTCTCTTTTATTTTTCTGTCTGTATGACTTCCCATCATCATACTCGGTCCTTTTTCATCTTTATTTTCTGTCTCCAGTATCTCCTTTCTCCGATCCGCTCTCTTTCTGCCTCTGTCTTCCAGGATTGATCCTCTGAGGACCGATCGGTCTCAGGTTTTCTGTCGCCTATCACCCCACCCAGGTTGAGCTCATATGCTAACTATAGATTACATCACCTCTTCACATCCTCCCATACCCCTCTCCCCTCCTCCTCCAGCTCCTCCACGGCTGCAGCTGACCGCATCCTGCCGCCTTGGCTTTTGCCTTAATCGCTCTCCTCGCTACCTCTCATTACCCCGCTCCTTCCACCTCTTCCTCTCTCCTTTTCCTGGCTCTACGTCTCTCTCTCGTTCTCAGCAAAGTCTTGTAAGTGGACACCCCCTGTGGGACGGCGAGGAAAAACGAGAGCGGGGAAAGAAAAAGAGGATGGATCAATTTGTCAGGGTGGGAGGAGGAACAGAGGGCCGTGCTGTATTGATGGAGCGGGGGATAACCTGTCCTGGAAGAGGAGATGGTGGGGCTAATGGCTGATTAATGCAGCCAAACACAGCCTCTCCTCGCTATCTACAAGCACACACACATACATTCCTCAGCCTTTTGGATCCGTCTCTAATTCGCTGTGACAAAATGGTGCCTATCTCTGCGTCCCTGCATCCAGACACCACAAACTGTCCTGCAAATGTCAGCAATGAGCCAAATACGTGGCGGCACGCTGTCGGTGCAGCTGTGTCAGTATCTCCACAGCCAGGACGTGCGACCCCCCACACAGCCGTGACAGATTCTTTTCATACAGAGAAACAGGGACACACAGATGCACCCATGATCTGAGCTGTGTATGGTGTGTCAGAGACGCCCCCTCCTTCAGGGTAAGGAAATGAGGTAAGAGAGGAGGGAGGAGGGCGGCTGACAGGGATCTTTCCCCGGGGGGGGATGGGAGGGAGGCAGAGAGGGATGCAGGCGTCAAGTTATGGTGGATTGGGGGTTGAGGTTGGATGCGGCAAAGACAAACAAGCCCAAGGAGATGTAAACATGTGTCTGTCTCCGTCTCCTGTGCAGACGGAGAGCTGATTCATGATGGAGGCGGGTGACGGAGGAAACCAGGGATTTTGTTTTTTAAACGTACCGATCTGGCTCCTGCCTGGAGGCTTCACCTTTAGATCGCTTGTCAACTCTGAAAAACACAAGAGAAAAACACAAGAGTGAGCCGTTAAAGAGACGGAAATATATATAAAGAACACATGAAATCACACTGTAAGAGCTCAGTGGGGCTGAAATGTCTTAATACAGCTGCGTGCTGACAGTTTGTGCTGCCTGCTGCTGGTTAACATAACAGATGCTCGATGCAGTTTCCTGCACATCTTCAATGCACTCATCCATAATTTATGAAGCTAAATCTGAAACTTTACATCAAAGACTGATGTCCTGCTACATTCTTGGAGAAAAAAAACTCTTTTCACTGCAACCTCAATAAGACATATTAGCATTATTAGCACTGAAATCAATATCCAATTCTATAAAAACGACACGCTCTGCACTTTGTTTAAACAGGAAATGCAAACTAAACAAGTAGGAATGCCACTAAACTTGGGCAAAATTCAAGATGCTTGTCATTCAGCAAAGTAAGCAGAGCCACATTTACCCACAGGCTGCAGGAAAGTCAACTTGTCAATCACAAGGTAGACCCGCCCTAAAGCCAATCCTGCTTTATCTGAATAGGACCATAACAACATCATGCTGTACTGACTGAGGAGTTAAAACAAATAATTGAGAAGATAAATGAATTAAGAAGTGTTTACTGAGATAGTAGATTAAGTGAGAAGTGTTATGACTGTGTCATTAGTTGTGTAAAACTGCTGTGTATATGTGCCCTGTGTGTTTAGTTTTTTGTAAGCAAATCAGGTTGTGCCGTAGCCGCGGTCTGATTGGTGGAGACGTTCAACGCCTTGCTGTGATTGGCTGCAGCCGGAAATACCTGCTATAAAAGCAGCCAAGATGGCTGCTGCTGGTGGCAGCAGGTATTCCCCTCGTCCTCCTCCTCCCAACATCACTCTTTTTGTATTAGTTGAACTAGGTGATTTGTTTGAACAGGTTCCATTTGAATAGTAAGGGTGGACTCTCAGTTTTGTTATTCCCCCTTTTCTCCTGTTTTTACTTAGATAGGGAGGTAAGTTTTGTTGTCATTTGTTTTGGCAGTAAGACAAAACGTTTTGTTTGTTATTTTGGCCTTTTGTCCACCCGGAAGCTGAATAATTTACTTGTAGTAACTTGAATTATTTTTGTAATAAATATTTTCCTTGACCTTGCTGCATTACACAACAATGTCATAATGCCCAAACACACATAAGAGACATATTATACACACACACATACATACATAAAAGTACTTATATCCATATGTTGAATGTGAGACAGTAGTTTAAGATAAAACATGGTAACACTGAGTAACCAGAGCAGCACCTCCAGAGAAGATTATAAAGGTGATTTTGTCTGATAAACTGATTAATAAAGATGTTTCCAAGTGATTTCTTATAGCATTTGTGTGGAGGTTGACTTTCTGTTGTGTGCTGTTTGCTGCAGTTTGTACACTTTATGTCCTGCATTAGTGGAAAGCTTTAGCATCCATTTGTCTTGTGTCATAAAAAAAAACGGACACTCAGCAGCTTGTTTGTCTCGCTGCTCGATTGGACAATAAAACCATGATTGCATTACTTTTTTTTTTGGCCCAGTAGGAAGCGGTAATAGAGCTAAATATTATTACTGCCAGACTGATACTCCACCAACACGATGAGGATTATCCAAATATTACATGATATGATGTCTGGCACGCCGGCATTTTTAGATACCAGATGGATTAAAGCTCATGTCAGAAACTCACGGTTTATGTTTTTGAGAAGATAATGTATCAGACTGGTGTATCAGTTATTAGCAGGGCTGGATTGTCCCTGATAAAGAGCATTGCAGCTTACAGTCTGTGGGTTTGGACTGCTGGTTGTCATTTCAGCTGTCATTCAGAGTGACCGGCCTGCAGGGAAATCTCGACATTCAGCTTTCAGCACACAGCAATGTGGCCGTGTGTGTGTGTGTGTGTGTGTGTGTGTGGCTACAGCCATTTTCTGATAAACGTGGCATAGATTTTGATTGCGACCTAGTTCAATTTTTCAAAGGAGAAAGCTCTTATTTTAAATCTGAAACCTTCTAATACATGGATATAAAAATATAGAGCAGGATCGAAAACAGCAGATGTACTGGTAGCCTTTCTGCTCCTCTTGCTCTCCCTGTCACACCCTTTCTCTGTCCCCCTGCAGTCAGCATAACACGCCCACTCATGCAGCTGGCATGACGAGAGGAAGACAGAGGGGATGAAGAGGGTGTGAGATAGTAGGGAGGGAAAGAGACGAGGAAGGAAGGAGAAGAAGAGAGGTGAGGAGGAGGATCAGAAATTGTGGTTTTAATGGCAACAATGTGGTTCTTGAGGCTCTGAATGTCTCTATCTTGGCTACACAGTTTATTATAGATTCAATATAGGAGCTGAAGATTTACTTTAAAATTTGAAAAAGCTAAAAATTCTTGCCGTACGCTTTCACAAATCATCATAAGATGAAAACTCTGAATATTCCCCCGGTGAGACACAAGGGTTAATTTAACCCCAAGCAGTCGTCTGCAGGAACTATTTTTTGAAACAACAGTCAAACAATGAAAACGTGGAGCTCAGCACATTGCAGCTTCCAGTGTGAGTAAGTCTTTGTAAATCTGGCTTATCTCCTACAGCCTCAACAGTTTTTCTTCCACGCTTCGACCTTGAATATCTTCAAGGACGCACACACCTAATTGATTTTTATGAAACACAATAAGCACATTATATCCCCAATTTCAAAAGCAGGGCACAGTCATTGATGTAGCTTGTTGTCCAAGGAGCCTTTACGGTGATGAGAATGAGAAGTCCGAACAATAAATAAAGATGTGAGCAGTAAAAGGCAGATATATGCACGTAAACCTCGTCAGCTCAACCTTGCAGCATCCTTCAGGTTAGCGAGCTGGCAGCAAACACCTCTCACACCTGCAAACTGCATCAGCCAATCAGCACCTCGCCTCACAGCCGCCCTGCAGACTCTTCAACACCTCCTTTTTATTATCTGTGAACCTCTTTGAAAACAATCCGAACACTGACACAATGAAATGCTGTCAACATGTAACACAGACTCAGGAAATACATCTGCAAGTAGTAGTTCTAAGAATAAATAATTTCCCTGCAGGACGAGTGAAAGCCAGAGCCCAGCGCCAAATCAACACCACAGCCGGGGGCAGCTGCCAACAAACCTCCTCAACAGCAAAATGTACAACTTCAAACTTGAGAGATGCAAAAAAGACACGAGCATTAGGAACACATATTCTGGCTTCACACCTAACTGTGAAAAGGAAATCCCAGTAAGCATAGGTACCAATGACAGAGTGAAAGTAGAATTAATGCCTCCACAACGCAGACAAGTTGCAGTTTAATTCCGTGTCTGTCCACAATCTTTTGTAGCCATGACAGGAGACAACGCTTCACAGCAAAGAAGCTTCATATTCCAAAACCTGGATGCTTCACACACATCTTCAACCCAGCAGCTCAGAGCATCCATTCAGCTGCTACAGTTTCAGGATTAGTGTCACCAACTCAGTATCCAGCAGGATGTGAAATATGGTCACAGTCTCTCCTTCTGTTCCTGAGTTATAACAGTCAGAAAAGTGTTCGTCTGTGTTTTATAATCCACCTCGCCATCAGCTTTTTTCACTGGCAAGTTGACCTTTGACCTTTTGGAAATACAAATTTTATTCTCTTCAACATTTGTGTGCATTTTTGTCATAATTAGTTATGGATTCTTGATTGATGCTAAAAATGTGTTTTGTGAGTTTACTGTGAACTTTAACCTCCAAAATAGAATCAGTCAATTTGGATATTTCTGCTTAATTTTTAAGATATTCCCTTTAAGGCATTCCTGAGCTATTGTGTCAACTGCCAAAGTATTGAAACACACTCTGTAGCAGCGTGTTTAATAGCAGCTAGCCAGAGAAAGGCATTGCAATGTTTCTCGTGATGCATTTTAGTTCACTTGGATTAATCTGTGAGCAATAAGAAACCAAACAAAGAAATAACACTCCAAGTTTACGACCTCATAAGCCGATTCAGACCAGAGCAAATTAACTGCGGGTGTATAAACGGCCTCAGATCTGTGAACACTGAGGTGTTTATGGGTCGTCCTCCACTTAGTTTCTCTTAAAACAGACATTTGCCCGCAAAACCTTTTAACAGATTTTCACTCTGGCATGCGAGCATCATAAGAAGCTTTAAAGACGCACAGCAGAAAGAGATGTGTGTTTTTACTGAGTGTGGTGTAATAACGTCCCTGCATAATGCAATCCCACAGAAACCTCTGAGCACTGTGGAGAAGATTAATGTTTATGTTGAAGAGTTCTTCTGTGGAAGGAGTACTTCGTTTGTTGTCTCTGAGAAAATGTCGTGAAACTCTCTGGAGTCTTACATTATTTTTATTATATAAACTATTGTTTTTCTGCAGGTTTTCTGGGAGCCTGAAGCCTGAAAAATGTTCTATCCCGATAAAGGTAATTTCATATCCTGATGATATATCATGTTTTCAGGTAATTCAGTGAATGAATATTCTATATGAAAAGCCGATCTTTGCATAATCCACATCAGCAAAGCAGAGCCGCTCCAGCTCTGCTCCCACGTGCACGGATCAGGACATAAAGGTCGTCCGAGTGACGTAAATATTGACGGCTGCTTTTTCAGAATGACAACAGAAAGGATGTCGAAAAATGTGCGTAATAGACATTTTTATATCACTTCTTTGTCTTTGCTTGAGCTTTGACTTTCTGTCTGTCCAAACAGAGACTCACAAACACACACACACACACAAGCACTCTAACCGCAGCACGCCGCTTTATTGACCAGATGTGATCATCCGGCAGAGCCACAGAGTGATGGAGGAGGTCGTTTTCTCCATTACTGGTCACAAAGGCTCTGAGCCATGTCACCTTCTGTCTGAGACACACACACGAGCATGCACACACACAAACACACACACACACACCCCTCCCCCTGTATTTGTTAACCACAATCCTGTTCATATGGATTACTGAAGCTATGGGATCTATGGATTAACCATAGTGGATATGTTTTCTCTGAGCAGGTGGTGTGTGCGTGACATTAACGTGTGTGTGCATTGTGTTTGTGTTCATGTGTGTTGGTGCTCAAATGTCTTTATATTGTCTATTTAAATGTCTGGTTACAGTATCATCATTATTCTTTATTTCTTATGTTTTACAGTTGAATTATATCTGAAATTCAAGAAAATACAGTTAAAAAGACACAGTTGAATGAACACATTACGTTCCTTAAGTATGAAATAATGAGTAAATCTGTTCACTTATGCTCACCAAAATAATGAGGAATATGATTTTTGCCATAATTCAGCAGCCCTAATGTGTGCTTGTGTGTTTTCAGTGATATAAAGAGGATTCTCCTCAACTCTGAGGACACAAAGCTGCCTTCAACATTATTTTAAAGACTTGACCAGTTTAAGGTGAGAGTGACTGTTGTGTTTAGTATGTAACAATAATGGTACATGGGTAAGAAAAGCCACCCGGGAATTAATACAATTACATAGAACATCCTAGCAATACACGTGTGTGTGTGTGTGTGTGTGTGTGCGTGTGTGTGATCATATGCACTTGCCTGCTTGATTAAATGAACGGCATATCCATTAAGATCGAAACAGGAAATGATGCAATCTACAGGAATCATGGCATGACATCACCATGTAGTCATTGTCTGGCATTGACTGATGGTGCACACACACACACGCGCACACACACACACACCCAATGAACAATGAGGCCTGTGTGTGTGGGGGGATTCAGTTTCTCCACTTAAGATGAAAATGACAATAACTGCGCTGCAGATTGTAACTGAACTCACAGCAGAAGCTTTTGTTCCTTTCAAAGATTTAATATTGATCATTTGTTCTGTCAAATGACGATAAAATCATTAAAAAATATATATTAACATTATCTGAGGCTCCACTTGGATAGAATCACATCTGGGTGCCGGCTTAATGGATTATCATAAAGTGGTAAAAAAAAAAACAGCCTTCTTTAGATTAATGCATCAAACCTGTAATTAAAAATCGATGTAAGTCTTTTCTGTGAGGGTGGGGGGTCAATGAGAGGGGTCCCTGCTGATTATAGCTGCAAAAACAAAGTCATTCTTCACTTTAATTCATTAGCACTGAAATAATTAATGATCGACACAGAAGGATGCAGAACATTATCTGGTTCTGGCTTCCCACATGTGAAGATTTATCAATTACGGCTTTAAAGTGTGTAATAAAAAGCTCCAGGGTGGGACGGTGTGATGATACGTATCGTCAAATCGCCATAAAATCGCTCTCACGTGGATTTTTTTTAATCGTTTTTATCACAATGTTGAAAAAGCAGCTACCTAATTGAATGACGACAATATTTATTGTCATTTGGACGACAATTTTGATACTTGAACACTAAAACTAAGTTTCAGTGAACTACAGAGGCACTTTTACGTTAACATGGAGTACAGAAAATAAGGCTTTTGCTTGTTGTTATCTCATTAAGAATACTTATTTATGAAATAACCAGAAAACAAGCTGCATCGTGATATAAATTGTTATCCAGATATGAAATGAGGAAATTAGTCTTTAGTGTAAGTGACATACATATAGAAGCATCTGCACAGGAGAATAGGAGCTTAAAGAGGGTACATTCAGGAATCTTCCCCTAACTCAAGGGTGTATATTTAATGGTTCAACATAAAAGTTTCCTCACACACACACACACAGACACACACAGAGTACCACCAGCAGCAGAAGCCATGTGTCCCTCACCTGAGCATCGTTTCTGCAGGGAGAGGATCTCCAGGTGGAGGCCGTGGAGTAAAGTGAGGTGCTCCTGCCGGAGGAACACCACGCTCCTCTCCACACTCCTGACCTGCCGGGACAGGCTGCTGTCATCCGCCATGAGTCTGCAGGGACAGAGGAGGGAAATCAGAGGGATGGCACTGATAGATTTTACGCGTTTACTCCACCATCATCAGCATCCAGCTCAGTGTGAAGCTCGAGCTGCTGCTGTAAATGTCACTTTCCCACAGTGGGAACATTGCTTATGTCAGCCACACTGAGAGGGAAGTGCAAGTTCTGTATCGAGGTCATGTGGGAGCTATAAATAAAGTATTGATGACCAGAGAAATCAGCAGAAAACATGCACCTCCTGTCCGCGTGCAGCTGCGTCGATAATGAAGCCTTTGCACTGGATGCGTCTGCTTACCTTCAAATGTTTGTTAAGTGCCAAGATCTGCTAAATATGAGTCGCAGGCGTTATAAAACCGTCCTCCGATCCGGGCATGCTGGCGCGCGGTGCTGCTGGTCCAAACGCATCGTATGTGGAGCGTTAAAGTGCCGCTCGGCTGCATGTGACGCCGTTTGATTAGAGGACGAGGAGGCTGGAGAGCTGCGTAAAAAAGCAAAACCACCACGACGCACGGCACCGCCACGGGCCCCCGGATAACCCGCTCCTCGCTGCAACATCGAGCATCGCTCCGTTAAGAGGATGTTTTCAGATGCGTCGTTGTGAAAGCCTGCGAGGAAAGTGCGCAGTCCATTTTTTTTTTCAACATGCGCACCCTTCTTCCTCCTCTTCCTCGCCCACAGACTGAGACATCACCGAGCTGCTGTGTGTGGACCGAGCCGATGAAAACAAGCCACCGGGAGCAGAACACGCGAGAACATCGTACGACGGAGTCAGCGGGACAGCTGATTGGAGGGAGCAGCCCAGATCAGCTGCACGTGGGCTCTGACGGATCGATACAGGACGCGCGTGGGAGTACAAAGAAAACACCCCCAAAAAACGAAAAAAGAACTAAACTACATGTTAATATCTTTAATTGTAAATCAATCAGATTGTATGTTTTGGGATTTTTTTT
Organism: Serranus cabrilla; assembly: GCA_903364295.1. Classification (NCBI taxonomy): domain Eukaryota; kingdom Metazoa; phylum Chordata; class Actinopteri; order Perciformes; family Serranidae; genus Serranus; species Serranus cabrilla. Next base: position 133,604 of record CAFUXE010000925.1, read on the forward strand.
TACAAGCCATGCTGCTGCAGTGGTTCTCAACCTGCGGAGCGCGGACCTCTCGGGATCGCCCTAAGGTGAGGTCTTTGGTCAAGTGCAAGTTAGGAAAAATCACACTGAAATCATTCAAGTAGAGGTTTAAAAATCAGGAACTTGAACAATAATCGACCCAAGCACCTACAGCGATGACTCTATACGACCTACATAAGCAAACAGACCATCATTATTGGCTTATTTCTAGAGAGTTATTGTTAATCTCAGGGACAGATTCCCCACAAAAGCTGATGAAAACAATTCAGGAAATGCCTTTGTTTATATTTTCTCAGTCAAAGTTTGGCAGTAAGTAGTAATGTATGTATAAAGAGAACTAGACACCAGTGGTGGAAAAAGTATTCTGATATCTTACTTAAGTAAAAGTACTAATACCACACTGTGAAATTACTTCACTACAAGTTAAAGTCCTGAATTTAAAAATTACTTGAGTAAAAGGAAAAAAGTACCAGCTTCAAAATGTACTGAGACTATCAAAAGTGAAAGCACTTGTTATGCAGAATGAACCCCATATGATTATTTTTGATTCATTCATGTAAGCAGTGGGGTTTTTTTTCGTATTTAAAGTCTAATCATTATATCGATTAAATCTTGACCTGAAAAGTAACTAAAACTGGCAGCTAAATGTAGTGGAGTAAAAAGTACAATTTTTGTCTCTAAAATGTATTGAAGTAGAAGTATAACGTTACAGAAAATGGAAACACTCAAGTAAAGTACACATACCTCAAAATTAGTACTTGAGTACCCTGCATATGCTAAAAAAAATCAACTACCTTGATCTTCTGCAGTCCTTTGCTCAGTTGGGATGAAATAATTGCATCATGAGGCTCTTATTGACTTTCCAAATGTTATCAAACCAAATGATCTGACAGCTTTAGTAAACAGCTGGTTAAAACACAACCTATATATATGAAATACAGGAACCGTCAGAGACAGTAATGATAAACACTATAATAACAAAGACAGGGAACATTAAACCTGCATAATTAATACTTTTAATTTTAATATTTAAACACATTTTGCTGACTTTACATGTGTATTTTACTTTTAATTATATGTATTAGTTAGACCAAAGTAATCCCAAAAATCTGCAGTAATAATAAAACATTTGGTTGAAAAAAGTGACAGTAGAAAACAACACATTTGCTCCTTGAATCTTTATTTCACGTTAAACAAATAATGTTAATATATAAACATATAAATTGGAGTTTTAATTACAAAACAATCTGCCACACATGAAAAAATAAAACTGTTATATTTACACTCGACTTGAGTTTGATGCTCCGAGGAAGTCGGTGATTTCGCTTCAGATTTCCCCCTGAATGAAGGTTTAACGACTTTGACATATATAGTATATGTATAATAGTCTTCACTGTTGTTATGAATTTCATTTTTTCACAATAGACAATATTTTTCACCAACCACCAGAAGTAAAAAAAGAAACCAATAAATGAACAAGCAGGAGTGTAAAAGTGGTTTTAACTGTTGGTTGTGAACCACCAAGTTTACTGTGAATACGAGGCAGCGTGAATTCATATCTGCCGCCACTTTCTCCTGAAGTAGTTTTCCTTTTGTCCACAAATATAAACAACAGAATCACCCTGTGACAGTCATTCAGTTGGAAATCAAAGCCAGACAGAGAGCAAAAAGAGCAGAAATCCTCCTGCAGAGAGCAGGACAGACGCTTGTTTTTGGCCAAAAGTCGCTCAGTGTCATGATACACTGAAGTTTACCACAATTCCTAAAAGCACAAAGCAACATAATGAATAAATCCAATGACATATACAACACATTCACAAATATAAGCTTGCTTGTTAGAAAGAACTTCAATTGTCACCAGTTGTCTTCACAAGAACCACAAAGTTAAGCTGCCCTAACAATCTGACGAATTAACAGGAAAAAAAAAAGCTAATTTACATTCAGAACAAATATTCAAAAAGGGAGTTTAAAATCTGGGAATCAGCCACGACAACAATAATCCAAACTGAACCGTCTTCTTCCCAAACAGTGCTGTTTGTTTAGTGCAGTGACGTCTTGATTTGATCTTAATGTGGTCAAAAACTTCCATTTAGAGGCTGTTTGTGTCATTTAACCAGTTTGTGTCGGATGTTTCCGAGTGCAGCATGTTCGTGTCCCTGCACTGTTAAATGACCCCACAGCCTGTTTTTAGGGCTTCAACACGTTCAAGCCGAGATTACAAGGACCTTTAATTACATTACACACACAATGTCCAGCCACAACACGACGACGGCTGCAACTTATGATTACTTTCTCTTATTTTTGTCGATTAAACTGCTGAATCATTTCTCGATATATTTATGGGTCTATAAAATGTCAGAAAATATTGAAAAATTCAATCCAAATTGATGTATTTTTCAGTTCAAAACCCCAAATATTCAGTTTAATTTCATAAAACTGAAAAAACAGCATTTTCTGCCACTTTTTGCATGAAAAATGACTTCAACGTTTAATCAGTAATCAAAATAGTTTGCATTACTTTTTTAGCTCTTTGGACTCATATCGGCTTCACGATGATCAAAAGTTTGCACTGAACACTGTGTTCATTTCACCTTTAATCCACAATTTCTTTTAAGTACAAATAAATTACAAATAATCCCAACTAACCCCCCAAAATAATGATGTTACACCAAAAGGCAACGAAACATAAATGGTGTTAAAGATCTCTGCGCCATATAAGGACTGTGTGTTTGCAGCATTCACAGATCTCAGACCTGTTTGCTCCGCTGACGCTGACCTCGGGACTTTCTCTGCATCTGTCTGTGCAAATGAAAGGCAGGAGGCGCAGATGTTACAAAGTAAAGACATCTCTGGTGTCTGTGTCAGATCACTGAGGCGTGCTGAGGAGTGACGCTGCCCTCCGGAGGCCAAACGCAGAACTACAGCTTCTGTCTGAAAACTCCTGCTGCAAACTAACAGAGCTGAACAAACACAGTTTGCTCTGCAGCTCCACTTATCGTCCTTTAGCTTGTTTTGTTTCAGTGGCTGAGCTGAATGACAGTGTCAGACTGCTGCTGGACGCTTTAGTCAAATGACTTGTGATTAATCCACAAGACAATCAAATCAGAATTTAATTGAGTTTGTTTTGTTCCTTTTATATCTACCAACACAACAACCGATCAGATCTGAGAGGTGTAAAGATCAGAGTTCCTCTGTTCCTCCTGTGGCTGATTTATGGCTGATTTGTTCATCATTTTTAAATACATGTTTCCAAACGTGAAAGACAATGAAGCAAAGCATTAAATGGCCACAAATAATCAAGCTGTGCTGCATTGGATCGTCAAATCTCATCTGTTTGATTTACTTCAAATTCACCTTTCCTTATTCAAAGACCGGCATTTGCTGGATACAGTGAAAAACATGATTTTTTTTAAATACTTTTTTTTCTTTTCATTTTTTTTTCTGCTATAATAACAAAGAGCCAAAGAGCGCGTAAGAGCGAGGCGAAGAATTGTTATAAGCTTCTTGAGGTAGCAGGCGGTTTTTAGTTGAGGAGATTTGTTGGGAATAAAAAACAACAACATATTAATTCCCCACTGCAGTGCGAGAGTTGGATACCACAGATTTCTTACTTGGTGGTAAATATGTGAGATTTAAATACCCCACGACAGTATTATATAATATATATGAATAAAGTGTTATTCTTAAGGTATTTTGTGTTTGTTTGCTATGTTTTCTATGGAAATATATGATATATTTAAATACGGCTTTTTGTTTTATGAACAGTGCATCTCTGCTTTGCTACAGTCCAGGACAGATTTAGCTGAAACACCCTGTGGGAAATAAGGCGCTTGGTGTCGTGTCACAAGGCCTCATGTTGTTCATATAGAGATTTAATATCAGTGAGCCACTAATGGCACTTAAGGATGACGGGAGCACACACAGGAAAACCAGCCTCAAGTTAAAACTACAACTAAATGCAGCTTTTAAGATCGTATGTGTTTGGTTCCACCTTGTGTGCTTGTACCTGTACAGTATGAGAGATGAAAAGACGTCCAGCTTTGATTATATTATTACTCACAAGGTACCAAATCTCCCCCACAGGGCGTTAGCATACAGTAAAGAGTGTGTCTGTGAGTCTGAGCCTCCTCCTCCTCCTCCTCCTCTCTACATCTCCTTGTCCTTCTTCGTCTCCCGCGTGCTGCTCTTCAGGAAGTCGCTCCTGAGCAGCCGGTAGAACAGGACGATGTTCATGGCGGTCATGATGGCCATGCCCACGCTGCCCAGCGTGTAGGCCAGCAGGGGCACGTTGTCCCTGTTGAGCACCAGCCAGCGGGTCATCCAGGCCAGCGTGTTGATGCGGAACACCACGTACGTGCCCAGGTTGATGATGCTGTTGACCCGGTACAGCGTGCCGGCGGCCTTGCTGGCCATCCGCAGCATCTGGCGCACGTGGAGGAACACGGAGTTTATCTCCACCAGCAGGGCGACCACGGCGAAGCCCACGTAGCGGCAGGACACCACGGAGAGGCCGAAACAGGTGATCACCTGCAGAGGAAGACGGGGAGAGAAGGTTCAAATATGGCAGAGCAAAAATACAATATCATCAAAGGTGTGTGTGCACCTTAAGACCACGTGTACACACACTTTTAGCAGAGAAAGCTGCAGGTGATGTGACAAGAAGAATATAACACTTTTTATAGGTTGATCCACAGTTTCACTGATCTGGGTATTATTTTTTTATTATTATTACTACACAGCTTCCTGTGAAATAAAAAACCTCATTTTTAAATGATCTATCAGTGATTTTTTTGAGCACATGTGAAGTGATTGGATCTTGAATTGTGAAGCACTTTTTAAAGTCAGTTAAACATGAACACTATCATCCTTCTGACATTTAATAATAAAGATGACTGACATTTTACACCAATGAAAAGTGATGAATTAGTGGCAGCATAGGAGAACCTCAGTGATCAGACACAGTTTGTGAAATTAAACTTTCTTTGCCATATTTCTCACTGATAGGTCAATAAGTGGTGTAGGGGGCACACGTATAGATTGATAGAATGAAATGACAATTATAATAAAGTCATGCCAACACATGCATATTTAGTATCTAATATCATTTAATTAAAGGGATTTATTTCAATTGAGTAAAAGCCAAGCAAACTATTGATCATATTCAGATTTACTCTGTCCACTGTCATTATTTAACAGTATTTTCTGAGCATTTCTGATGAAAGTTTGTGTCATAACTGACAGAAAACCTCCACAAGATGGCAGCAGCGCCCCTCACAAGCAGCCTGACCTCTACAAGCACAGACAACTCATCACGTCCGGCCCGCTGACACGGCGAGGATTACAGTCCAGATATTTAATGCAGTGACAGAAGCTGCTTCACTCACACAGCAGCAGGTGTTAAACTTGGACGACAGAAAAGTGTTTATACCAAAACAGGCAGCTGAGCCACTCTGACACCAACACTTTCACCAGCTTCATTCACACTCAGAGCACACAGCAGCGCAGCAGCAGGACAAACAGATTGTACTCAAGTCTCATTAACACCTCAGCGGCCATGTTTATGGATAAAGAGGAAGTGTCCTGTCTGTGGAGGGAGCGTGGTGTGAGAGGACGACCTTCACCATCAGACACGCTCAGCTGGAGAAGCATCTTGTGTTGAGCATGTGTGTGTTGTGTGAGGTCACAGGATGCAGCAATCAGTCATGCAATGCACTGCAGTGAAGTGGGTGAGACAGCCGGCCCTCATATTAAGAGTCCACTGTGATGTTTGGGTCCAAAAGTTTCATAAGGTTGACTCGCTTTTTTTAACTTTCTGCACTCAGTCAAGGTTAAAGGCTTTTCTGTTTTCATTCAATCAAATAATCTAGAGCTCGACAGATGTGGGGTTTTTGAGACCGGTACTGATACTGATGTTAAAGGGGGGAAATTAATGGTGGTGGATTCATTCATCATGGTGGCAAATAAGGTCATTTTTTTACCTGCCATCAAAACAGACCTTATTACGTGACTTGTGCAGCGATATTTCACCACTCTGCAAGAGAGCTACTTTCTCAAAATAAACTTAAATAATATTTAACACTGTTATACATTATGTAAACAACGTATTACCTTGTCAGCCAATTCTATGAAGGATAATTGAGAAAATAAAGAATAAATAGGAATAAAGTAAATAGATACATGAACATAAATCCTGTTCTGTTTCACTCCATTGCTGACTATTAAAAAAAGCAATTAATAGCTAATGCAATTTAAACAGTATACATTACATATTGTGTAAAAAAAATATGTATATGGGACAGCATATACAGCGATACAGACGGGCCTTTGACAGGCTGATATCAGCCGATAAAATAATCATTCATTTCTTGCACTGCACTCAAACCTTTACTTGTTTACTTTCTTTCTAATTCTGTTTAGCTTGTTTCCAATTTGGCTCTTTAAAAACAGTTTTTATTGCGTGTAAATTCCCTTTATAATGTGCTGCTTTTTCACTTTAAGCACTTTAAACTCTTGTTGCTGAAATGTGCTGCACAAACAAACTTGTCTTGGCTGTATGTTGTTGTAATGAGTTGTTAGTCTTGGCAGCATCTCTCGGTCAGCGCTCTGTACGGGCACGGCTCAAACTTCACATCTACAAATTAAACTGTCATCAACATGGTTTGGCACAGATCCAACACGGGGTCCCGGCCAAGATTTGTTTTATATCCTGGTAAGTGCTGTAAGGGGAAACTTTGACCTATAAGTGGCACTTTAGGAAAAGTTTCCAAATAAACCTGTGTGAAGTATCAGAGGGGGAAAGGTGGGATTTGTTTTTGGGGTTGTATGACATCGACCAAAGCATTGCTCTGCAGAGAAGTTAACGTCTGGATATGATTTGTGGGATTTGGATTGTGATATTAAAGATAAGATAATAATGTTAAATACAACAAAATGCTGTGAAATTGTCGCACAAACACACAGACTAGTAAAAGGAAGCTGTTGTTTGAATAGAGGAGATCGAAATAAATTAAGGATTTTTTTAAACGTTTAAATATTTTAAACAAATTATTAACAAGCTGTTATATTAATATATTTATTCCTCGAACTTTAACCTCATCGCTTGCAGAAAGTTTAACAGTTTGCTTATTTCAAAGCTCGTCAGATGCTGAAGATGATTATTCAAAATCTTTAAGTCGAATAAAAAGTATTAAATAAATAAGAAAATCCAAACCATATTAAATTGTAACGTCAATAACAATATATACAATGTGAAACAGAGAATAAATGATTAAATAAGAACAAATAAATGTACTACTAAGCATGTAGGACTAGAATACTACTAAGAGACTTAATGGGTGGATAAAAGATTTAATGTTTTTCTTTGACGTGGACGAATTTCACTGACGTGCTGTGATTTAATACTCCACCCGTCCTCTTTAAAAATAGAAACAGTCCTCCCCATTGCCTTCTGGAGAAAACACATAATTTCACTGTAGCTGAACAATAAAAACAATGACTTGAGGACTGACTCACTCACACACACACACACCCACACACACACCAGGTAATCACAGTACAAATCGACGTCAGAGAACGATTACAGTGACGACAGTGAACGCAGCACAAACTCCCGACTCATCAAAGTCACTGTGTTTGGAGGGCAAACAGTTTGTTAAAAGGACAAAAAGCAGATCGATGTCACAGGTCAATGTGCTCTGACATTTCACTGTGGCAGGACAGGAGGCGCGTAAGAGGTGATGCTGAGTCTAAAAAACATGGCACTCACAAGCTTCGGTCCCAGAAAACATCTAAAATAAAGTCAATAATGATGTTTTTTTTATTTTATTTAACTAAACTACTACTTTACTACTAAACTACTGTGTGTTATAACATCGGCTCACACCCACAGCAAAAACAGAAAGAGATCTCAGGACCCTGAACATGTGAAAAACAAGACCATACACTCAGATTGACCTCTGTAAGTACCCACACACACACACACACACACACACGGTAGTCTTTAGTGTGGTTCCTTTAAACTCTAATCTGATCTGGGAAGATAAAACACGATCAGACACGAGACTTGGAAGGTCAAAACAAACCTTATACAACTCTGAGATAAGATGATGGAAACACATTCACTGTGTGTAACTTCATCATCTTATAATCACGACAACCTTTAAAAATATGAAGACACATTCTGAGGTTTCTTAACCTAAACACAGACTTTATTTTATCGTCCTGCGCGTGTATCTGGTTTTATGGAGGTTATGTCTCATTTATGGTGTTTCCTCTATCAGCCAATGACAGTCGTTCTTTACCTAATCTTGTTACAAAAGCGGGTTAACAGGTCACGCTATGTAACACACAATAAAGTTGTACAACAGTGAGGTTGCAAACCATAAAAAGTTATGAGAACAAAAGCGCCACATTGTGCGCGTCCTCCCCGTCCAGAGAGCTGACTGTGACCCTCCTGATGTCACCTCGGGGTCATCATCAGGTGATAATGGCTCCACGCGGCTCAGCAGCCAACCAGCAGCCAGCGGCAGGACAAAACAAAACCCTGACAGTCATCCATTAACAGGGGCCGACTCCCGCTCCCCGTCAGCTGAGAGGGAGTCACAATAATCCCCCCACCAGCACCCTGGATCTGTCAATCATTACAATGATTCAGCATTAGCTGGATTTGCCTCAATAAACAACATTCAGCAGCCCAGATAATGCTGTCCGTCCAAATACAAACTCCAGTGGACAGACAGATCCACACGTGTGGCTGGATTTTAACCAGTGTGGCCCAGATCACAGGGAAAGTTCATTTCTTATTGTGAAGTGGAGTTAGTAAACTACCAACAGTGGAGAGAAGGTTAATCTTCAATTTGGAAAAGCTGGCAGTCTGGCGTCTCCGACACAAATCTGTTGGAGATGCCAGATTTTGTGTCCAAATAAATTTCAAAATAAAGGTGCATCCTAAATATGATGAATTGATATCTTCATTTTACATAAATTATACTGGATCATCGAGTTCCTGCAGAGAGCTGCTCACATCCAGGTCTGTGGATTATGCTGTAACTGGGTCATACAGGACCACAAGACCGGAGATATCTGGTTCCATAAGTTTCGATCGAAGGCAGAAATCTTTATGGCTGATATCGCCACAAGAATACAAACTAACTAACTGTTCAATAAAGCAAAAAACCAGCAACTGCTGTGTGCAACAAGGTAAAATTACTGTTTTTGTCAATGGAGTCTGGTGGTTTTGAAGAGAGCGTAGAAAGCGGCTTCAGTTCCTCCTTTCAAAGGGCTGCTCACAGTAAGATTAATCTGTGAAGATATTCTAAATATAGCGTACACTTTAATTCTCATGAGGTTTTTTTAAGGTTGGCCATTTTTAGGTGGCTCAAATGTGTTTTTCTGCTGCCTCCGTCCACAGCAGGACATGTCTTAGCTTCTTATCTGCTTCTTCAAACTGGGATCTACTGCAGGTAAAACACCGACTCATACAACCCAACTACAAAAACTCAAAATCCTTCCTTGAAACAGAAGTAGCAGTGCAGCCTAATGACATTATTATGTTTAGGTTTATGTATAAAAGCTGGTTAACATGCTGGTCGAGCACCAATAGATGTTTTGTAGGTTGTTTTGCTATTTATCTCAACCACCTGTAGTTACAGTCTGTGAGGTTAGAGTTTAAATGGGACACATGAGGCGTGTTATTTAACCTTTGGACTGCAATCATATACATTAACCTGCTGTTTATAGCCACCGGGATAAAATAGAAGCAAAGGGCTGAAAAACAAAGTGTTGTGGGTGTTTGTTTGCTGCGTCCTCTCCCCGAGGGCTCAATTAGATGTTCTCTGGTGAGGGAGCTCCTCGTCCACTTTCGGGGGGGTACAAAGATGGCAGGTAAGTATTGTAAACAGTGGTTCCAACATGTATGAACACGGTGAAACCTGTTTAGAAAAAAGCAGCTATTCCATAGAGGAGTTACACTTAACCTTGAGTATGAAAGGAAACAACCACTCTGACCACAGGTCAACCAGAAACTGGGCCAAAGTTCACGTGATAAGGAAAGTTTGTGTCAAGATGGCAGGTATTGGTTTGTGAGCCACTAATGGCAATTAGTGTTCAGAAAAGTGAGGGCGAGAGGAAGCTGATAAAAAGATAAGAAAGCCTTGAAGAGGATTTCAAAGAAAGATAAAACCTGAGAGACAAAACAGTGTTTAACAGCTGCGTCTTTTTCAATAGTTAAAAAAATACTCTACATACTGCCGCTTATTATTATTTGAATTTCCAAGCATGTTCGCTGTAACTTGCTTCAGTGTTATTTAAACACATAATGAAATGCATTAACGTCCATTTGCAGATAATAAATCGAGGGAGAAACATGCACAAGGTGATTTAGAGACATGTTGTCTTGTGAATACAATGTGTGCGTCTCACAGAAGTTGAGCATTAAGCAAAGCCACAACTAGATCTGTCACATACATTATTTCCTCCGCCAAGAAAGCGGATGTGTTTGGTTCTAAGTTTGTTTGTTTTGTACAGAAAAACTACTGACTCTTTTTACATTCATCTTGCTGGAAAGGGAGCAGCACGTGCCGGGAGAGAACAAACGGCAAATCACAATCACAGAGTGTATACAGGAAGTGATTTTCACTTGTGTTGACATAGTGAGATAAAGGGCCTTGGCGGTGGTCTGCGCTCTCTGAGGAACCTACAATGTTTCAACCATGCAGGGACGTTTTCTGTGTTGGTCGTAGGTTCGAACCTTCTGACCGGCGCGGATTTGTCAAAGATCGCTGGAAACTAGCATCCATTTAGGAGCATTTTAGGAGAGAAAGAGAGAACATTTCTGTTTGTTTTATGACATTAAAAGTAAAGTTAGGCTTTGCTGTCTGCTTCCTGTCTCATTTTTAAAAAATGATTGTTTCACAGAGTTAACGTCCTGAAGTTCAAATAAATAACCATCAACACTCATAAGGTACAACCCTGATTTAAAAAAAGTTGTAATGTTATCGAAATGGCAAGCAAAACAGAACGTGATAATCTGATAATCAACTGTGACATAGAAAACGATACAAAGACACTATTTCCGATTTTCAAACCCTGAGTTTTATTTTTTCAGACCACACTGAACTGCATCAGCAGCAATTTGTGTAATTTTCACAGCTCTTTATCCCGCTATGGAAACACAGACAACAACAAGCTGAAGGAACATTTTAGCTCCTCGTAAAGTCGTCCTGGGACAAAATTCACCAGGAACTTCAGGTGGAAACGAAGCTTAATACTGATACTGATGCAACTACTTTTCATACATTCATCATTGTGTTAATAGCCTAATTTATCTAAAATTCACACGGCTCCCTTCCTGCTTGTCACACACTTTTTATGAAGATAGTCAAAGCAGATACAAAGGTTACTGAAGGTTATAGTGAAACCAGTTCCCCCTCCTCCAGCTGGTAACTTGTTAGGCGGCTCCGTCAAAGGAGAATTTCAAGTTACGGACCGGCGCAGCATGTTTTTTTGTCATTGTTGTTGGGCTTGTTTTGTTTTTTTTACAATGGATTAAGTGAGCACTGAATAATAAATGTATGGGGGAGAAAAAGACTGATTAAGCTGATTCTGAGGTTTCTGTGTGTGTGTTACTGGTGAGAGAAGCAAAACACACTCTGTCGATGCTCATGAAAACACACTCACACCCATATTTGTTGAGTGATTATTTAATGTATTCCAAACATCATCTACTTTACTTTATTACTGTACGTGTGTGTGTGTGTGTGTGTCAGAAGGCACATAAATATCAAAACCACCTAAAGACCGTGTCAGCAGCAGCTCTTCTGAGAGAAAGCAAACCAGAAATATTTCAGATATTTGGCCGTCAGCGCTCTGACTCACGGAACATAGCGTCCGTCATCCTGAACCACCAAAGTCAGCGTTCAGGTTTTAACCACCGCTTGAACTGGAATAACGCTCTTGAACGCTCCAATTGTTCTCTGGTGCCGACCAAAAGTCCATCTCAAAATGAACCTTGCTGTGGCTCAATTGTATTGTTAACGTAATCCTACTCAATTACAAGAAATAACCAAAACGCTCTTGGGCACCATTTTCGGCAACCTGCTTCAAATTTACAGAGTGACAGATGCAACATGACTGACCGGTTACACAAAAAAAAGAATGGATGAATGAATGAATGAATGAACGAACTTTCCAATCAATAAGAAATAAAACTACTAGTATATTTCCAGCCTTTTGTCTACGCCCCTCCACAATTTTTTTTTGTTCAATACATGTATGTACTGTGAGAGCAAAACAAAACAAACACAAAACAAACCAAAAGTATCAATTTCACTCTGATTCGGACTAACCAAACTTGGCAGTACTCCTGCCGGTTTCTCCAAACTCGCCTTCTACTGCAGATAACACACTGATTATGGATAAATAACTCACAAAAGAAATGAGAACTATCCCTTTAAGAACACGTTGTTAGGTTTCCTAAAAATCCATAATTGGCCAGGCACGGCTTTCTAATGCGGATCATAGAGTGAAGCTGATGGAGAGATGATGACCATCTGCTGATGAGCAGCTGTGGGTGATGAGCAGGAGGGAAGGATGCGCAGCTCGGAAACATGAGCCCGCTATGATTACACACACACAGTTTTAAGTTTAAAAGGACACACACACACACACACATACACAGTGGAGGACTGAGGGATGCTGGTCCTAACTATCATCATGCGACCTGCGTTAACTCCCATCAGCTGACAGCAGCACAGCAGGTCACAAACATCTGCCCTCAGCAGATGTGCTCAGCCTCAATTATGTGAGGCACATTTGATCAATTAGCGCTGTGTGGGTATTAATTAGTATGTGTACTGTGTGTGTGTGTGTGTGTGTGCTATTTTGAGCGCAGGCTGGGAGTCTTTTCCCTCTGTTCCCATCACGAGACGTCGGGGCGAGGCTTCGACTGTTCGTAGGTGTGTTTGGGTGAATCATGGTCACTTGTAGTATTCAGGCTGTGGGTGTGAAGGGAGGAGCCGAGGTTTGCTGTGTCTCAGCCATTACCTCACAGCAGCTAAGGGGAGACTCCCAGTGCTCCCAGTGCTCATTAGAGGAGACTCTGGATTGTTTATGGGAAGCACTTTCAGCACTGATGTCTGATACTGTGAAGTTTACTTGTTTATCTTTGACGGCAGAGAAATGCAGAATAAAATACACACCGCCGACAATTATATTCCACCATAACACCATCAGTTTGGTTTTTTATATATTCATTATTTAAAATATCTGCATTTGACTGATAATGAGCATGTATGTGTATTTAGCTATGTATTTCATTTTATTTATTTATTTAGTTTTTCTCAGGCTTCATTTCTTGAACTGGTTGACAATGTCACACATTTCATATTATAAAAAATATTTTTAATTTGTTAACAATTTAATTGTCTCTTCAGATTAAATGTTAAATATTCTAAACTAAACGTATTTGTTTATTAAAGCAGCCTGTGCAGAGACATACAGGTACAACATCTGAGCACAATCCACATAGAAAACGTCTATTTTCATTCCAGCTCAAAAATTCAATAAATCATCCACTACATCAGTAACTGTTGATGTTCCTCCTCTAATATCCAATATCAGTCGGGCTCTAGTTATTAATGAATAGCACAATAACAGTGAAGGTTCTGGGAGGATTTGAGGCACAAAACAAAGGAAACCTTTTACATTTACTGCTGATATCTGCTGTGAAAAAGACCCTGAAACTCGACTTACTACAAACATTCATTGTGAGGTCGTTCCTGCTGCACTCCCGCCTACGCTGCTTCAGGAATCATACGCACGCACTGTGGTATTCCCGCTGCAGCTGGATCTGAGTCAGGTTTGTTCGCGCTGTGGTTCTGAATCACGAGGTGTGTCGCTCTGGGAGAACAGAGTCTAACTTCGCCCCACCTCGCTTTTTCAGCGATGACAAGTGTGTCAACTCCCTCCGTTTTGTTAACCTGCTGATGGACGGATGCCTCTGCAAACAGCATTCCTGGTCGTCATGCCAACCACAAACAAATGCCAACTCCTTTTTTTGGGGCACTCAGCCTGTTTGGAAAGCATGGCACGCGTGTACGAGTTTGTAACAGAACTGCTCTTTTCTGAAGACTGTAAAATAAAGCTCACACACACACACACACCAACCTGCTCTGTGCAGGATACACAGCACCTGCATCTGAACGCCTTATTTATACTTCACACTGATAACTGGAGTTTCTTAAGCCCTGATAAACACTGTGATGGGATTAGCACCAAAGGAAATATTCTGTTACGATCCAAAACATCAGTTCTTTACAATGACTCACTGTTCACAAGACGGACCTCCTATTATTAACACTTCAAAGTAAAAGATGTAACTTTTCTCCATTAAAAATGTTTAAAATTCACTCATATTTCAAAGAATAAGGCATATATTTTTCTGATAGGAACACTTTGTGGACATCTGGTCTTCTGATATGCCAGGCTACGTTATGTGAAAAAGTTATAACTGTGGTTGTAGCAGAACCCCTCGCTCTTTTAATTTGATCTTTATTTATTCATTTATTTTCTCTCTTTTATTTATTTGTTTCTTCTAATCCTCCCTAACAGTCATTTTTATTTTATCTTAATTATGTTTCCATTGTACTCTGCCCTGTTTATGTTCGTTAAATGATGAAAATCAATAAAGAAAAAAATGAGAAACATTTTTTCAAATTTTGGCGTTTGAACTCAAAGCTTCAGTGTGTATCTTGGCCAAAAACAAACAGAGCAACAAGCTGAGTAAATGTTTGTCTTTTGTTATTATTTTTGCTTGAGAGACGATGAGCAGAAGAAAATCCAAACTGTGTGTTTAAACTCCCGACCAATGCTAATAGTTTTCTGTTTCTGTCTTTAAGGTCACAACAGGCGTTCAAGATTCTCAGATATTATAGATACAGACGTATTTTCCAACAGTGTGCAGATTCAATATGAATACGTTATGCACACTTTCTCACTCTCACTCTCACTCTTCACGGTAATGGACACATTTTGTCCAAGCGTAATGAGTCTTGATCTCAATTCATACTTACACACCCACACACACACCCACACACACACTATGGTTGTTACAGATACAAGAAACTGCAGCCACCAGTCTGTAGATTTTGTTTAGTCTTTGCATTAGATGACCGTCGCCCAAAAAAGGAAATTCCTCAGTGTCACACCATGAGGGGGAAAAAAACATCACAAAAACAAGATATAATACTACCAGAGCGCGGGGGCTGTGATTGGTGAGTAGCCATGTGAGGGGGTGGTACAAGCTGCAGAGAGTGGGAGGACGCGGGGGGATGGGGGAGATGTTTGGAAGTCGTACTAAGAAAGGAGGGGGTCGAGAACAAGGCAGCGAGTGTGATATATGGAGAGGAGAAATGTTTTGGGGGTTGCAGGAGCCCTCTCAGGAAGCAGGAGGTTTGCTGTGTGTGTGTGTGTGTGTGTGTGTGTGTCTCTTGGGAGCCTGAGGTTCATGTGGAGACCAGATGTCTGTCGTCCTGTCAGGATATGGGGGATCACTTGGGGTTCCCCGCCAAAACGATGAGACTGCTGAGACGCACACACACATTTATCACAAATCTTTCCCGCCAAAAACCCCAAACAACTCAATTTCCATTTTGGGATTTTCATTCTGTCACTCTCGGCCCTCTCATTGGCCGTCATCCTGCTCGGGATGTGGCGTGAAATGCTTTCTTTGTATCGCTGGAGGCCTCCGCGCTCAGAGAAAACAACGGACGCTCCAGCAGTTCATGGTTTGAAAACATGATGTTGACACTGTAGGTTTTAAACAGCGGCCCTCGCTCCGTGTGGTTTGTCGCACCAAAGTGTGGGTCAAAGCCCACAGACTGAAATATATCTGTGGGCTGCCTAGTAAAAACAAAAACATACCATACATGCTGAAGCAGCTGCTGCCAGAAAATATCAAGAGAGAAAAAAACAACACGAGGGTGTATCAGAAACAATGCTCTGTAATTGTTTTTGGCTTTAACCTTCACAATAAGAGCTCTTCTCAATGGATGATTAACCCTCTGAAGCCGAAGCAGTTTCAGGGCGTTTTCTGACTTGTAACATTTTACTCTAACAGCACAATTATTGCTAGAAGTACAAGAGTGCAGTATAAGACAGTTATGATGCCATAAATCCTAAAAAAGAAAGAAAATAAATGCAGGTTGAATGAACTTAATATATATTTTAATAGTTTGTTTTTGAAATATTGAATTTAACTTTAGATTTCTTTTATTTAACCAGTGTTACAAATATTAGGGAAGAAAATGTGGGTGCTACCTGCTGTACATATTGAACTACTCACTCTCCTTGTTGCTCTGTGTAAACAGCCTCATTTCAGTCTATGATTCAATGAATTTTTGTGATGTGGCTGTTGCTCACAGCTGAGTCGTTCATAGCCACCCAGCTGCGCTGATGAGCAAAGAATTTTCTGGTTTGTGGAAATGTTTTATATTAAAATTTAATTTTGATCAAATGTAACTTTTATTTTATTTGGTTACCCTTTCTGGCATTTGTCACCCATGATACACTCAAGAAAAGTTGAAAACCTGCATGTTTTTACAGCTTCCGTCTGTGATAAATGGTGTAATTTTGGTGATTTCTTAAAGGAAACATGCTTTTCCGGTTTTGGGGTTCCGAGGATTAACCCGTGGAGGAAGTACATCCATCAGGAAATAGACAATCTGAGCTTCAGATATGTCTGAATAAACATGGCAGCTTCTGCAACAACACAGACTTCAAACCAAACGAGGCTTTAAGGATTAAAATATGGTCACTGCGGGCTTTCTGCCTGTACTGCTGCCACATTAGACTGCCAGTCCGTCGCCTTTACACAACCAGCAGCTACAGGAATGAGAAAGAAAAGTGATGAAGACAGAAACACGCGTACAGGATAATCCGGTTCTCTGTGGGATTCCAGTGACATGCGGTGTCAAAGCAGTGTCAACACGGACGACCGAATACGGCACATTCCTGCTGCCAAAAGTGACATTCCCCGCTGGCTACGTGAGACAGGTCGCTCCCACACGGCTATTTTCATGCCTGGTAAACTGAGACAAGTTCCTTATAAGTCTGAGGCTCCTGAGTGTGAACATGGTTAATATGAGCATAAGAGGATTTTCCCAAAGGATACAAACACTCGGACTGTTGTTTCAGTAAAACTGACTCTGCTGAAGTCCTTATTACAACATACTGAATACCAGCAGGAGCAGGTGGATGCTTTTTACAGATCCTCAGACAAAAAACAGCCAAAAAGGTCGTCTTTGCAAGCAGCTAATTATCAGCCATATTTACATTATTAGACCCAGTTTGTAGGTCCGGTTAGAGCGACAGGACCGGTGGAGGATGAGTCAAACAACTCAGGACTTTGACCCAGGAGACTCATGTTTGTGTCCCTAATGTTTTACACAATATATAATGCAATATATATATATATAGAACTGTTGATATGATTATCAACAGTTCTATATTTAGTATATCAGCTCGAGGCTTCTCGGGCTGATTATCACACATTTGGAAACCGCAGAAGGCAGTTAAGAAACAATTACTTCCTCATCGTGTTACAGATTCACGTCATTGATTTATGTGCGTGTAAGAGCGACTTTTCGCTGGAAGTATTTCCTGACGCTGCTGAGAGGGTAAATGATGATGAAATGTTTCACAAGTGGAGAAATCATCCAAGAACCGAGAAGTCGACATGTTTAGAGTCGAAGTGGACTGAGAGGACAGTGATTCTCAAACAGCTGACTGACCTGTGCATATGTGTCTACCAGGATAATCTAATTCTGCTTAATGAGAGAGGGATGAGAGCCATTTATGGAAGGAAACAGCAAACATGCTGCAAAACTTTCATTCCCTGCAAGAGAGCAAAACTGATTGGCTTTCCACTGTGTGTTATTGATGCATATCTCAGGACATGCAGCTCTTCACGTGCTTTTATTCTTCATGGAAAAAATTATCTGCCCTTCTGCTTGGCATCTTTTTTCCTTCTGGCTCATATTTGTAATTACAAGCTCACTATTTCCAAGAGTCCCGGGAAAAAACAAGGCTGAAGCGGAGTCGACACGGGGACGAGCGCTTTTTACAACAACGGCAAACAAACCTTGGTTTTCCATTAACTACACTGCAGTAAATCTACCTCAAACAACAGAGAAAAGCACCATTCATTTCCCCTATCAGCCTTTTTAAACTCTATGCTCAACAGGCTTTTTTAGAAGCACTGCTTGTTTGTTGTTGTATAGGAGGTCCATACATATTTAATCTCCACAGAAGACGGCGGAGCTGTTTCTGGCAGCACTATCAGGACTTCCTGTTTTCCAAAGGAAGCTGGAGGTTGTGGCTGACAGGATCTCATCAGGCGTGAGTGACTGTGGCAGGACCCACATGATCTCAGACAGAAATAAGAAGCTGTAATCTCCACTTCAGTCAATAAGAAGGAGGGAAAAAACTTTCCATGGAATGTTTGAGCTTCTCCTGGACTTCGACAACAGGGATCAACTAAACTCATGTTACTCTCAGGCTGTTTCTACTATATGCTGGTGCAACAGAGGAAACTATCTCAGGTGATTACAGAAAGAAAAGAATATTACCTCCATAGGGGCATGTTTTTGGTTTGTTCGTCGCCAAGATTACAGGAAAACTACTGGCCCTATTTCCATGGTGGAAGGGTGCAGCACGAGCCGTGGAAAAAACTTGTTAAATTCTGGAGCGACTCCGAATCACGGGGCAGACACTGCGGCTGCAATCTTACATTAATTTTCACCGTCGATTTATCTGCCATGCATGCAAAAGTCAACATATAATAAAAAGCTGTGTTTTTATTATCATTGTTTACACAGCATTCAAAATATTCCACCCAGGACACACCTACACACACACCTTTACATCCTGTCCTTGCTCTTATGATCCACCCTTTGTTCAGATATAAATGTTTAACATACAGCATGGTATAAATACATACTGGTGTTTGCTGAGTTATCAAATATTAACCCTCTGAATATCACAGCTCGCCAGTAGGTTTGAAAGGCAATTTTTCTTAAAATTTTTAATTAAATTGCTGATTGTCCTTGAAGGAATTATGTGTCACAAAGGCTCCAAATCTTAGGGATATCTTATTGAAATAACTTCATCCTTTATATACTATTCATTCTTATTGAATCCCGTAAAAAAGATTAGATTCTGCGCTCCTCAGTGCAACAGAAAAGCCACAAATGACTTGACAGAAACCAACAGTTGTGACAAAAAATCAGCACGACTTGGACTGAAATGCAGGTTGTTTTCACAGAGCAGAGAGGAGAGGACAAGACAGCTTGCAAGGCAGATTGTACACTACACTAAAAGTCGCTCAGGGGTGAAAGATGAACCGGTGATCTGCTACACAGGGAGATTAACAGGAGATAAACCTCTTCAGACGACCAGTACACTGTTTACAAATCAAGCTCCGACTGCTTTCACTAAAACGCTTCATGAACCTGAACAATAACTTGATTTATAACACTTGCATGAATGGAAGAAAGAGTAAAAAAAAATTCAAAAAGAAAGGCGCCCCATGAGGACATGATAGCAATAGATTTGAAGGAGGATGGCACAGAGATGACAGGACAGATAGGTTGAAACATAATCGAGAAGAATGAATGAAAGTCTTGATGGTGGAACAAGGGAAACGGAGAGTGCAGAGAAAGAGAGTTCGCTCGCTGAGAAACACAGAGAGCTATGTGAATGAGGAAGAAGTCTCCTTCCCTCCCACTCCAGTGACAATCTGAGGCCAGCTGGCCGAGCCAAAGCATCCATTCACTAACAGGCTTCCAGGAAGTGATTTTCAGGGGAAAAAAGACAATCCAGCGATCTTCTCTCAGACTCTGTCAGGCCTTTGCCACCAACACCCGGGCGGTGTCAGAGCTGGTTCCCACAACTAATCCTGAGTGACTCTTTAACATTTTCACCACTGAAACACTGATTCTCATCATGGAGTGTAAAAGAAGTGGACGTAGCTAATGTGACGCCACCCACTGGTTTGCACACTACTGTTTTGAAGCTAAAAACACTGTGACAGCCACGGGTCAATGGAGAAAATCAGGGGCCAGTGGTGACAGTGATGACAGATCGGATGCAATATTGGAGCAATGTCAAAAAATGAACAGTTAAAAAATAGATATTTCTGTGCCTTAGTGCCATACCTGACATAGTAGGTTTGCTCCAAACTGTATAATTTCACTGAATTAACTGTTACCTCTGCCAAGGACGTCTTTTTTTGGGTAGGTTGTCCCATTGGCAGCAGCCTAACAGCCTGATTTTCATGAAATTTGGTGGAAGGATATAGAATGAACAAAGGAAGATTTCGGAGTGGATAAACACAATATTTTTCACTTTTGTTGACATTGTGAGATAGGGAATGGACTTGGTACATAGTGTTTGCTGCGGCAGTTACCATATCTCATCACGCAGCCATTAGACTACCATTAGGCTAATTGCTTAAGATCTTTGCTAGTTTCCTGGCACAGTGTCTCCATGTTGGTGAGATAATATAAAGGGATTCCAGTTGAAGTTTTAAAATGCTTTTCTCTGTAAATGTGCAGGAAAATATCTACCATTGAGTGAAATACCATAAGAAGTTCCCCTGAAAGTGACGTTTATCAGGACAGAATGAGTCCAGACTACAATGTTTCTATTTATATACACAGTTTTTGTCTGTATTTATATTTTTAAAAAGTAAGCGTCCATTTACAGAATGTTTTTCTTTTATGAAACTGGAGCGTCAGCGCGAAACATGACGAGCCACTTTCCATTTCTACATTCTGCAGTGAAATGTTTCCACATTCTTCGGGTTGAAAACACGCCTGCATTAACTACCAAACACACATAAATCGTGGCTGCTGTACAGTGCCGTCCTGTCAGGAACCCTTCCAATAAAAAAACAGCTCTTGTACGGCGAGTAACATACTACAGTAACAAAACGAGAGCTTGGCAACAGAAAGCAACACACGGATGTAGGTCACACAGTCAAACAGTAAGCGGAGAGAGAAATATTCAATCAGGATGTAGTTCTAGATTTCCACTTCAGGTCACTTTCCATTTTAAAAGCAGGAATGGGAGAAGGGCTGACTGATGTGAGGCTTTATTCCTTCAGGAAAATATTCCCCATCAGACCGTCTGAAGGTCGCCATGTCACAGAGACGGCTGGCTGTGGTGGGAATCTGATGGAAACGGTTAACTGTGATGAAGTGGGTGGTAAGAGGCTGAGGGAGCCGGGCGGAGTTCAACTTTCTCAAGGCATGAAAGCCGACTGAACGCTCGGCGGGGGGGCTGTCACACTGGAATGACTGCTCCTTTGTTCCTCCCTCACTCGGCCTTTGTTACTGGACGAGAAAGACGGGTATTTTGTCTTTCCCATGTATGTGCTGCAGACAGGTGTGCAGGAGTTGTGCTGCATGATTCATCTGTGCAGAATTTACTGTAAGAAGGCCGAGTCCCTGCTGCACGTTGTCCCTCGCTCACTTTCCTGACCGATAACAGCGAAATGTAGCCCTGATGCACTGTATGTACAGTAAAGCTCTGCACCATACTCCAGCAGACAGATTTCAATGGTGTGAAAAGTATTTAGACTGCTTCGCTTACTTTGGTAAAAGTACTGGTACCACACTGCAGAATTACTGCACTACAACTAAAAGTCCTGTATACAGAAATTTAAAAAAGTAATAGCATCAAAATGTACTTATTTTGCAGAATGGCCCCACTCAGATTATTGTATATATTCCAAATACTGTATTATTATTATTATTGGTGCTTTTATGGAAGCAGCATTTTAATTTCAAGGTAGGGCTCATTTTAAC
This sequence comes from Serranus cabrilla, assembly GCA_903364295.1. Taxonomy (NCBI): domain Eukaryota; kingdom Metazoa; phylum Chordata; class Actinopteri; order Perciformes; family Serranidae; genus Serranus; species Serranus cabrilla. The sequence goes on from CAFUXE010000925.1 coordinate 155,485, forward strand.
GAGTTAATGTAGTGTTATGATATTAATTTGAAATTGATCGTGGTTTTTCATGTTTAATCTTGACCTAAAAAGTAAATAAGAGCTAAAAAATTTAAATATTGAAGTGAAGAACAGGTAGCTCAAAACTGTGCAGCACTTGAGTAAATGTTCTTCACTGAAATTGGTTTGTGTAGGTTGTAAAAAGTGACAGATATATATTAGAGAAATAAACTGACACTGTTAAATATTTAAAGAAAGTGTAAAACTAAAAAATGTGGAGTTTTGTGCAGCAGAATGAGTGTCACCCTCCCACCCATCAGTGGCTCGGCCCTGGTGGAGGTCTGTGCTCTCCAGGTGCATCTCTAGTTTTGAACAGTGACTTTAAAGCTGGAGAGACCTACCACCACGTGATGAAAGAGCAGCTCCCAGGGCCTCGTCAGCCCCTGGTTCAGCATCATGTCAAGGAAGTCGTAGATGAAGTAACCTGTGAGGATAGAGAGCGTTTAGCCAACATTAATGACATGTTTAGGTTGAGCGGTTCATTAATCAGCGGCAGCATGGCACATTTCTGTGACAAGAGAAGCCTCGAGCATATCAAGTGCGTCAGGGGGGACCCTGCTTCCATGACGACAGCGATGGCAACCAAGATGTGTCTTGGAGAGGGGCTATTCATATCCACCAACACCACCCCTCCGCCACTAGCTGTATCCATGGTGACAGCTATTCACAATGCTGGAAAAATAATGAAGTGTTGAGGATCGAGGGGTCCGAGGGAGCCGAGGGGGTTTTAGGGAGACTGGAATAATTTGACACCAGGACGTTTCTGTTGTGACATGTTTGGGTCCGTCTCACCATAAACAGACGTAGAACAAATCGATGTCAGAACATTCAGATCAAGCATTTGATTGGACATAATAGTTCACATTGTTTCATGAGAGCGTTGACAATGGACGGGGGAAACTCCACGCCAACGTAGTCTTTTCAACAAAAGGGTTTTTTTTTTTCATGAAGAGGTCGAGTTTGGGTCGAGTTTAGCCATAAACAGCCAATTGGAGCCGTGCGTGACCCATCAAGTAAAAGGGCCAATTGACTGACATGCCTTTTCTTGCCACTGTGTTTTTATAATGACTCATACAGTTCAGTTTGACACGTGTACTAAAAACACACAGGTGGAAAAAGAACGACTTGGTGAAAAATAAAATATAAATGGATCTTGCTTCTTTAAGCAGAGTGATACCCTTCATGGCATGGTGCCAGCATGAAGCTAATGTCGACCCTGAGAACAAAGGAATCAGATACTACTTGACTTTCTGTTGGCTTCCAACCAAACAGGAGGGAAAAATAGGGTTCTAGTGTAATCCTCCAAAGCAATGCATTTGCTATTTTTTCTACCAGTTAATCAAACAACTGGGTTCCAGGCTGATACAACACGCTCTCTGTTGCAATAACCCAGTTAAGTGCAGGAAACCTGATTAGGACACTTGGTGCAGTCTGACACTGCAGCATGTAAACATCCGACTGCTGCGGCTTAATGCATAACAGTTCAGATCTATTTAGTGGGATTGTATAAGGTACCAATCTATAGTTAGTGTGTTATTTACACTAGATGGGAATCGGCACGCCCCAGTTTAGAGACAGGAGAACCGAAAGGAAGCTCAGCAACGCACTGCTGTAAAAAAGTATTTTAACCTATAGAAAACCCCCCCGAAAAAAATATCAGTATCTGTGTTGGTGTACAGTAAATTTTGAATATTTGCACCGCTCTACATTGCCGTCAGACAGCCCTGCTTAAGTTTATGCAGAAGCTGATAACTGAAGCGGTTTTATCCTCCATTCAAGACTCCTTTCACAATAACAGTAATTTTAAGCTGCAGAGCTCGGTAGCTGCTGGTATACAAAAGCCTTGAACATTTAGTTTGTTTGTGTTATTATGTGACTTTGGTTTTATTAAGGGTTCATTTGGATTCAGCAAAGTCGAACAACACAAATTAACGAACCAATCGAGGCAGCGGTAGGCCAGAAACTCCCGTGATCTGCAATGTAAAATGACTGTTTTTGTCAGTGCAGTCTGGTGGTTTTGACAAGTGCATAGATCAGCTTCAGTCCCCCCAGCGTAAACTTTAACAGGGCTGTCTGACAGCAGAGGTAAAGTAGTGAAGATATTATAAATACAGCCTACACTGAAAGTGTAATTGCATTTTTTATGTTGCTGAAAGAGTTTGTGCTGCCGGCCCTGTCCACAGCAGCATCCACTCCAAACTGGGGACGTGCCGTCCTCCATCTGCTGTGGATAATACACTTACTATGGACAAGACCTCATACAACCCCACTTCAAAAAATCTGAACCGTCCCTAAAGGCCCATTACACAGTCTTACACACATGGACCGTCCCTCTGCAGGACATTGTTCTCCACACTGAACAAGGTCTTCATTCAACAAGTGGAGAATCATTTATGGCATGTTTGCAGCGCTGTATCCCAGCGAGCCGCGCCGAATGCAAACATCTGGTGGATAAAACTCCCGCTGCAGCAGAATCACACCACATCTCTGGTGGGAGGGCTGGGCGGGAGAATGACTCCCCTTCTTGTTACCACTGGCGTCTGACGTGCACTGCGCGCATAAATCGACTGACTTTTTCGGCAGTTACTGTCTTGGTGATGTCACATGACTGTACGGGGTTACGCCTGGTGCCTTGGACTGATAATAAAGCCCCCCATTGATCTTCACATACTGCCCCTAGAGTTGCCATCTTCCTGGGCCGGGCTTCCTGAAAGAATGTCAAACATCCTGGGAATCCTTGTTCTCTGGCACGGATCCAATAAATGTGAGGATATAGGAGGACTCACGTGCCAAAAGTTGCTCTGGAATACTTCAAGATTAATGAGAAAAAGTAAGAAAAAGGGCAAGTCTCTATTTTAAGAATGTGGGGTTGCTTGTGCACTTTGGTTTGAGAAATCTAATTCATGCAAGGCTCTGATTTTGTTTACAGAAAGGAGCCAACGCTGTGGATTCAAGGTTGCATTTCAGTTGCGAAAAAATATTATTTACCGGACAAGTGAAGTTCAGTCAAGTTAAAAAGTTTACATGAGGTCAGAGTCAGATTAAAACACACCCCAGAACCATTAATGTCCATCTCTAATTCAAACCTTCATCCTTTTACTAGCCTGGAACCAGGCAGGAAAAGGAGACAAACCAGGACAGATAACGCCACTTCCTCATTCACCCGTATGATGGCAGCACCTATGGGTGCACTCGGTCTTTGTGTCTCCCTTTCTCACACACACAGAGCACAATCTGTTACACTGCAGGAGTGCTGACAAGCTACTCACCGATAGAAAACGACACCAAAGCGTGAGAAAACACGGAGTGAGTTTCTATCAAATCTTCGGCCATCTGAGGGTGATGGAAAAAGCTGGAAAGACACAAAAACAGAAGTTTAGATAACTGAATAAACGTCCACTTTATCGCACATAATTAAGGTAATTATACAGTTAGCTTCTTTGATATCTAGATCTAAGTTACCCAGGTAAAAAAAGTAGGTCACTATGGACTTTACAAGGACACTTTTACTTTCTGTATTTAATTTAAAATATATAACATGTACTCTTAAAATGTGTACTTCATAGTAAGTGTCTTTTAGTTCATCTTCAACTTGTAAAAATAAATTAAGACTTTTAAAAAGTATACTAAATTTCAAATTCTTCTCTTTTCTGGTAAATGAGTGCACTTGTTGTAGTATACTTATTTTCAAGTCCTCAGCAATACAATGTTTGTATGCTTTAATAGAAGATAATTTAAGTATACCTATAAAAAGTGTACTTTAAATTTTGAAAAAAAGTACACTTATTTTCAAGTCCTTTGTTATTAACTACTAACTATCGTAATCGTGAAATCTTTTCCCCTGGTTTTAAAGGCTGCATTAATAAAGTAAAATTATTAGTTATTTCTTTTCCTTTATCCACTTTTCCATTATTTCCACATTACTGGCTATTTTTCAAAACTAATTTTGTCAATGCATTCAACAATCAATCCTACAATACTGTCTTAATGTTGATATCGAGGTATTTGGTAAAAAATATTGTGATATTTTCTCCACATCGCCCAGTCTTTCTTTATTCTTGCTTTATTAGAAGTGTCATTGAGAATACATGAACAGTTCATTATAAGCTGAGCTTCATTTTTGTGTGTTGCAAAAAAATCAGGGCAAAGCAAATTTAAAGCACACTTTGAATACAACGGCGCCAAAATCCAGCATCCATTTATGAACCCATGCTTTCAACATAAACATCAGATCAGATGCGGCTGCATTGACAGTTTTCTTTCGTGTGCACTCACCACAGCACTGCCCAGATCGCGGTGATGAAGCTGTGCACGACGGATGTGGCGATGTTTCTCCATTTCCACGCATTCCTGCGGGCAGACTCGGGCATGGACAGCTTTCCGATCCCGAGGTTGACCAGTCTGAAAAACCCGACGGAGCCCCCGGTGGTGAGGATCACTGAACTCAGCTCCATGGCTCTGATTTGTGTTTACTTTGAGTCAAGACTTAACAGGCCACAAGTGTCCCCCAACGTGGACGGTTTGGACGCACCGGAGCCTCCGGCTGAGCTCCGCGCGGACAGACGACGAGTTGTTTCCGACGACCGAGAAAATCACGCTAACATACCGGTGTGTCACTGATCATCCCTGCGTGTTTCTACCACGGGTATTGTCCAGAGAAAGAAGGCGTGGGCGCGTCTGTCAAGTGATTAAATGTTTGTGATGTTTTTCTGTAATATTGTCCTTTCACAGAAGATGTGTCTCCGCAGGTGTGACCAGTGGAAGTGGGTAATGACTTTGCGCCTCCCTCACTGTTGTGAAACCGCCCTGTTGTAAAACCTCATCCTCCGCTTGTGTAACTTTTTGACATCAACGCAGAAACCAAACGACGGATTTTCCCCGCCCTACTACGAAGAGGCGCGGCCAGGAGCACGTTTCATGTGTTGTGTTGTGTTGCGTTCAAGTGCAGACGGAAAAATCACAAAAGTCCAGACATAGTTCTATTGCTATAGAAGGCAGAGGAGGAAGAAGTATTCAGACTATTTACTGAAGTAAAAGTAGAAATACTGGGTGTGAAAGTGTGAAATCAAACTGTGTAACTCCTTTTCCTTCTGCAGGAAGACAGCTAACAATGATATACATATCATGCACATTATTACTTTCAATTCATGTGCAGTATTACCTTTTTAATATCATGTTCAATATATATTACAATATTTTTTTCAGGGTTTTTCTCCTAATCATGAGCAATATTATCTTACCTTCAGACTAAATATTATTACCTTTCAGCATCATGTCCAATATTACCTTTTTAATATAAAAAATCCAAACGTGCAATACTATCTTATCATCAAGTGCAATATCCTTTCCACATCAAGTGTAATATTGGTCTACTTTTGTTTTATTCCTATTTATTTTATCTTTTCCATTACATTTTATTTCATAAAGTACTTTGTAACATTGTTAAGAAAAGCTGTATATAAATAAAGTGTATTATTATTATCATTATTATCATTATTATTATTATTATTATTATTATTATTATTATTATTATTATTGTTGTTGTTGTTGTTTTGTTGTTATTATTATTATTATTATTATTATTATTATTATTATTATATTTCCAATATTATTTTTGGAAGCATTGTCATGCGCAATATTACTTTACAATTTGCTTCACAATCACTTAGTTTGCTCCAAAGGGTCATGATAAATCTGGGGGTGTTAGATGATGAATTGGGTGATAAAGAAGAAGAAGAAAAGAAAGTCTGCTCTGCTTAATAGAAATCTCTCTAAAAAGTCATTAATATCTGAAGTATAACAAAGGGGACTCCAACTGCCACTTTTGTGAGGGTTCAAAGGCCAAAAAGATTGGAAACATCCGGTCAAATATTGAACAACTCTCAACACTTGTTTTTATGTAGAATTTTAATTTGAAAACTACCTGGTACAAGCTTCTTGGTATATTTGGCCAGTGGTTGTCGGCCCTGACCGGACCTGAAAAGTGAGATAAGTGGAGATAAGGCAGCCAACAGAAAGCCTGACATACCTGTTGAACGAACAAATTTTCAATTCAATTATACATCAGGTAATTATAATAACATTGTTAATTATGATACATTATTGTTTTATTTGCAGCATGTACTCGATTTGTGCTCATATAAAACAACAAAAACATGCATCCAGGTAGGTTTTGTTACGATGTACAGTAAAGGATTTCTGGCAGAAACTCCGTAATGCACCAGAGTAGTGTCTGACAAAGGAAGCTGTAAAGTACGAAGAGCACCTGAAGGCAACACCGCTTTTCAATTACATATAATCCACCGTGGATTTATGGGAATAGTAGTTTATTTCACATATTACTCATAAATATGTAACGCATTGCATGGTACTTTTGTACCGCACAACATCTATCATACACGTCTGTAATTTGACGTAATAAATTAAGCTTTAAACATGATGAATATTTGACTTTTCACTGTTTCATTCATTAAAAATGGGGAAAAACAGTGCTCCGCTCATTCAAGCCAAAGCCTGCGGCCATGATCTTGAATGACTGCTGAAATATTCGATGTTTCAGCGCCACCTTCCGGTTAAAGGTCATTAAAACAACAGCAGCTCCCATAACTGTCCTGTCAGTGGTGCTGTCAGCCTGTGAAACTGATTATTAAACCAGAATAACAAATGCAGGTAAATACAGACTACAGTTACATCTGCTGAGCTCCTGAGCTCGTCACCTGACACTTAACCATTTTATTTAATATTTCAATATTACATATTCATAGTTTGAACATTTACACCTGTGTTATCATAAAGCTTATGTCTCTGTATGTACACAATAAATAAATGTGGCTGTTAATACGAATTGGAATAATTTATCTGACTTGGTCATGATTGATAAACTTAACACATTTTAGTTTAGATCACATTCACACAGTTCAGTATTTAAAGGAACTGTATACACAGAACACTGATTTATATTCTCATTTCCTTTTTATTTTTGATAATCCATCAAGTATTTTATTTTGTTTATACTTCATAACTGATGACCTGGTGAATAAGGAGAATACAATTTCCCTTGCAAAATTTTAACATTTTTCCACCTGCCTTAAAGTGTAGCCTGTCCTCACTTAGTCTCTTTATTTAGCCTATAAAATATAGAAACATCAGTCATGACAGTTAATTGAACAAAGAAATAAAAGTGTGTCACTTCATCACATGAATGTTCAAACCAACTGCAGTCAAACTGTGTATATCTACAGATATATAACATTTAATGTATTATTTATTGTCCATATTACAAAATAGCAGCCATGTAAGTATCAATGTCATGAGTATTTTATGTATATAATGTACTGTATGTATATGTATTTAATGTCTTATTTCTTATTTTTATATCTTTGTAACCTGTATCTGAAGCTGCTGTGGCGACTGAATTTCCCCACTGTCAGACAAAGAAAGTCTTAATATTAACAATAAGAAAAAAATAAGAACCATCAAGATTTTCAGACTCCTTCAGACAAACATCTCTATGTACTACCATTGTGTTTTCTCACCATGACTCAGCACTTTTAGACAACTGCCTAGCTTCCATCAATTTACTGCCAGTTCTACTCAACCATGACTCAGCACTTTTCCTACTACTTCCACTGTTCCCCTTCAAGCCACCATAGCAGTGTAGCATCAGCTCTACAATGAACTAAAAATATTCCACATATTTTTATACATGGTACTTGGAATATTACAACTTTTCATTAAATTCATCTTAATTCCACCCAATCCCTCTTTTCAAACTACATCATCATGCAGTATAGCAACTTTTCTTCAGGAATATCACTCTCTGGTTGCATGTTGTTTTGCACAACAGGCCATATAACCCTTAAGGTCTTTCCAAAATATAACAGGCTATAACATGTGCAACCATAAATCATAAAAAAAAAAAAACCTATCTCCATTACTCCAATCAGGTAAATTATAATTGCATTGTCCAATATAAATAATTCTCTCTGTGTTATGGTAGTCTGTCTGTATTGTATTGTTCCTAATAATGCATTTATTGTGGTTTAAGGTGCTAATACTTTTCTATTTGTTGTTAATGTGTTTTTTTTTAATTTATTGTTATTTTATTAATGCTTCTTTCTAATTTAGCTATAAACTTTTTGCTGCTGTAACACTGGAAATGTCCTCATTGTGAGACTAATAAAGGAACATCTAATCTGATCTTGTCTTATCTTATAATTCTTACTATTTTCTTCCAGTTTCTTGCCGAAAATCTTCTACATTAGATATCATCGTCTGATAAACTTCTTCTTCCTGTGAGGTGTCAGCAGTTTATCTTCCCCGCTCACCAGCAGCGACAGTGAGAATAATCGCCTCCATGGCTGCCCTGCTGTCTGTGGGAGGAGCTCGTGGTCAGCACGCGATTCCGGCTGCCTGTCACGCGGGCAGCTCGCTCTTGTACGACGCACGTTGTTTGTTCTCCTGCGGATAAGAAAGCGGAACCCAGCCGAGCGAGGACCGGCCTCTCACAGCGGATGCTTGGTTCCTGACTTTAGTGTTTCGGCGGAAGAAAACAGGTGAGCACAGACACACGGAGGCTCCAGAGGTTAATGAATAAATGCTGGAGAGGAAGAGAGAGGGGCTGCGGGTTGTGATGCTTTAACAGGCTGCAGCGCCGTTTAGATCGAGTCCTGTTTTCTGTCAGCTTTGCATCTGCAAACACAGTGTGACATGTGCACGATTTTAATAGCATGGTTGTTATGTATGGGACGTTATGTATTGTGTGTCTCTTGTCCTCTGTGGCTGTATAAGGAAGTAATGGATGATACTAGCAAAACACAGAAACACAGGACAGGCATTCAAGAGTTTAAGTGTTTGTTTGCTCTAAGAAATGTGCAAATGTGAGTCAAAAGCAGCTTAATGTAAAGGCTGTGTGCACAGAATGGATTCATGGTTAAAAATACATAATGTACCTTCAATATAAACTGTTTTTTTCTGTTTTTACCTCACCAGGTTTGTCCCATTGACATAAAATACCTCTTTTACAGAGAAGATCTGGGAAAGATTAGCACTCTGTTTTAAACAGTGAACATAAAAGCATTAAGATTTCACCATAGTTTAAAGTTCATTCAGGTTTGTGTTTTGAAGCTTCAGATTAGTCTGTAGAAGGACCGACAACAAACACAAAATAAAAGGTTGTGATTTCCATGCATCAAATTTAGAATAAGTAGGAAGGCTTTTTTTTAAACAAAGATTAGTTTTTTAAAATACAAATGCCAAAGTGACTGAGTAAATGAGGCAAATTCACTAGAGTAGAAAACACTAATGAAAACTCTGCACCTGTATCCTGTTTCTCCTTTGCAAAGCCAGTTGTAACTGGAGCCGGGCGTCCTAACAACAGTCAGGTTTCCTTCATGTCTTGCAGGAATGAATCAGGAACAAGAAAAGCAGCAGCAGGAGGAGGAGGAGGAGGAGGTGACTGGGATGGTTTGTGAGGAGGCTGACCTGAAAGATGGACAGTAAGTCGACCCAGGTTTTTGCTATGAAAGCGTTGGAGGTTTTCCTTCACTTTTTCTCTTTTTCTTCCCTGTGTGTTTACAAAGGATGAAGGAAGTGACGGTGGGGGAGCAGAAGGTGCTGCTGGTCCGCACTCAGGGCCAGTTCAGTGCTGTTGGAAGCCAGTGCTCCCACTATAACGCTCCTCTAGTCAAAGGTGAACCTCCAGTCTCTGAAAACCAACATCTGAATGAATAAGTTAATGAAATGTTTTGCATTGAATCTGTTGTTTAACATGTTGTCTGGTCATCCAGGAGCTCTGATTGGTGACAGAGTGAGGTGTCCTTTTCATGGCGCCTGCTTTAACGTCAGAACTGGAGACATCGAGGAGTATCCAGGTCTGGACTCTCTGCCTTGTTACAAGGTAAAACACGTCGACACTAATCATCAACACTAATCAAAGGTTCGCCATGTTTTAACATGAATGAATACAATCTATCAATCAGGCTTAATTTGTATAGCACCTGTCATACAAGTTAGTGCAGATAAAAAGGGCAAGACCAAAAAAAATCAAAGCAATAAAAATGCTGAAAATGTAATTTAGATTAAAAAGCTATAAAACAGTAATACTTATGAAATAGTAAGTAGATGAAAATATAAATAATGACAATAAAATACATGTATTTTTGAAAGCTTTAATAATAACAAACACAATGTAGACTTTAAGTTTGAATATTATCTTTTAAAACCAAACCGTGCAGTCGTTTAAGTCGGGGAAAAGTTGCAAAGTCATTCTCTGCTGATTAAAGATTAAATTATTAGATTTCATCTCTTTGTACCAGGTAGTCACACGCCCACTGACATGGTTTCCAAACAGAAGAATGTTTAGGCGTGTTCTGTAATAAAATCAAGAGATTCAGATTTATAAAGAAAAAGGTAACGCCTGATCTCCAAACAACAGAAAGCCACATCTGTCATCATAGAGCTCAGCAGCCTAAAATGGGTGTGTTTTCCTTTTGACAGTTTTTTTTCGCTGTAATTGTTTGAGGCGATGTCTGTGCACAGATATTACTCTGCATGTGCACATTTAGATTAAACACCATGTTGAGTGCATTTTGTTTAACCTACAGGGGCAAGAAAAGTGCAAATTTCATTATTTATTTTCATTTCTAGTTCAGTAAGCAGATGTCACTTCCTCACTCTTTCAAATCATTTCCTCTTTTTTCCATAATGGATCCTGCTGCATATCAATGTCCGGATATAAAAAGATTTTGACAGAATGATTCCTCCTGTGCTACAGTGTGATCTGTACACACTGACTGAACTTTCTTTCTATTTCACAGGTAAAAGTCGAGGATGGCAAGGTTTATGTTTCCATCAACAAAAATGTAAGTGATGACACATTAAATAGGTAAAAATGATCACAATGGTTCCTTTCATTTTGTGTTAAAATACACAATCTTAAACCGTGCCCTTGTTTGTTTTTGCCTCTCAGTCTCTGAAGTTGACGAGGCGAGTGAAGGAAATGTGCAGCAAGAAGCCGGACAGCAAACACACGGTGCTGCTGGTAGGAGGAGGTCAGCACTGCAGTTAAATGAATAATGAATACATTTGTTTGGGTGCTTTCAAATCCCTGATTGTGGGATTTGCTTTACATGCATGTTGAAAACTTGATTTTCTGTCATTTAATACAAATCTATATAATCTAGAAAATTTACATTGGCAAAGTGACATTTTGCAAGAATAATCTCTTCTGTTAGATGTCTCATTTATTAAATTAAAACCAAACAAGTCAGTTATTGCCAGTAAAAAAAACCATCGCTGTCTTTTTTAAGTCAACAATATAATACACAGTGAAACACAAAACATGAGTGGAAAAAAATACACTTGGATGATATTAACATGCTGATTTTGTGTGACCTTCTGAAGCACAAAAGCACAGGAAAGTAAAAGACACTATATCAAATATATATAAGCCAAAACTGACACATATGTACACTTAAACATAGATATAAATCCTACATACAGTCACATGGTAACCCTGTATACGAACACAAAATGCAATTCATCTGCTTGTAGTATTTTTTAAAAAATGACTTTTGCTCCACTAAATTTGCCGGTCTCGTGCTGCCATGAGTTCCTTCTCTGAATACTCCCTCTGATAAGCTGATAAACTTGTGTTTTCAGGCCCCGCCTCTCTGGTCTGTGCTGAAACTCTGCGTCAGAACTGCTACCAAGGTCGAATCGTCATCATAACCAAAGACGACCTGCCTCCGTTTGACAAGCCCAAGCTGAGTAAGGTAAGAAGAGAGCAGTAACCTGTTTGTTGTTTTGTTCACAGCCTGGTTTTAGATCTAAATGTCCTGCCATGTTTCAGGCTTTGAATGTGGACAGCAGCAGCATTCTGCTCCGACAAAGTGACTTCTATCAGCAGTACGGGATCGAGGTGTGGACACAGAAGGAGGTGAGAAGCTGAAAGGGTTGTCACAGTTCGATCATGACATTATAAATGAATCCTGTTAAGAATTGCTCCTGTGTTGCAGGTGGTGTCAGTGAACCCGGCTGATAAGGCGGTGAAGCTGAGTGACGGCTCTGTGCAGCGTTACGACCAGCTCCTCATCTCAACCGGCTGTAGGTGAGAGAAGTCTTCCACAAACACTTTCAGATTGCATCGTCACACTCTGGAGACAATGGAAACATTCATGCACAAATTCATGCAGTTGAAGTGTGTGTTTCGTCCACAGAGCTCGGCCGCTCGGCTGTCCTGGTTGGGACCTGAAGGGAGTAAAGTTACTGCAGCGACATGAAGATGCCAAAGAGATCCACAACTCTGCTGTGGGCCAGAAAGCTGTGGTGGTCGGAGCCTCGTTCATCGGTCTGTTGCAGGATTGTTCATCTTTGATTAACGTGTTTGATCATCGCTTTAAAGTGGACTGTCGTTCCCTCGGTCACAGCCTCGTCTCTCAATATTAAATCTGCTGTGTAAATATTTGACATGCAGGATGAAACTGCTTTACAACACATGTTGTTACAGTTTAATTGCAATTTAATCACACAACAGGTATGGAGGTGGCGTCCTACTTGTCAGACAAAGCGTCCAGCGTGGCGTTGGTAGGAACTTCCAGACTCCCGTATGAGCGATCTCTGGGGCCCGAGATCGGCAAAATGAGCATGCAAGTAAGAAACGATGACGACTTTAGCCTGTTACTGATGTTGCTGAATGTGATTTTATCAGCTTTTGTAAAATGAAACAAACTTTAAAACACTGTTCTCTTGTTTTAAGATGTTGGAGGAAAAGAATGTAAAGTTCTACATGAATGATGGAGTCGCTGAGATCCAAGGGGAAAACGGCAAGGTAAGTGTTTTACTCTCTAACAGAGGCTTACACTTTAGCAAGGTCCGCAGGGCATGAAAAGTCATCATGCTGTAGAATGCTGTCACAATTTCTCTGTATATACAACTCTACCACAGCTGTAAGGGGCAAGAAAAGCTTTAAAAAAACTTTAAATTCTTGAATTTGAGTTTGGAAAAGATGTAGGAACCCTGTTTTTACTCGTCATAGTAGAAAAAGCCCAGGTGTTATTAATAACTCTGTCATATCCAAGTGTTCAGGTAACATTTGGGTAAATTTGTGCATTCATTTTGTTATGAACAGCTGGACTTTTCCAACTCAGTGCACATTCTTTTGTACTTCCCTTCATGAGTTTTGATCTGCAGGTGAAGCGGGTGGTGCTGAAGAGTGGTGCAGTCCTGGAGGCTGATGTGGTGATTGCTGGAATTGGTAATTTTATTTTTCTACTTTTACCAATAAAATACGACATAAATCAAGTGTGGGACTGTTTTTAAACTTGCAGTTCTGCAAAAAAATCAAACACAAAGATCTCTGTTTTTCCAGGGGTGATCCCTAATACAGACTTCCTGGCAGGAAGCGGGTTGGAAGTGGATTCAAGGAAAGCTGTGATTGTAGACAAGGTAACACGGTGGATCAGAGCGTGGTCCAAATATATTATCAGATTATTATTATTGGTGCATTTATGCAAGCAGCATTTAAATTTTCTCAAGGTAGGGCTCATTTTAACAGCTTAATATACTGTACTAATGAGGTTTCATTAAAAACATGTCTAGTCACTTTAAATTTATAATTTTTTCATGTTAATCTTGACCTCAAAAGTTACTTAAGCTGTCAGCTAAATAAAGTAAAAAGTACAATATTTGCCTCAAAATATAGTGCAGTAGAAGTATAAAGCTACATATGAGGAAATCCTCAAGTAAAGTACAAGTACCTAAAAGTGTCCTCTATCTAACAGCTCACATCCAAAGCCTCCAGCCAAACTTTAATCACGTTGATATTAACATAACTAATGAAGCGTAAACTTTGATTTACAGCTTTACAGTCACGACTTCTCCTGATGGATAAGGTTCATTTTAACGGCTTGTTTTTAGCTGAGCTGTAATAGAAACTGTACTGTTTATAAATGCCTTGGTTGAGGCTCTGCTGTAAACTTGTTTTATATTAACAGTTCATGAGGACCAATGTACCAGATATCTTTAGCGCTGGAGATGTGACGTCTTTCCCTCTGACCATCCGTGGAGACCAAAGGGTCAACATCGCTCACTGGCAGATGTCTCAAGCTCAAGGTAAGAGACAGAAGGACTCACATGACTGCAGCTTTATTTCATAAAAAAATAATCTGATACTTGGGGTCCAGCTTGTCGTGCATGTGTTGTTTTGTTTTTTCCTCTCAGGAAGAGTCGCTGCCTTAAACATGCTGAAGAAACCGACCACGTGTGAGTCTGTTCCTTTCTTCTGGACCGTGCTGCTCGGGAAGAGCATCAGATACACAGGTGGAGTCTTCACTGCCATCAGCACATTTAAACCCATAGAAACCTCCAATACTGAGTCTCATTTCCCCGTTTCATTTCCTCTTTCTAGGCTACGGGGAAGGATACACAGAAATCATCTTCAAAGGCGACGTGGAAGAAAGGAAGTTCCTGGCTTTCTATATAAAGTGAGCAGCTGTGGAAGGTACCGTGATACAGCTGAATGTGAACTTTTGCTCTGCGTGCTCAGTGTCTCTGGTTTCTGTTCCAACAGAGACGAGGTGGTGGTAGCTGCGGCCAGCCTGATGTTCGATCCAGCTGTGGCTCAGGTTGCAGAGCTGATGGCTGCCGGTCTGATCTTAACAAAGGCTCAGGCTCAGTGAGTCCTCCTGCATTCACACTCATTCTTATTGTTTATTTTGGCCGCCTGGGGGCAGCGGAGACAAGCTGTAAACACATCAACCTTTAAGTTAACGTGACGAACCTGTGAGCAAATGTTGCTTATTTACACATCAAGCACATATGAAGCCACTTTATCGTAATTTGGGGTCATGTTTGTGTTCACACGGTGAATTTTAATTCAAATATTCTGTCTTTTTTTTGTTTTTTCCTGAGGTAAAAAAAAAACAAAGGTAGGTTTGTGTGTTTGTGCGGGGCAAGAAGCATATAGTTACACTAAAAACCAAAACAATGAGCTGAAAGATGCTAAAACACTGTAGAGCGTAGGGCTGTAACTCTCTTTTAATCCACTGTTAATATACTAGAAGTACTTTACTAAGTCCTGTCCTAATGTTGTAATACTGCACATCCCAGAATACTTTGGGCAGTAAATCTAATAAAGAGTTCAGGCAATAATTTGCCTTTTTCCATCATTCTGTGAACAAACACAGTCAGATTTTATGCTGCTATGAGTCTGCGAACAGCAAGAGTGTAAAAAAAAAAAGGTCAAAAGTGACTATTTTCTCCTGAGATAACCTGAATATTTATCTTTTCTGTATAATATTTATTTAGTTTCTTCTTTCCTTCCGTCCTTTCAGAGCCGACGACCTGAGCTGGCTGCAGATGTAACCTGACGTCCCACCTCTCTGTTATGAAGGATGCCGTCTCTCTCTTTCCTGTTCCTCTCTCCATCTAACGGTGCCAAACTGAGTCGCTGCACTCACTGCCTCTGGGCGACTGAAAACCAGTCGGACCTCTGCTCCTTCTCTGAGCTCTGTTACCATAGCAGCAAGTAAAGCTGTTTGCTGAGTGAATAATCTGATCTCTGTGTAACGGACAGAATCCAGATAAGAGAAGTCTCACCTGTTTACCTCCAGGTTTCAACAAATCTAAATCACTGGATCCTGACGCCCACTAGGGGGCGCCAACGTTTCATACAAGGTCAGCTTGAATTTCAACTTTGTAAGACAACTTTTTAAAAAAAGCAATTTGTTCGCTTATATCTTGGAATGTATGTCAGGAAAACTAAATTCAATTAAATTGTTACTTTTAAAATTTAGATTGTTATTTAAGATACAAGACCTGAACACAAACGATGTATTCAAAGAGCCTTTTCTTTCTGCTAAACAGAGCTCATTAAAAAAAAGTGCACAGTTAAAACATCCAAAGAGCTAACAGAGCAACGGCCAAATGTCAGAAAATAATAACATAAAAATAAAGAAAAAAGGAGCCTATTAAGTTTAGATTGTTAAAATAAAAAAATACAGGAAAACTTGCATCACTTCTTGCAGTTACTGTGTTCAATATTTAGTTGAACTGTTCAGTTTATCAGTTGTTCTCTACTGTTCTTGGTATGCTTTCATAATGAATAAGAAATATCTAGTGTATAATATGGCACTTAGTCAATGACTCAATGATAAAAAGGCGTCCCTTATGGAAAAAGGTACCAGTGGTCTGAAGGGTTAATATTAGTTTCAAAACGTAAATGTATCCAAAGTTGAAACTCTGAGTCAATAAACATGATATTTAGAAGTATTTTTTAGTTTAGTCATATAAATAATTTACATATTATCCACTTTAAATATTTGGAAACACACTCGCAGCACTCCACTTGTCTTTGCTTCATTTATAACCTGTTGATTATTGACAGCTTGTTTTATTGTTTGTCGTTAATGCCTCTTAGATTTCCACTTCAGTCAGCCATGAATATCTGAATACTTGCAGCAGAGATGTAGCTGATGGTCTGTTATTGTCTCGATGAAGGGGAAATAAAAGCTCCTTGTGTTATTTTACCTTTCACTTTCAAATAAATGCTGGATGCTTTGTGGCTTGTGACTAAAGCTCAGGTATTAAACAAACGTGTTTCAACACCGCTGACCGTCTACATCATGTTTTCCGTGTTTTCTGTCTGGGTGGTTTTTCTGGAGCTGTTTGAGACACGGACTTTAATAAATCATCTCATCTGAAAACCTTTGATGCTTCATTCATTTTCATCTGCTTTGGGACAGGGCACTTTACTCTGTCTTTGCTTACATGCATCACTGACTTTTAACGATGCCTGTTAGTACAAGTCAATTATTCATGTTGCACAATAACCGCAGAATACAGTTAAACACTGGCAAGATGCTTTTATTGCCATTTTTACACAGAAAATATCTTGTTATTTTACATGGATGGAATTTAAAGTTCGCTAAAGTGACAATATTGTGTTTACAGTTAGACAAATTACTCTAAAATTTTGTTTTAGTATCTGGATACTACACTTACATGACTAACAGCATTATCTAAATCATGATAGTCGTAAATTTACTGTTTATCAAAAGATTTAGGCACATAAAGTGATTTGTTTGGGCTAACAGTATAAAATCAAATAATCAAACTCTCAAAACACCGTGATGTGATCGTATTCCAGCAGTTCCACTCAGTGTCCTCAGGATTCAGCTTTGTCTTTATTTGCCTGTTTTGGAGCATTGTTTCATGGAGGATCCCAGTTTGTCAGCCAGCAGAAACGGGCTGAGGTGGCAGAACTGAAGAACAAATCAAATTTCACAGTCACTTCACAAGACTAAACGAAATCTTCAAGTATTATCAAAGCTTCCACTGAGCAGGTGCTAACTAGACTTATTCTGCCTGAAAAATTGGCTGAATCGCAAAAAGTATGAATGAATGTAAATGAAAGTATTCATAGTGAACTGGTTCAGAGATCATCCTCCTATTTCCATGTGGAAATCTCTCTGGAAAAATTGATGTAAGGACTCGTCTCTTTATGCAGAAGTGGAAGAAACAGTTGGAATTTCTGGGAGTAAATATAAGCTGGATTTAAATGGATAATATTTGTGGACAAATCTCTGAAAAGGAGGCATGAATCAGATCCATGTTTACAATAATTATCGTTAAATTTCACCATATTGTGGGGGTCAACTTCACTTTCTTTCTGAATGCAGTCAGTAGTTGATCTTTCAAAATAAAAGCATTTAAACCACAGTAAATCCAGAACATCAGCTACCTGTGTTGCTGCCTTGGAGCCGGACTCTGGTTGATCCGACATCTGGATTTTGAAATCTGGACAGAAACGGGATGTCTGGAGGATTGCTGCCATCTCTCCACTGACCTCCACCGGCACATCTTTCTGCACGGCACAAAAGGAACATTCACGTAACCTTTACAACCACTTAAAATATCATACACAGGATATTTTGCTTCTAAAACAAATCTTTTTTTTAGGAGAAGGAAAATAACCAAAACACGTTTTTTAAACTATAGTTTGTCTATTTGCATCTGTAGATCTCTGCCATACATATCTTTTAAGGCCATGTTGTTACATGTTTTTTGAATGACAATAAATTAACTTATAACATTACATTCTTAAAAACATTGCAAAAGTTTATATTTTTTAATGTCTTTTGACTGTATTTTCTCGTAAATATACTTATCCAAAGTTCCCTCAGTATCAATCTTTTAATCTAAAATGTAAATAAAATTAAGGAAGAATTTTGAACATGGCTTTATCCCATGTTCAGGTGTCTGTTCTGGAAATGTATGCAAACTTTGCATATTTTAATCAAAAGGTTTCAGAAAACTTGATATGCACAAAAGTAGTAATGTTGGTAATCAGCTGTGGAAGTTTAATCTTGATATCTATTATCTTGAATATTTATGTTACCTATTGACCAGCTTTTTTATTTCTGAAAGACAGAGCCAAAGGTGAGTAAACACTGATAAAGCAGTTTAATATTTGCCTGATCGGCCTCTCTGGTGAGACTGTTATTGTACCTTGAAACAGTGGGAGGAATCAAACTCCAGTTGATCTGGGAAATCTGCCACCGTTCCTTTGTAGGTCACTGTCGCTGCAGACACGGCTGCAGCCTTTGGCAGCTTAAAGAGCCGGTAGGTGCTCGAAGCGTAGCTGATGTCTCCTGCAAAATCAACAACTTGCTGACTTGCAGAGAGAAAATAATACTCATGTCAGAAGTCAGTGTTGCCTTTTTGTTACCTGCTTTTGCTTTGAGCTCACAGTTATGTATCGTGAGGCGGGTGGCTGACACGAGCAGAGGAGTGCTGAAACCGATGCTGTGTGCCAAAGAAATGAGATCCTGCCAGAACAGAGAGCCGCCCATTCCTTCACCTGAGGCAGCACACAAGGTCAGAGTCCTTTTACTCTATTATCATCATTCAGCAACTATAAAAAATTCAATCCCCTTATTAATTAAAAGGGTTTTAAAAATGTTTTTCCTTTGGATGCCATGGTGCAGATAAGGATAAAGTTAATGTTATCAAGAGATAATTAGCACATGTGCACATTTAATTAATAATGTCTATTTATATTTTATATTTTTATCTTCTGGGTATCATGCAGATAATAAAAGAAATACCATAAAATAAATATTTTACCCCACAGGACTGCATCTTCCTTCATGTGATCAGGAACGACTTTGCTGGCGTACATGTCGCTGAAGTACAGTTCACCTCCCTCCTGTGTAAAACAACCAACAGGAGCCACAAACAGTGTGTTACTGTTCACCTTTCTAAATGAACATTAATGCTGTTTTCAGATTCCTCAGACTAACCTTCAGGACGTTGTAAGCTTGCTGCAGCACAGCTCGTTTATCAGGACACAGACAGATTACACAGTTGGATCTGGATACATTACAGGGAAAATAGTTTAGTTCATCAAAAAGCTGACTTGTTGTAAAAGACCATAAAGTCCACTGACAGATCACGTGGAATTATTTCCATGATTTAAACCTACAGCACAACATCCATTGAGTCACTCTGTACGCCGGCCTCACTGAGCTTCTCCATGTAGCCCTGGACAAAAGCAACGTTGGGCGTCTCGTAGCCGAACGTCTTCTGATGATACTCGATGTACTGACGAGACACTGCGATCTAAACAAAAGAGAGCTGAATCAGTAGAAAGCACAGAAATAAAGTGTCAAACATTGTGTGAATCTGCACTCTAATCACCAGCTCCTCCGTCATATCGATCCCCGTCACAAAGCCACTCGGCCCAACCAGTTTACTGAAGGCGTAACAGTCCCTGCCAGAGCCGCTGCCCAGGTCCAGGACTCTGCAGCCATCCAGCTTCGATGGAAAGGGAAGGCCACAGCCGAAGAATCTGGAGAAAAGTGATGGTGTTGAGATAATTGTGTGGTGCAGAGGATGAAAACATAAGAAAGACCAGAAGAGCTGGAAGCTGAAGACAGAAACATGCTGAGATTGTTTCCTAAGAACTTCATTCAGATAGTAATAATAATATAAAATTCAAATATGGCAGAAATGGAAAGTGTATATTTTCCCCAAATGCCCTTGCATTTGTATATATATCCATTATTGCCAATGTTAAAAATATATTTTCAATATTATTTTTTCCTCTTAAAAACAAAAATAACTTTTTCTAAGGTTTAAATTATGCTTTACAAGAGTGAATACAAAAAAAAAAAAAGTTTATTTCTAAATATGTATGTGATGCAAAAGCAAATGAGATATCAGGTGTCACACTTTACTTTTTAGTAACCTCCGGGTGAACCTGCTTCAGTGCCTCTGTGACACTTCTTGACACCGGGCGACAGGAAAAACTGCAAGCTGCACTTGTTTGCAAATCAGAGGTTGACTCCAGCCGGCTGCCGTAGTACTTCTGCACACACAAGAGTTAACACACGACTGTCAACTGTCTTTACACAAGTGATAGAGATAGAAAGATAACATCCTTAGCATTTATATTAAAATGTATCATGATTTTTCTTTATCGTACACATTTGTTTTGATTGAGGAGCACTTTAGTATAACAGGAAACTAGCTAACAGGAACGTATTGAGTGGGGTAACATTCAAATAAGACTGACTGAGTGTCTATTATGTAATGTCAAAGAAGTTTGAACACTGAAGTCTAAGCTGAAGATAAAACTGAACGGAGTACCTTAACATTTTCCCGCACGTCGTCAGAAGTCGCCATCACGGACAAAAAATCATAAAATGTGGCTCCAGAAGTTGTGAAACTCTAACAGTCCTGCCCACTAATAATCCATAATCAGTGCACTCTGCACTTCCGGACAGTTATTTTTCACAATAAAAGATTATTTCTAATAAATCAAATAAACATGCCAATAACCTGAAAATTCACAATAATAACATAATTTGGGAAACAAAATCGAATACTTCCATAGTACAGTGCACGTATTTATTCATTGTTTTTTTTTTTAATTATATGTAATTATTGTATAGGGACAAAAAATATCACAGTTACCAGGAAGATTACAGCAGAGATATTTTTTTTATCTAATTTAGTACTAATACCATAGTGTGGAAAACTGCGCAATGAGCAAAGTTCTTGCATTCAAAACCTTGAGTAAGTAAAGTAAGTGAAAGTAAGTATGATCAAAACACTTGGAAAAGTGGGCCAATTTACTATATAGGCTAACATGAACATGAACACCACAGAATGCTTTCTGAGATGAAAGAATGATAACCAGAGAGGGATATTTCAGGAAAATGTCTACTAAAAATCTTTATTAGATAATCCAATTGGTAAATCTAGTAGTACATTGATTTTACGTCTCAAGAGATGTAAATAACTACAGGCACATAATGTATTGTATGCCTTTAATTTTATTGTTAAATCCTGTGGTGCTTCACCTCCAGCACTTTAGGGGCAGTAGCGCGCCGGAAACAGAGTCATCCGGGCACTTGCAAACTTGCGCTTGTCCAACGTTTGCGTAGTTTTCGACGTAGAGGCCTACCTGTTTTATGGGCAGACGTGCAAATATCCGGCGTACTATTTGTCCGTGACTTCCACTGAACTGCGTTCATCGTGTGGCCGCCGTTGGTGTGCGTGATGCGGTTTTTATGAAGACAAACCAACACAGAGGATCTGAAGAAGGACAATACAATTCTTAAATAGAGATGTTATGGTAGCTGGTTGTGTGTGGAACACGGCTGTCTTCAACGCTTAAAAATCACACAGGGAGTGAAGGTAGCGAGGTGAGTGGTGTTGCAACCATTTTTGTTTCATTTACTTAACACAATCGTTAGCTGCTATGCTAGTTTTAGCAGTTGACTAGCTTACCGCTTCAAACACGTTTGGCCTAATCAACAACCAGATATAGTGCTAGGGTCGACTTTTGCAAACTTGGTAAGAAGCGAGTTAGAAAAAAAATGTTGCATCGTTCTTACATTCACAAGTTTAACGAACGGGTAATACATCAAGTCTGCTGTTCTTGAGATTGTACATAATGTTAAGCTTGCCGTACGGGAAGCCATGTTGTAAAGCTAGCTAGCTTGCTAACCGCTAGCCAGCCATTGGACTGGAAATGTTAGCATTTCTATTTCAATAATGTGTGCAATATATATATATTTTCTAAATTCACATAAATTAGTAGGAGTTAGCGTTAAATCAACGAAGGTATTTTAATATGGTCCATAGCGATTTTTGAACATTCGCATTAGTTAACAACTAAACTCTGTGTCCTAGTGTGATGGAAAGTTGACCATTAATTAAACTTTTAAGTGTAATCATATGAATTTAGTTTTTATGTTTTGACTCCCTTCCCCACTCTTTGATAACACACAGACATGAAGATAAACGCAGACAGCAGATTTTCAATTCTTTGTTTGATGTTTTTGTTTTCAGAAGTGAGGCGCCATCATGGCAGCTACCTTCCCCTACAGAGGGGTCCCTGCGGGGATGCCACCAGGTGTACCCCCTCCTGTGCCCGTCCCGGACTTCATGTCTGAGGAAAAACTGCAAGAGAAAGGTATGTTGACATTAACCTAATGCAGCACATTCGTTGTGTGGTTAAAAAGTACAATATCACAAGTGCTGTTTTGACATTTTGTTTCAAATGTCCTCCAACTCTACAGCAAGAAAATGGCAGCAGCTGCAGGCAAAGCGCTACTCAGAAAAGAGAAAGTTTGGCTTTGTGGATGCACAGAAGGAAGACATGCCGCCTGAGCATGTCCGCAAGATCATCAGGGACCATGGAGACATGACCAATAGAAAGTTTCGCCATGACAAGAGGGTGTACCTCGGGTAAAAATTCATCTTTTCAATATGAACTCTAAATATAAATCAGTATCTGTTCAGATATTATCTATGTAGACTTGAATGCCCATGTTAACTTTAAACTGACTGCCTTTGTGCACAAATTACTGTTGTTTATTTATGTTTTGCTGATTTGTTAAGATAACTGTGTCTTTGTTTGTGTTGAACAGTGCCCTCAAGTACATGCCCCATGCAGTACTGAAACTGCTGGAAAACATGCCCATGCCCTGGGAACAGATCAGAGATGTTCCTGTCCTCTACCACATCACTGGAGCTATTTCCTTTGTGAATGAAATCCCCTGGGTCATAGAGCCAGTCTACATCGCCCAGTGGGGGTAAGAGAGAGAGTGACGATGTGTGGTGATATTACGATTGTGTTGAACATAGCACTTAAATATGTGTTACACACGCCAACTCAATTTAAACTAATTTGTATTTCTAAATATTCATAATCATTGATATCCCTTTTCTCCTCCCAGAACCATGTGGATCATGATGCGACGTGAGAAGCGCGATCGACGTCACTTCAAGCGGATGCGTTTCCCACCATTCGATGATGAGGAGCCGCCACTGGACTACGCTGACAACATTCTCGATGTTGAACCACTGGAGGCGATCCAGATGGAGCTGGACTCTGAGGAGGACTCTTCAGTTGCAGAGTGGTTGTATGAGCACCAACCCCTCAAAGACACTGCCAAGTAAGCCGTCATGTCATTTTTGAAACACAAACATTTTAGGTTTTACATGTTTGGCTGATGTGTCGCCAGCAGAATCAACCAATAATTATTTTTTTTTCCCTCTTCAGGTTTGTGAATGGTACCACCTACCGTCGCTGGCAGTTCACACTGCCCATGATGTCCACACTGTACCGCCTGGCCAATCAGCTGCTCACGGACCTGGTGGATTTCAATTACTTTTATCTATTTGATCTCAAGGCATTCTTCACTTCCAAAGCCTTGAATATGGCCATCCCTGGGGGGCCGAAGTTTGAGCCACTGGTCAGGGACATCAACCTCCAGTAAGAACCTGTCATATCTCATAAATAGCAGACCTACAGACTTGACTTTGTTAATGTTATTGGATTGTGGATAACCAACACTTGCATGCGCAGAAATAGTGCTTGTTTGACATTTTCTTTATTTTGCTATTAGGATATGCATGTTTCTAATAGTTGTTTGAATGTATCACCAATCAAAACATGAAGTAAGAATAGTTGCTAGATGTTTTTTTTAACATAGCTTGATTTTTGTGTCTCCTGCAGGGATGAAGACTGGAATGAGTTCAATGACATCAACAAGATCATCATCCGACAGCCTATCAGGACGGAGTACAAAATCGCCTTCCCCTACTTGTACAACAACTTGCCGCACCACGTCCACCTCACCTGGTAAGAAATTAAGCCACAGATGATTTCTTTCAATTGTAGTTCATTGAAAAGTTATTAAAATTAATGCAAAAATATTTAGATGCAAGTTGTGTAAAACGTCTTTGCTCTTGCAGGTATCATACTCCCAACGTGGTGTTCATCAAGACAGAGGATCCAGATCTCCCAGCGTTCTACTTTGACCCGCTGATCAACCCCATTTCACACAGACACTCTGTCAAGGTAAGTGTGCATGTGGACTTATTATTCATCTTTGGCGTCTGCGAAAATATAAATGTGATTCACTGTCAACAAATGACATGTTAAGTTTTTAAATGTCCTCTTACAAAGGCGCACTTGCATTGGTCTGCTTGCCTGTGCGTAAGAACTGGAGGAATATTGAAATGAATGCTGACTTATTTATTGCTGGCTGCAGCTGCAGTTTGCCGTTCATCATTCAGATACTGCTTCTAGTTGTTTCAAATTCAGATTGATATGTGCTATAACCCTATCGGACTAAATATAATAGAGGTGCCCATTCTCTACACGCAGCTGTTTTATTTATATGTCAGTATTCTTAAAATCACCCTTAAATTCTTTTTGTCATCTTGTTCACCTGCAGAGTCAGGAGCCTCTACCAGATGATGATGAGGAGTTTGAGCTTCCTGAGTATGTGGAGCCCTTCCTCAAGGAGACCCCACTGTACACAGACAACACAGCCAACGGCATCGCTCTGCTGTGGGCACCGAGGCCCTTCAACCTCAGGTCTGGACGTACGAGACGTGCCATTGACATCCCCCTGATCAAGAACTGGTAAGAAATCTACCAACAAGTTAGAATGAGACTAAATGTGTCTTGTATAGCTGAATGCAAACAGATCTGTTGGCTTTGTGGAAAATGTTATTTTGAGTGTCTCATTCAGATTAAGAGATTCTAAATGGGTGTTGAATTGTGTTCTAGGTACCGGGAGCATTGCCCTGCAGGACAGCCAGTGAAAGTGCGTGTGTCGTACCAGAAACTGCTCAAGTACTATGTGCTCAATGCTCTCAAACACAGACCACCCAAGGCACAGAAGAAGAGGTGAGCATCACTGGACAACTTTTTTTTTTTTATAGCTTATTTATGAGTTTTTTTTCCACATTAAAATTTCCAATCTGTTTTCTTTCAGGTACCTGTTCCGCTCCTTCAAGGCCACAAAGTTCTTTCAGTCCACCAAGCTGGACTGGGTGGAGGTTGGTCTGCAGGTCTGCAGACAGGGCTACAACATGCTCAATCTGCTTATCCACCGTAAGAACCTCAACTACCTGCATCTGGACTACAACTTCAACCTGAAGCCTGTCAAGACTCTGACCACAAAGGTACAGAAATTTACTTAGAATCTGACATTCCAAATTTTGTAAATTCTCATTTTCCAAAAGTGTTGACTTTAGATGTACTTTTGTTTCTGTTCTTCAGGAAAGAAAGAAGTCCAGATTCGGAAATGCCTTTCACCTGTGCAGAGAGGTGCTGCGTCTCAGCAAACTGGTGGTGGACAGCCACGTGCAGTACAGACTGGGAAACGTTGATGCCTTCCAGGTTAGTTCAGCAACAAATTTTGCACAGCACATTTCATCTGTTTCTCAGCTGTTTTTACCTTTTGGAAGTGTAATGTTATTATCCTTCTGACAAAACAAATAAAACCACATAGATCGATCACATGATAGTTGATATGTGTTACAGTTGAATGGTTTTTTCCAGCAGAATGAGTGTTTATAAAGCCAACTTCTTGAAAGGATGTTTTATGTGTCAACCTTTGAGGAAAGTTTCACTTCTGTAAAGTTGTTCCTCTGCTGTTCTGTAAAATATGTGATCATTTTTGTACTGTTTCAGTGGTGATTATGTTTACATGTGTAACATTTTAATTTTATTTTACGATTATTACACACTAATCCCAGATTCTCGTCTCTTTGTTGTAGTTGGCTGATGGGCTGCAGTACATCTTTGCTCATGTGGGTCAGCTGACAGGCATGTACCGATACAAGTACAAGCTGATGAGACAAATCCGGATGTGCAAAGATCTGAAGCATCTCATCTACTACAGGTTCAACACTGTAAGTAAATGCAGTTCAAATGCAAAAGTCACAAAAAAAAATCACAGAAAGTTTAGATTCTTAATGATATTTTGTTTTCTATCAGGGTCCTGTGGGCAAAGGTCCAGGTTGTGGCTTCTGGGCTCCCGGCTGGAGAGTGTGGCTGTTCTTCATGAGGGGCATCACTCCGCTGTTGGAGAGGTGGCTCGGGAATCTGCTCGCCAGGCAGTTTGAAGGTATGCAGACACGCTTTCCCATGTTTTTGTTGTGGCTTCTATTATTTCAACATTAGAACGGTATAAAGCAAAGTGATCTGCGTCCACAGGAACTATGAAACCATTTAAGCAGCAATTGTTTTTGATTCGCCCCAACAGGACGTCACTCCAAGGGTGTCGCCAAGACGGTGACCAAACAGCGAGTGGAGTCTCACTTCGACCTGGAGTTGCGTGCTGCTGTGATGCACGACATCTTGGACATGATGCCTGAGGGCATCAAACAGAACAAAGCCAGGACCATCCTGCAGCATCTCAGCGAGTCCTGGAGGTGCTGGAAGGCCAACATCCCCTGGAAGGTCAGTGCATTACAGAGATCACAATAAATCACATAACGTCTTGGCAAATGTTTTTGTTGCAGTTACAAATGTTGATGTGCCTGTCCAGGTGCCCGGCCTGCCCACTCCCATTGAGAACATGATCCTGCGCTACGTGAAGGCTAAAGCCGACTGGTGGACCAACACTGCCCACTACAACCGTGAGCGAATCCGCCGCGGAGCCACTGTGGACAAGACGGTGTGCAAGAAGAACCTGGGGAGGCTGACCCGTCTGTACCTGAAAGCTGAGCAGGAGAGACAGCACAACTACCTGAAGGTAACACACGGCAAAAGAAATATTGCAATAGAGTTTTAAATACCTCTTACAAAGGCGCACTTGCATTGGTCTGCTTGCCTGTGCGTAAGAACTGGAGGAATACTAAAATGAACGGTGATGCTTTTTTATTGCTGGCTGCAGCTGCAGTTTGCTCATCACCACTCAGATATTATTTCTGATCATTTATTCTACATTTGTAATGTCTTACATTAACATTTATCTGTAGTTTTTGATAACAACTCAATACATGAACACTAAATTAGTAACACTCCTCGTCCAAATCCAGGTTCTTCACATTTTTCCATATCTTTTATGAAGTGTTTATGTTCTGCCTGCAGGATGGTCCCTACATCACAGCTGAAGAGGCGGTAGCCATTTACACCACCACTGTTCACTGGCTGGAGAGTCGACGTTTCTCGCCCATCCCCTTCCCTCCACTGTCCTACAAACACGACACCAAGCTGCTCATCCTGGCCCTGGAGAGGCTCAAGGAGGCATACAGGTACACACAGTTACAACATAAACAACTTGTTACAATAAATGTTTAGTCAAATCAGGCAACAAACCCTGCCAGAATATTATAATTATATTGTGTCTCTTTGTCCACTTAGTGTGAAGTCCCGTCTGAACCAGAGTCAGAGGGAGGAGCTGGGACTGATTGAGCAGGCTTACGACAATCCTCACGAGGCGTTGTCCAGGATCAAACGTCACCTGCTCACCCAGAGAGCCTTCAAAGAGGTCAGGACCAAGTCATGCAGACACTTTGAAACCAAAGCTTTGTCTATAAAATTACACGTCTGACATCATAAACTTCACTGTTGACTCAAACAATACAGATATAAACATGACTTATGAGTGGAACATGTTAGTTTTCTTCTCTTATGTATGAAGACCTCTGCATTTAGAATTTGTCTTATTAGTGATATAAGACCTCAATGAATTGAGGGCTCATTTACAAATTACCCGAGTATTGACGTCAACAGCAAGTTTGTGTGAATTATTGCAGGAAATGTTTGCTAAAAGGTTACTGTCAACGCTTCCATGTTACTTTTATAAGTTCGTATCTTACCCATCATATTTGTTTCCTGTCAGTCTTAATATAATTTCTTCCTTTGCAGGTGGGTATTGAGTTCATGGACTTGTACAGTCACCTGGTGCCGGTCTATGATGTGGAGCCCCTGGAGAAGATCACGGATGCCTACCTTGACCAGTACCTGTGGTACGAGGCGGACAAGAGACGCCTGTTCCCGCCCTGGATCAAACCTGCTGACACTGAACCACCACCACTGCTGGTCTACAAGTGGTGCCAAGGTCAGCACCAATAATAGGTTTACTCTATAAAAGTCTGAGTACCTCAGTATGCATGGATGTGCATTAGACTTCTGTTAATAACATGCATCCCTGTTAACCTCTGTATGGAAGCTGGATCAAAACTTAAACATATTTCTGTCAATTCTCCTCAGGCATCAACAACCTGCAGGACGTGTGGGAGACGGCAGAGGGAGAGTGTAACGTAATGCTGGAGTCCCGCTACGAGAAGATGTATGAGAAGATTGATTTGACCCTGCTCAACAGGCTGCTGCGTCTTATTGTTGACCACAACATTGCTGATTACATGACAGCCAAGAACAACGTTGTCATCAACTACAAGGTAAACACACTCATTCACTTTAAATCTGATTGAATTCTGCATAAAATATATGCATAATTACTTAGACCTCTCATAAGAAACCTATAGCTCAGTGTATAGACATAGTCAAGTTACTGTGTTAAGGTTAAGTTTTTACTGGTACATAATTTAAATGTTGTCCTGTCTGTCACTCTTCTATCTAGGATATGAACCACACAAACTCCTACGGCATCATCAGGGGGCTCCAGTTTGCCTCGTTCATTGTTCAGTACTACGGCCTGGTGATGGACCTGCTGGTGCTGGGTCTGCACCGTGCCAGTGAGATGGCCGGCCCACCTCAGATGCCCAATGACTTCCTCAGTTTCCAAGACACGCCCACAGAGAGCGCCCACCCCATCCGACTTTACTGCCGCTACATCGACCGCATCCACATCTTCTTCAGGTGGGATTGAATCACCAGAATGACAAAGATGTTCCTAAAATATTTCTATGATTTGTGAACAGGAATGAAAAAGGGAGGCTTGTTGATAAATTGTAAGTCAAGTGGCCTTTTCATGGTTCCACCAGGTTCTCTGCTGATGAGGCCAGGGATCTGATTCAGAGGTACCTGACGGAGCATCCAGACCCCAACAATGAGAACATTGTGGGTTATAACAACAAGAAGTGCTGGCCCCGCGATGCCCGCATGAGGCTGATGAAGCACGATGTCAACCTGTGAGTTTACTCTCAAGATTGTGACTGTTTAGTTTGTCTTATTCAATGTTGATCATTATACCGGATTTGGCTAACTTTTCTAATTGTTTTCTTCCCAGGGGACGTGCTGTGTTCTGGGACATCAAGAACCGTCTGCCCCGATCAGTGACCACTGTCCAGTGGGAGAACAGCTTTGTTTCTGTCTACAGCAAAGACAACCCTAACCTGCTCTTTAACATGTGTGGCTTTGAGTGTCGCATCTTGCCAAAGTGCCGCACCAGCTATGAGGAGTTTACTCACAAGGATGGTGTGTGGAACCTGCAGAATGAGGTGAGGAACTGACGTCCTAAATAAACATCCGTTATGCAAACAATTTCTAATCGACAGTTTAAGACAACATTCTGTGAAAAATTAAAGAAAAATCCTGAATTAATGAGTGACTTACTAAGACACACTCTTTATTTTTTCATCTGTTCAGTAAGATAATTTCATCTTAAAAAAAGCACAATTGTTTTCTGTCTGTCCTGTTTTTAATGTCTCATATTTTCATGATTAGGTAACCAAAGAGAGGACAGCTCAGTGTTTCTTGCGCGTGGATGACGAATCAATGCAGCGTTTCCACAACAGAGTGCGTCAGATCCTGATGGCCTCTGGATCCACCACATTCACCAAGGTCAGCAGAAAACCTCCCCCCAAAAACTAGAGTGTGCAGCATGTGATGTAAATAAAGAAGCGTGATGGTGTCAGAGTATTTCAGTGTGTCCCGTCTTTACCTCCAGATTGTGAACAAATGGAACACGGCTCTGATCGGTCTGATGACGTACTTCCGTGAAGCTGTGGTCAACACCCAGGAGCTCCTGGACCTGCTGGTGAAGTGTGAGAACAAGATTCAGACGCGTATCAAGATCGGCCTGAACTCCAAAATGCCTAGCCGCTTCCCTCCTGTAGTCTTCTACACTCCCAAAGAGTTGGGTGGCCTCGGCATGCTGTCCATGGGCCACGTGCTCATTCCACAGTCAGATCTGCGGTAAGTCAGCATGCAAACTGCTGTTTTCTTGATCTCTTGTCAGTAAATTGTCTTTGTAATTCATTTAGAAAACTGGGCTGTAATTCTTCTCCTCCTCCTCCAGGTGGTCCAAGCAGACAGATGTGGGTATCACCCACTTCAGGTCTGGAATGAGCCACGAAGAAGACCAGCTGATTCCTAACTTGTATCGTTACATTCAGCCATGGGAGAGCGAGTTCATTGACTCCCAGAGGGTTTGGGCCGAGTACGCCCTCAAAAGACAGGAGGCCATCGCCCAGAACAGGTATTTGTTGGATTCATAGATCTGCTTTTTACGCAGATATAACGGTATTTATTTAAACACATTTGAGCTGAAACTAGACAAGGCAAGTAGCAGTGTGTTTCCTGCTTTTTAGGCGTCTGACCCTGGAAGATCTAGAGGACTCCTGGGACAGAGGAATCCCTCGTATCAACACTCTTTTCCAGAAGGACAGACACACCTTGGCCTATGACAAAGGCTGGAGAGTCAGGACAGATTTCAAACAGTACCAGGTATGATGGGCACACCACTGATGGGCTGAAGGCAAAAACAATTGTTTTGACCTAAATAGCAACAATAACACACTGAAAAAAATCCTTAGTTTGCCTGCAAACATACTGACTTTAGTATGTTCATATACTAAAAACTTGCATTTGAACACTTTGACACCAACATGCATACATCTGTTTCTGTCTTGATTGTGTCTAGGTGCTGAAGCAGAATCCATTCTGGTGGACCCACCAGAGGCACGATGGCAAACTGTGGAACCTGAACAACTACCGCACAGACATGATCCAGGCTCTGGGCGGTGTGGAGGGCATCCTGGAACACACACTCTTCAAAGGCACTTACTTCCCCACCTGGGAGGGTCTCTTCTGGTGAGAGCGCCTTGATACTAGACGCCTTATAGTGTTGGATCATTTTAGGGCTGAAACAACCAAAAAACTTTCTTTAAGATATGTTAACTTCCTTGGAACGGACTTGTCAAGTTATTATATTTTGTTGAAGTTTTCTTTATCTCTGGTCTTTAGGGAAAAGGCCAGTGGCTTTGAGGAGTCCATGAAATGGAAGAAGCTGACCAATGCCCAGAGATCTGGTCTGAACCAAATCCCCAACCGTCGCTTCACACTTTGGTGGTCACCCACCATCAACAGAGCCAATGTCAGTACAACCAACATTTTGAAAAATGTATCTCTTCCTGAATCTGTTTGATTGAAAACTGCTGTAGGAAAAAGTAATGGCTTAAAATGTCTATCTACACGTTCTCCCCTCTGTCTTTAGGTGTATGTGGGTTTCCAGGTACAACTCGACCTGACAGGAATCTTTATGCACGGCAAGATCCCCACACTGAAGATCTCCCTCATTCAGATCTTCAGGGCTCACTTGTGGCAGAAGATTCATGAGAGCATCGTCATGGATCTCTGTCAGGTAAGACGTCATGGACTAGCTTTTCACTCAGCGTGATACAGAATGCTGAAGCCGAAGTTAATTTTTTCCTGCTTTTTTAAATAATTGTTCTTCCCACAATACTAATCTGGTTCTGTTTTTGTGTTCAGGTGTTTGATCAGGAGCTGGATGCTCTTGAGATTGAGACTGTGCAGAAGGAGACAATCCATCCCAGGAAGTCGTACAAGATGAACTCCTCCTGTGCAGACATCCTCCTCTTTGCATCATACAAGTGGAACGTCTCTCGACCATCTCTGCTTGCAGACTCCAAGTAAGACTTTGAAGCTATGTTTTCATAAAAAATGAAACATTATGTTCAAGTTACACTCTGTGCTCTGAATGGGTTTCTTAAACTCATTGTGGTTCTTTATGTAGCTTTCAATAAATTTAGATGTGCACCTTCTCCTACAGGGACGTGATGGACAGCACCACCACACAGAAGTACTGGATCGACATCCAGCTGCGTTGGGGCGACTACGACTCGCACGACATCGAGCGCTACGCCAGGGCCAAGTTCCTGGACTACACCACCGACAACATGAGTATCTACCCCTCCCCCACAGGAGTGCTCATTGCTATCGACCTGGCTTACAACCTCCACAGGTTAGGATTGCTATTACTGAGTCATGTCATGTGTGTGTTATAGGATAAACACACAATGGGGCTTATTTTAAGTTCTACAAAAGTGTCTTGGAAATGCTTGACAGCATTGCCTGGATTTTTGCATCCACTTGTTTATGCCAACAAGTATGTTCTGCAGTAGCCTTGGAAATCTTCACACTAGTTTCCTAACTTATTCTACATGACTGCAACTGTTTGCAACATGGTGTTAGGTAGCTGCACTGTCTTCCATTAAGTTTTTTTTCTGGGTATCAACAAAGGAAATCTCTTGTGGGGAAAAAACAACAGTTTCAACATAGTATATAACTCTTTGTTATTTTATCTCCTCCAACAGTGCCTATGGTAACTGGTTCCCTGGAAGCAAGCCTCTGATCCAGCAGGCCATGGCCAAGATCATGAAGGCCAACCCTGCCCTGTACGTGCTCAGGGAGCGTATCCGCAAGGGTCTGCAGCTGTACTCCTCCGAGCCCACTGAGCCCTACCTGTCCTCACAGAACTATGGTGAACTCTTCTCCAACCAGATCATCTGGTTCGTAGATGACACCAACGTGTACCGAGTCACCATCCACAAGGTGAGGACCGACCTTCTGTTTGTTCTTAAATGATTCTTAATGTTGTAAATAAAGTCTGAATATGTTGCTGTTGTATGGGAATATGAAAATGTTATCCTCTGAGTTTAGTCACATGTATTCTGCGTCTATTTCAACAGACCTTTGAGGGTAACTTGACCACGAAGCCCATCAATGGAGCTATTTTCATCTTCAACCCCAGGACCGGACAGCTCTTCCTCAAGATCATTCACACGTCTGTGTGGGCTGGACAAAAACGTCTGGGACAGGTACGGCTGTGCTCAAACACTCCTCGCCTTTGTTATCAGTGATTGGATTCTCTTTTTTTATTGTAGGATCTGTATTTTGTTCCACCTTATTTTGCTTCTTTTTTTATTACAGAAATAATGCAGCTAAATTAGAAATATAATTATAATATATTAAATTTGTATAGCACTTTTCTAGATTCTCAAAGACCCAATCAACTCTTTACTGTGACTACATAGATATCTGGCACTGAAGTTCTTCATTCCTTTCTTAGATTTTAAACTAACTCTTGATAACCCTTTTTCTCTGTAGCTGGCCAAATGGAAGACAGCTGAAGAAGTGGCTGCTCTGATTCGTTCTCTCCCTGTGGAGGAGCAGCCGAAACAGATCATTGTAACCAGGAAGGGCATGTTGGACCCTCTGGAGGTGAGGCTCTCATCACCTTGAAGGATCAACTCAGTGTAATTGCTGAAATGTCAATGCACACGATGTCTTCCAGTTCTAATGCCACTGTTCTCCCTGTGCAGGTCCACTTGCTCGACTTCCCCAACATCGTGATCAAAGGTTCTGAGCTGCAGCTGCCCTTCCAGGCCTGCCTGAAGGTGGAGAAGTTTGGAGACCTGATCCTGAAGGCAACAGAGCCTCAGATGGTGCTGTTCAACCTCTATGACGACTGGCTCAAGACCATCTCCTCGTACACAGTGAGTTTCACTCTGACCAGAAGCTAAGACCAGGATTTAGTGGAACATAGTACATTTGTCTTTGTGGTAGTAATAGTTTTTATTTGTTCTATGTATGATTCTGTAGGGAGATTATGATGTTATACCAAGCTGTTTGAAAGCACCTGTGCTCTGTTAACCACCACAAATAAGTATTACAAAACAAACCTGTTCTTGTGGTTTTCAAGTATAACTGAACTTATCCAAGCTGATTTTCCGATAAAACTCATTAGGCTGCATTGATTTTTGGTGACATCATCTTATCCCCTGTGTAAGTAGTTTGTGTTTGGTGTTCTGCCCCCGTCTCTAGGCTTTCTCCCGACTCATCCTGATCCTCAGAGCGCTCCACGTCAACAATGACCGCGCCAAGGTGATCCTGAAGCCTGACAAGACAACCATCACCGAGCCTCATCACATCTGGCCCACGCTCACTGACGAGGAGTGGATCAAGGTGGAAGTGCAACTCAAAGATCTCATTCTGGCAGATTATGGCAAAAAGAACAAGTAAGTGTTAATATTTGCCTGAAATAAATACAGTATGTTTCTCAGACAGATACTGAATGCCAACTTTCTGTTCTGTATCTTCATGGAACCGCATATATCAACTTTCTTTTAATAGTTAATGCTTCCTCTGTTTTTAATCCAGTGTGAACGTGGCCTCGCTGACCCAGTCTGAGATCCGTGACATCATCCTGGGTATGGAAATCTCAGCGCCGTCACAGCAGCGCCAACAGATTGCCGAGATTGAGAAGCAGACTAAAGAGCAGTCGCAGCTCACGGCCACACAGACCCGAACTGTGAACAAGCACGGTGACGAGATCATCACCTCCACCACCTCCAACTATGAGACCCAGACCTTCTCCTCCAAGACCGAATGGAGAGTCAGGTAAGCAGACGGTTTGTTTTTACTTATTCTGAGGCATTTCTTCACTCAGGAACAAGTTTATGATGCATAAAAAAACAGGTTATTGTAGTTAATGGGTGTCAAGGCAGTCCTGACTTTTGGTTTAATGCTTAAATGCTCCTTGTTTTCCCCTTTTAGGGCCATATCTGCTGCCAACCTCCACCTCCGAACCAACCACATCTACGTGTCATCGGATGACATCAAGGAAACAGGCTACACCTACATCCTGCCCAAGAACGTCCTCAAGAAGTTCATCTGCATCTCAGATCTGCGAGCTCAGGTACACGGAAGATTCATAGTACTGCAGTTTATAGACCCTGACGTCTCTGCCTCATCACATTTGTGAAAAATACAGAAACAAACTATGTGTAGATACTGATGTTGTGCTTTGTTGCTCCAGATTGCAGGCTACCTGTACGGCACCAGTCCACCAGATAACCCCCAGGTGAAGGAGATCCGTTGTATCGTCATGGTGCCACAGTGGGGGACACATCAGACTGTCCACCTGCCCAACCAGCTGCCTGGACATGAATACCTCAAAGTAAGACAGGCATAGACTTTCCATTTTATGATGGATCCATATTAGTTGACACTTTTTAAACTTCTTTTTCTTTCTTTTAACAGGAAATGGAGCCCCTCGGCTGGATCCATACCCAGCCCAACGAGTCGCCCCAGCTGTCCCCACAGGACGTCACCACCCATGCCAAGATCATGGCTGACAACCCCTCCTGGGACGGAGAGAAGACCATAATCATCACGTGCAGGTAGGCTTCAAAATGTGCCAAGCTCACTCGCAGGCATACATCATAAGCACATGTCAACAGTGTTTTGTGTGATTTATAAGCTATATGCAACTTGAAATTGATCCCTATAAGAAAAAACGAAATATGAGACTTAAAAGGCTATCATACTTACGAACGTGTTACCTCTGTAATCACATGCTAAAGTGATGGAATTTAAATGCAACTTCTGTCTGTTTTAGCTTCACCCCCGGCTCGTGCACACTCACAGCCTACAAGCTGACACCCAGTGGCTATGAGTGGGGTCGGCAGAACACAGACAAGGGCAACAACCCTAAAGGCTACCTGCCATCCCACTATGAGAGAGTGCAGATGCTGC